>OV651823.1:35292481-35631447 GCA_927349885.1 Psylliodes chrysocephalus
GGTATGTTTATGCTTAATATAATGTAACTATCAAAAACATTTGAAGATTTGTTTTTAAACAATGATGTTCCTAATAGGGCCCAGGTGGGCCTTGATTGGAGCCCAGGTGGGCCTTATTTGGAACACATTAGAACGCTGTATTTTTTAATATACTTTTGATGTAAAATGTTAATTAACATTAATCTGAAACAGTATAGTGTAGTTTAAACTGAAATCAGAAATTTTATTTCAGAACAATACTTCAACAAAAAATGGCGAAAAGAGGTTTATGGACTGAGTTACAAATGGAAAGGGCCATGCAAGCAGTGAGAAATGGAATGGCTGCAAGAACGGCTGCGAAAGAATTCAATATTCCACGCCGGACTTTGAGAAATCACCTTCTCAGTGGAAGTACTAAAAAGAAAATTGGACGACCTTCATGTTTAACATATGAACAAGAAATCGAACTATGCGAGAGAATATTTCGACTCGCCGATGTTGGAATGC
This sequence comes from Psylliodes chrysocephalus, assembly GCA_927349885.1. Lineage (NCBI taxonomy): Eukaryota > Metazoa > Arthropoda > Insecta > Coleoptera > Chrysomelidae > Psylliodes > Psylliodes chrysocephalus. The sequence continues at coordinate 35,292,968 of OV651823.1, forward strand.
CGCTTACAGCTAAAGTTTATGAATATTGCCAAAAAAATAATATACCTTCTAGATTTGATAATAAGGGCATTACTGGCAGAAAATGGCTCAAACTTTTCCTAGGCCTTCACCCAGATGTTTCTAGAAGAAAGTCGCAATCGATGAACCCTGCTAGAGCGGCAAAAATTGAATAGATTCATTGTTACTGATTACTTCAAAAAACTGAAAGAAATCATAATAAAGTTAGAAATTATTCAGAACCCCCAACGCATAATTTAATATTGACGAAAAGGGATTCCGCCTAAATTTGCACAAATCCCAAAAGATATTTGCTCGAAGAGGAGTCAAAAGAGTGCACTTGGTTTTCTCAAGAACACGCTGAAAATGTTTCAATAGTGGCCTGTGGAAATGCCATTGGACAAATGATTTCGGCGATTATTTTGTTTAAGGGTAAAAGAAAAAAAAAGAAGAATGGTATGGAATCTGGTACAGTGGTTGAGATGACTAACAAAAGAAGCATGACTACTTCAGTATTTATTAACTGGATCCATCATTTTGCAAAATTTAAGCCTCCTGGTAAAGTACTTCTTATTTTCGACGGGGGCTTCTTCTCACTTAGATGCAGGAATAGTTGACGCAGCACGAGTCCCCACGATATATCGCTCTTCTGTTTACCCAGTAACACCACCCATGAACTACATCCCACGGATAAGGCTGTCTTCAAAGCATTTGAGTCTTACTGGGATGATGAAGTGATGACCTATTTGGACAAATAAGCCTGATCGAAGAATTACTAAATTTTCTTTTGGACATATTTTCTCTAAGGTGTGGCCAAAAGCTACTGTAGCCTCAAATGTGATCTCAGATTTTTGAGCTACTGGGATATATCCTTATGATCCCACTGTTATCCCAGACATTGCTTTTGCCCCATCTGAAATAACGCAATAAAAGTCGCTTCTAGATACCTCTATCTCTTCAACTTCCAAATCTACCCCCTTTAATCAACAAATAGATATCGGTAGCAGTTCCGAAATCTCCGATGATGATTATTCTCTACATGATACTTCGAGCTCTGAGGATTTTTCTGAGCCAGCAGTATCCACTAGTTTTCACAATGTGCTAATTACACCAGATTTAGAAGCCAAAAAAGATAAAGTTGTACGAAAGAAGTCTTTAAACTATCGCGCACAGGAAGTTACCAGAGCGTTGTTTCAACAAGATACAAATGTGAAAGGAAAAGAAAAGAAAACAAAAATTGGTAAAAAAAAATATTGCGCAAAAACAGAAACAAGAACAAGATAAAAATATACCAGGACCAAGAGGAATTCAAAAAAAGGGAAAGATGGGTGATGATCAAAATAAGAAAAGAAAACAAAACGAAACAAAAATTTGCAAAGAAAATATTGGACAAAAACAGAAACAAGATAAAAATGTGCCAGGACCTAGCGGAATTCAAAAAAAAGACCAAAACCAGAAAAAAGGCGAAAGTTGGTTTTGTTACTTATGTCAAGAAGATGTTATAAAGGATATGAGGCTTTGCGTCGCATGCAATACATATGTGCACGAAGAATGCGTAGGGCTTACTGCCATTGACAAAGAAAATGCATTTTTGTGTCCAAATTGCGACTAAATGTTTTAAGACTTCTTTTAAATACATTTTTTATAAAAAAAATACACATTTCATTATTTCCAGCATAGTTTTAGTGATGGGCCTTATTTGGAATATGATGTGGGCCTTATTAAGAACATGATGATCTTAATAAGGCCCACAAGACTCTACTTCTTAAATCACAAAAATAATTAGAAAACATGTATATTTTTTAAATGTAATATTTTTTAACAAAAGTACATCATTTGAAAAATTCTTTATCCCTTAGTCTCAGATTTTTAAGATTGCTTGAACTATTTTTTAAAAAATATTTCTTCTTAAGTGGGCCTTATTTGGCCTACTTACCTTATAATCAATGTGTGGCTTCCATATTTGTGAAGCTTAGTCTAGATGGGTATTATATAATCCGATTTTTGTTGGAAATCCTAAATTTCTGATTTAAAAACACAAAGAATGAATATTCTCGTAATATAAGATAAAATACCTGCTCTGGCTCAATACCTTAAGGGTGGAGGCCAAAAAACTAACAGAAGAAGAAGAAGAAAAAACACAAAGCTTTTATTGCTTCTTTAGTTATGTGTAAGAAATATAATTATTGAACATAAATTAGACTGAAAGTCAACTCCCAAATCCTTTACCTCATATTCACGATTTAGTGTGACATCACAGGTCTTGTGTATAATGAAAAAATTAAAGAGGGTACGGATCTTTACAACTTAAAATATGCATAAAATAAAATAAATAAAACTCAAAGACAGTATCACATAAATACGAGCGACCGTTTCCCTTCAGAAAACAACAACTCCTTTGGCTAGTACCGCAACAGGTATTAAATTATATTCAATGGAAAAACAGCAGTAAAAACAGCTCTACCTTTGAGAGCGGCAAAAAGGTGCATAAAACAATTCGAACATTTTTTGTAATACCATTTTTTTTAAATTTTCAAGAGTCGTGAAGAGGTACGTACATCTATTTATTTTTATTCAATAATGTGGGTCATTAAACACGAAAATGTATGAACACCTTAAGTATGTGAGGTGTCAAACCCGTGATACAAAGCCATTTGACTTGCAACGTTTTAAGTTCAAAAGATCAAAAGATACCACCGTAAGATAAATAGCTGGTATTGAAAAATCTACGATTACACTAAACACTGCTATCATAAGACCTACATACAATTAAATACTGGGATCTATGCACAGGCGTGGAGTAGCCCACTATATTACGTGGTAGGTTGAGTTCATGCTTAATTATAGAACCATTACCAGTAATCTTCCTAATAAAACAAGAGAGGTCTCAGTTAACAAGGGATGTCCGCAGGGAGGAGTGTTATCTCCTCTTATGTGGACCTTGGTGGTTGATTACCTCTTATGGGAGTTAGAGAGAGAAAACTTATACACGCAAGCATTTGCAGACGACATAAGCATCGTACTAAACGGTAAATTTGGGTCTGTTGTATCCGAAAGGATTCAGCGGGCACTAAATATCGTCGAAAGATAGTGCCTAAAAGAGGGATTGTCCACAAACCCGACAAAAACCTCTGTTGTTGCATTTACAAGAAAAAGGAACCTTCAAGGAATGAAGGAGCTTTAAATGTGGGGACAACATCTAAAAATGGCAAAAGAGGTTAAATATCTTGGAATCACTCTTGATGACAAGCTTAGCTTCTGCAGCCATATAGAAAAAAACAACAGAAAAAGAATACTATGGGCCTGTAGACGGATGTTAGGAAACGTATGAGGGCTTAAACCAAATATGATGCACTGGCTTTACAATATGGTTGTAGTACGTGTTATAACTTACTCATCAGTCATATGGTGGCACAAGATTAAAAGCATAACAGCTAACAGAAAATTAGACAAGCTACAAAGACTAGCCTGTCTAATAATAACAGGGGCATTTAGAACTACGTCCACGGCAGCAATGGAGCTACTACACCTTGTGGTGGAGAAGGAGGCTATGGCGGCGGCATACAGGCTATTTACTAATGGATTTGGATGGGAACTTTCGAGAAAAGGACACCACACAATGATATTAGAAAAAATTAAAACAAAATCCGGTACTAAGAATGCCATCGGATAGAACGCCCATTATTCACGACTTCAGTAAACCTTTTCATATTCAAATACCAGAAAGGGCCAAAAGCCGGGAAAATAGAGAAAAACAACGAATCAATCTGATATACAGACGGTTCGAAAATGAAAAACAGCACAGGAGCTGGGATCTACCATGTGAACTCAGGGAGGACCATTAGTTTGAACCTGGGGTCACTGACAACAGTTTTCCAGGCTGAAGTAACAGCAACAAATGCATACTCCAAAGTCATGCTAAATGACTCTCTCAGAGATAAGAGCAGAAGTAAACTCAAGGCCGTAATAGGACTCCTTATGGGAGACTCCTTAGAAGACACCTAAATCTCTTAGGGATATCTCATGACTCCCTATGTAGAATATGTGAAGAGGAGGACATACTATGCCACTGTTGGAACCTTAAATGGGAACGGGAATGATACTTCGGGGTACAATATCCGGAACCTGAAGAAATCGCGAAAGCGCCCATCAGACATATTCTTGAATTCATCACCAAATCAATCTGATGGGATAGAAACTGTGAGGGGTACAATAAGCCTAGAGCTTCAGTACAAGTAATAATAATAATAACGTTTATTCAGTAAGCCAATGGTATAAAACATAACAGCATTATAATGTAGCGGATATCAAGAATACAATAATAATAATAATAATGAAAAAGAAAAATGAATAATACAATAGAAACCTACCAAAATATGAACTTACTGAAAAGGACATATTCATCGTCAATCATACAAGATGAAAGAAGATGGTTTTCAATAGATCCTGATGTAAAAACCACAAAAAAAAAAAGAATTATAACAAAGATTATAATAGTAAATCCCACAAAAAAAGAGACAAACAAAATTATTAATTAAATAATAATAACTAACACCAATATCTAATTATAGTACCTATCTAACAATAATAATAATAATACTACAATAATTATTAATTGATGCGAAGCATCAATGAAAATATTTTTGATAAATCTTAAATTTTAAATCATACTTCCATGTCACCATTTAATATATAACATTTTATTTTACGCTTTAATGCACTTACAGATAAGTTTTTAAGTTCAGGGGGGAGAGAATTGATTGTTTTATAAGTGGGCTTTGAACCACGCCCTAATTCAGATATACAGATAGATAGGTAGATAGATTAGATAGATAGATAGATAGATCATAAGACCTATGCTAACATACGTTGCAGTTGTGTGGGAACCGAAAACGCAAAAATTGAGAGCTTTCCGTAAATTAAAACAAATTCAAAGAACAGCTTATCTCAACATAACAGGAGCCATGAAAATAACACAGACCAGGGCCATGGAAATCATACTTAGTCTCACTCCCCTTGATATTTACATCAACGTTTTTTTTTTTCTCCTGGGCTCGTCTGACTATGTATCTCCGAATAACACTGAAGCTTATTGGCTTATTGTGTCTTACCCCATGTTAGTTCATAGCACCCACTCTGTCACCTTTGTACCTTGTACAAGTTTGTACAGATCCTTGGGTGAGCGGGTTCTATACGTTGTTGGATCAACTTGGGGTTGTCCAAAAAGAGCCTGTCTTTTGCGATCTAGAGCTTCGCATTCGCACAGTATGTGTTTGGCCGTTTCTGATTTCTTGTGACATAGTCGGCACATGAGTTCGCCATTGTACATGTCAATTTTGTTCAAGAGTCCCTTTACTGGGGCGTGCCCAGTTATGAACCCTGTTATCACTTTCAACTGGTTCCTATTCATTGAGAGTAGTTCTCCAGTTCTTTTGGGACATGGTCTGCCTATGAAGGCTTTTCCATGTGCCTGTTTTGGGGTGTTTCCCCAATAGTTGATATGTTGTTCCCGAATCCAGTCGTTTATGAAACCCTGGACTGTACTTTTTGGTACTCCTGGGTTTGTGTTTGGTTCCGGTGTTTCTTCTGACCTTCTTTTTGCAAGTTCGTCAGCCTTTTCGTTGCTTTCGATCCCTTGGTGACCTGGCACCCAAAATAGTTTTACTCTATTTCGGTCTGCCAGTGTTCTTAGTTCTTCGATGCATTCCCATACCAGCCTCGACGTAACTTTCTGACTCGATATGGTCTTAAGTGCCGCTTGGCTATCTGACATTATTTGTATATGCTGATTTTCGACAGCTCTTTCATTGTTCGTTTTTGCACATTGCAAAATTGCGTATACCTCGGCCTGAAATACCGAGGAATGTATTCCTATAGCATAGTCATGGTAAGTATCAGGGTTTTTGGAGAATACTCCTCCCCAGTGCCTTCCGCAGTCTTAGACCCGTCTGTATACCAGGTTTAATCCTGTCGTTGGGCATTGGGCTCCCATCAAGGAGGTTGCTCTGACCAGAATGACACGCCTCCGCACGGTTGGAATAGAACCTGTTGTAGGATCTGGTGAGGCGAGACAGGGCTTTTGGCAGGAGGCGCTCGATATGCTTCCACTGCTTCAAGCGATTATGGACTCCATCTCACTGAGATATATCTTCCATAAGCCATATAAGGTTGTAACAGAACAAATAGAAGAGCCGGAAATGGCAGGTACGATTCGTATCTACACCGACGGTTCTAAAACAAAACAAGGTTCAGGATGTGGAATATACTCTAGATTCTTAAACCTTAACATAAAATGGGCTGTAAGTAATAGTGCCAGTGTAGTTCAAATAGAACTCACGGGGATTCTCATAGCAGCAAAATAAATCAGCAGAAACAATATCACTAATAGGAACATGCTCATCTATACAGATAGCAGACAAGCACTACTCACCCTGAACAGACCACGAATTTATTCAGAGTTAGTAATAGAAGGTCACGAAGTTTTGGCTAAAGTATCCATCAACAACGTGGCCACTTTAAGATGGATCAAAAGTCACGCCACATTGAAAGGTAACCGTCTTGCTGATTCACTGGCCAAGAAAGCAGCCAACCAAATACTTTTAAGACCTGGCCCTTTTATTGACCTGACAAAATCGGTAGTGACAGACCTAATTAAAGAATATTCCCTTGTAAAATTCAAAGAAAGCTGGGATGAAACAAGAAACTGCAGAGTTGCCAGGGAGCTTTTAAGTTATCCTGACAGTACTGCAGCAAACAAATACTTGACTATGACTAGACAGAATTTGCACTCTGCAGAGGGTACGAACAAGAAGATGAGACCATCGAGCATATATCCTCTACGATTGCTCAATGCTCTCATTTATTAGGAGATTTGTGTTCGGCGAAGGTTCGGCGAGTATCGTCTAACACCGGCCGATACAAGAGAAGCACCTCTTGGCGACGTTGTCAACTACATTAAATCTGTAGGCTGGCTTATGAGCTAGGAGGTGCCTATCGTCTTAGGGGGATGCACAATGAGCCTAGTGAGGTCTAGGTACCGTGGGGGGTAACCCACACTCCACACGTTACAGATACAGATACACTATGAGCTAAAGTTGTAATTTTGTGTGTTATAGTTGACAGTAAATAAAACACAGGTTTCTAATAATAATTAATATTTAATTGATAGATTACAAATACAAATTAGCAATATTTTTTTGTGATTTTGGTGAAATCCATCATTATAAATCGATGGTTAGTTATACAATTTTACAATTATTTCAAAAATTAAATAATAAATTTCTTTATATCATATACAACATACATAAATTTATAAAACGTGTGTAAAGATTATAATACAAATACGTGTAAATTGTGCTATATTCATTCGTTTAGAATGCATGTTCTCACTATTGCTTCCGTTACCGCGTACGGATCACAATTCGAAGCTGGTCTTCTGTCTTCAAGATAACCTTTCTTATCCTCGGCGCAACCACGCGGAATTCTAACACTAGCTCCACGATTTGCAACACCTGAAACAGAAAAGTAAAATAAGTATTAAAAAATGTCCAACAATAAAATGATAATAATATATAAAATACAAATCATAAGAAACTCAAATAAAACAATCCCCCAGATGCTATGGAAGCACTAATAGGCTTGCCACAACTTCTCCATGCGAGATAAGATTTTCATCACATGATTATCTTAAAGTGCAGAAGACCCTAAGACTACAGAAGGCACTAAAAAATATTTCGTATCCCGTATAACTAACGTTTAAGGATATTTAAGAGGATAATTAACTACAACTATATTTGTGGAAAAGAAGAAATACATTTTTAGACCTCTATAGCTTCATCGAGCAGCTCGAACATCAGAAATAGAAAAAAATTGAGGGCAAATGTAAGTTTTATTGATGTAGGCACAGTTTTATAGGGTATAATCTTAGATAAAAGAGACCAGAGATATAACATACACCGGTTTTCAACCTGCGCAAATGTTGCCAATTTCTAAAGAAGGGTTAACGGAGTGGGGGAACTGAGCGGCGACACGCGGCGACCCGAACTCTGTGACAGGGACCGGACTTTGTTTATTAGCATCATAATGAACTATTAGATTTATTTAAAAGGTGTTTATTCAAATTTTGTATTATGAAATAAAATTAACGTGATTTTTTAATATCAAATAGATGCCACGACATTTTATGTAAAGAGAAGCCCTTTTATAGAATATTTCGTTAGCGTTTATTTACTACGGACTTTTCTGCAACAGATTATAGTAAAATGTTGAAATAGAATATATTGTTAATAGAGCAAAAAATGTTACTCATTGTCTACGAGTATTATAAAAATAGCATGTTCGCAGGCTAATACTGCAAATCTACCCTTATAAGTTGAACATTATATTTTTTCTACGGCTATTACATATTATTAAAAATTAGTCAAAATGAGAAAATGCTGTTTTATATTGTAACCTCAGAAAAAAGTATATTAAGGCTTCTTTCTTTAGGAATATTAATTATTATAAAGGATGAGTCACATAAAACTCTAGAAATGCATATGTCTGAAACCAGATAACATTTTAAAATTTAAATCTATTAAAAGATGAGTGATTATCGAAATAAATTATCGATCATTGAAAATAATCGATTATTTTCGATCAATCGATTATTTTCAAACAATTTATTTTTGTCATTTCCTTTAAAATCGACTACTTGATTATCTTTGAAAAATCAAAAATAATCGATTAATTAAAAAGCCAATTAACCGATAAATCAGTGTTTACAAAATATAATAAAAATAGAATTATCGTTTATTTTAAATAATCGATTATTTTCAAATAAACCAATTTTTTTCGTCCATGGAAACAGATTATTCGATAATCTTTGAAAAATCAAAAATATTCGATTAATCAAAAATAATCGATTAATTAAAAAGTCGATTAACTGATAAATCGATTAAAAAACAGAATGATCGATTATTTTAAATAATCGATTATTCGATTATCTTTGAAATACCGAAAATAATCGATAATTCCAAAATAATCGCCTAATCGAAAATAACCAATTAATTAAGAAGCAGATTCTATGATAAATCGATTTTCCAAAAAATAAAACGAATTACCGATTATTTTCTAATAATCCTTTTTTTCATATTTCCTTTGAAATTGATTATTCGATTATCAAAAATAATTGATTATTAAAAAGCAGGTTAACCAATAAATCGATAATTTAAAAAAAATAACCAAAATATCGATTATATAAAATAACCGATTATATTCAATCGATTATTTTCATATAATATCTTTGAAAAATCGAAAATAATCAAATAATTAAAAAACCGATTAAACGATAAATCGATTATTTTGAATAAATCTACCTCTTTTTTTGTATTTCCTTTAAAATCGATTAATACATTATCTTAAAAAAACGAAAATAATTTATTAAAAACAGCGGATAAATCGATTTTCATTAAAAATTATCAGAATTATCGATAAATCGATTATTTTTGTAACCCCTATCCGTCGCTTGCTTTTATCTGAGCATTTAGCTCCAAAATTTAGAGATTCGGATTTTATAATCCCGTTATCTTTGAAACCGCATTCGATTGTATAATAAATAATAAATATTGCTAAATTTTGGATTTTTTTTAGTAAACGAAAATTTTGTGCGAGTTGTTTAGGGGTTTGTAATGTAACATTTTATTAATGTGACTAAGGGTCGATTCCACCGTTGTATTAAACGAAGTTTAAAATAACATTTTTACATTAACACTGTCATTTTAATCTCCGTTTAACACAACGGTGGAATCGGACCTAACTCCTGTAACTTTAGTATTTTTTTTGCTTATACTAGATCATATCGTGCGTTTTACTTTATTTTAAGACTGAAGATTCAAATGTCACTTTCGATTTGACCGCAAATAAGATGAACCTTGAAATTTTAAGTAGGTCATCCTGTATTTCATCTAATATTCTTATAAAAATACCTTAAAAAATAAAATTTAGCTAGCAACTATGATTCTTTACCTCTTATTTATCTACCAAAAATGGCTAAAAACTATATTTAGAAATAGTATATTATGCAACGATCATGTAATGATGGTTATTAATACACGAGCATTAACCGGGATACGAAACGAGCCAAGGGCGAGTTTCGTATGGTTTATGCGAGTGTTTTAATAACCATTACATGAGAGTTGCATACGCTATTTTTTCTACACCCGATAAATAATCAAGACCTATAAATATTCTATTTATATTGGCATTGAACACAATAACAGTAATTACTCGTATTTCTATAAAAAATTCTACAAAATTGTAATTAATGGTATTACCTTGGGTATTGGTATTACCACAGATTTTTGGGGCAAAATATTTTGTACTGCATTTTCTCCTTTTTCCGATATGTGTGGAGGAGTCTTCTATATCGCTGATATCAGACATTTTAATATTATAATTATCAAAGTTTAGCTATCTACGAAAATTTAATACGTTTTGACAACTAAAACAATTACATAGGAATTTAGGACAAACGTCAAACATCATGCTTGATTGAAAAATGGTAGGTTTCTATTGATTAAAAATCTGTATCATAATGAAAAATCTGTATCATAATGGATATCATTATGAAACGGATTATGGGCATATAAGTGCATTATTATAATACGGGTGTAGAAAAAAATTCTTATAAAACTACTTTTTAAATACAAAATTTCGTTAGCAATAATGCCTATTTACTATTTATTTAAATTAAATGTTCAAAATTTTACCCTTTTGTAAATTTATGTAAGTAATATAAAATCTGATTTCTGATGCTTAATATTTATTGAAACCCCTTAATGCGGATCTGAAGTATTCAGCCCAGAGAATCCATGGCGCTTTATGTCAAAACGTTAATAAATATTTACCGCTGAAAACGAATATATTCATAACATTGGTACTTGTATTATAAGTACATACAATTTTTCAAGATACATCGTGACATTTTGAACTTGAAATTAGAAACTAGAACACTTTAAATTGCTAAAATACCAACAAATAAATCACAAAACAGCTGTCAATGGTGATTAAACTCAGGTGGAGGTGATCGCTGAATGGAAAAATCGGAGTAATTCGGGTGGTGTCGTGCAACAATGATTTTTAATTGGTGGGTTACTTTGGGTTAAAATAGACAACATGCGCAGTGTGCAATGTTACATCTTCGGTCTCTTTAATCTAAGGGTATAATAAAGTAAACGAAAAGGTAGGTCATAATTATATTCTAGAGTACAAAATAGTTCGATTAGAAAAAATATATATTGGGTGTTCAAATTAAAGTGTTACAGCTAAATATCGCCTTTTATAAAAAAAAACGTTTCAGGCGAAAGTTTTATAGTTTTGTGGGGAAAAAATTTTGGCTACAATCGTTTTTTATAGCTAACCGTAATATGATTAACTTTTTTTCACCCAGCAAAATTTTCAAGTAGCTGTTACTCAAAAAGTAAAAGTCCAATAAAAAAAAACTTTTGTCTGAAACTTTTTTCTAAAATTGCATATTTCCGGCGGTATTTGACTGTAACACTTTAATTTGAACACCCGGTATATCGCATACTCAGTAATAAAGTGGCATAACTTAAAATTTTCGCCCTTTATATGTTGAACTTTCTAAATGACAGTGCTACTCTAACTCTAAGACGTACTGCGTTGGAGTAACACCTTCATTTAAAAAGTTCTACATATGGAGGGCGCCATTTTGGACCGTCCTACGATTAATAATTTAAACATGCAAATTTGAGTTATGCTACTTTATTAGTGAGTGTACGATATATACAAAAAACTTGTAAAATTATAAATAAAAAATCGTTTTTTTTTTCAATGACTTTGTATCTCACAAATATTTAAAATGACCTTAATTTTCTGGTTTGCTTATTTTGCACTGTTTAAACTTAGATAATGGAATGTTTTGGAAAATAAATAATGGTTTCTGTTTAAATATATTTGCAATTTACATTATAAGCAAGTTTCACTTTTCTTGTTTCCAAATGCACTATGACATCAGGTGTTAATATGCAACAAAAGAATTATATTTAAAACATTTCAGTACCTACTTTCAAATATCTGAGGCCCCAGACTGATATACAATTAACCATATCACTGAAAAACAGTGATTCAAATAGTTTCACTCGTGGATAACACGTATTAACTTTAGCCTGCGACGTTATAGGAAGCAAGCAGAAGCAAGTATTGTTATTAGTCATTATTTTCACCGAGTACCTGTTTATTTGATAAAACCCTAAAAACTAAAGTCAAGAGGGTTAATGTTTGGGCCTTTGGGTGGCCAAAAAATAGGTGTATCGAATCTCCATCCAATCTGTACAGGGTACTGCCAAAAAATTATCTTCTCTTACGTGATCACTGTAATGTGCTAGAGTACCGTCATGTAGACATCACATATTTTGTCGGATTACAAAATGTATGTCTTCTAATGCTGAGTTCGGGTGGAAAACTCGGAGTAGAGTTAGAGTAAATTTTGGTCACGTGAGTTAATTGTATTATTTTGAACGCTACTTGTGTAGTAGTTTGGTAAACATTATTAATAAACATAACCCTATTTTTGCGTTTGCCATTGAACGAAGTTATTTAATGTTGATTGTAAAATTTGCAGCAGAAAATGGTTTTGACGATGACGAGAGGGAAAAAATTTATAATTGTGCCAAAAACACGTTACCAATATAAATATTATGATCAATTTGTATTTAATTTTCCTCTGAAACCAGCGACTTTTTTTATTCTCTTTAATAGAGAAATATTCTCTTTAATAAGCAACATTTTATCTTTATAATCAAATATAACGTCTTTGGTATGTCCGGTAGATTATATTTTTATTTAGCACTACATACATGTTTCCAAATTAAGATACCATATATACACACATGCTATTAAATTGTTCAAACAGAGCTAACGAAGATTTTCATAGAAGCAAAAAATCACCAAATACAATATCACTGGAAAAAACATGTTCATCTATACAGATAGCAGACAAGCACTACTCACCCTGAACAAGCTACGAATTTACTCAGGGTTAGTACTAGAATGTAACGAAGCTTTTGCCGAAGTATCCATCACAATGTGGTCGCCTTAGGATGGATCAAAGGTCACGCCACATCGAAAGGTAACCGTCTTGGTGATTCACTAGCCAATGAAGCAGCCAACCAAATACTTTTTGGACCTGGCCCTTCTATTGGCCTGATAAAATGAGTAGTGACAGACCTAATTAAAGAACATTCCCTTGTGAAATTCAAGGAAAGATAAGATGAAACAAGAAACTGCAGAGTTGCCAGGGAGTTCTTAACTTATCCTGACAACTCTGCAGCAAACAAATACTTGATTATGACTAGACAGAATCTGCGCCTAGTCACAGGCATTTTGACTGATCATTGCCAAGTACGGAAGCATCTCCATAGCATAGGGCTCTCAGAATACGCACTCTGCAGCGGGTGCGAACGAGAAGATGGGAGACCATCGAGCATATCCTTTACGATTGCTCGACATTATTTATTAGAAGATTTGTGTTCGGCGAGTATCGGCTAACACTGGCCGATATAAGAGAAGCACCTCTTGGCGAAATTGTCAACTATATTTAATCTGTAGGCTGGCTCACGAGCTAGGAGGTGCCTATCATCTTAGGAGGCTGCACAGTGAGTCTAGTGGGGCCTAAGGGCCGTTGAGCTCCTCCACACGTTACAGATACGCTCTATTAGAAACAAAAAAATGGATTTTCTCTATGACAATTTTAAAGTGTTTGTTTTTTAAAATATTAAACAAAACTACGACTTCACCAGAAGATGGGATTTTAATTTGGAAAAATATGTAGTGCTGAGATAAAATATAATCGATCGATACTACCAAAGAAGCTTTATTTGTTTGTAAAAATTCTACTACGATCAAGAAATCATACTCTTTCTCAAAATTTTATCGTTCTCTGATATATCGCTTCCTTGTATAACAGCAGCATTATGGATTGACGCAGATATTTCTATAATTATTACAAAAATTGCAAAGTAACATAAAACTTTACCTACAGATTCACAACATGGAGGAAAAGAAAAGATAAATATTCACAAATTACTGCGAATTCTTGCTGTAGAGTCATATCTCGCCGGGGTGGTGCAGGATAATTACGTCCATGTACTCTGGCTCCATGTAATTTGAACATCATTGAGTTAACGCGGTTCTATCAATGAATATAATTTAAATGCGGCAGACTGCGATAGAGTGACTCCGCGTAAGAATTGCAATCTGGATAATGAAATTTTTTATAATACAAAGCATTAAGTATTAATTGTTGGTATAAAATCATTATCTTAACTTCTGTTAACATTTTTTTACTTGAAAAGTATCAAAATGAATGTGTTAAATTAATGTTGGCACAATCATAACATTTTTAGAGTAAACAAATGTTTGGGGTTTAGCGCCTTTAAACATTTTACGAGTGCACTATTTTTTCTTGCAAAGTTTCTCTTACTCTAAATCCCAAATCTATTTTTGAAGTGATTGTTACAACAACTTCGAATTAAATTATCTTTATTTCAAGTTATGACAACTATCACAAAACTAATGACAGCCCTTCACCCCCTAGGGGTATATCCCTTTTGCAGTATATAGTATCACCAAATCCTCCTTCAAGTATTTTTCCACTGTATATACATCTCCACGTTCTATGTATTTTCGAATAAATTTCCTATTTCTGCAATATATACGTCCACTTACGGTTTTTCTCAGGTAATTTCTTGTGCTTTTGACTTCAGCTATATATCCTTGTTTGTAATTTACTCTTTGGGTCTTGAATTCTAACCCTAGATCCAACTTTAGTGGCGCCAGAACTCTAGCCGTTTTATTATAATAGTAAATTTCCTTGTCGCACTGGGTTCTTTTTATTCTGTCATGTCTACTGCAACCTGCCATTCTTTCACAAATGCCTTTTGATGTGTGGGTACTAAAGTCCCAATAGGGTGACCAAATAAAAGCTGAGCTGGAGATACTCCATTTGATTTTGGACTATTTCTCCATTCCAGTACCACTGCACAAAATTGGTGGTCATCTAATTTGCCACATTTCGTACATTAATGTTTTCATGGCTTTTAAACCAGCCTCAGCGTGTCTATTGCTTTGTGGATAATATGGGCTGGATATACAATGAACTACATTCCAATTTTTGAAAATGAACTAAATTCGTAGGAACTAAATTACGGGCCATTGTCAGATCGCCATCGCAGAGGTACACCAGTATCGCAAAATATTTTTCTTAAATCATTTGCTAACATTGTGCTGTTTGGGTTCCTATTTCCATAATGACATATTATTGGCCAGCCGCATAGTCTGTCCACATATACCAAGTATTTTTTACCAGTATACGAAAACGGATCTGCTGAAACATCTTGAAAAGGAAGGATAGGAGGTGGGTCATCCAAATATATTTATCTTTGTAAGGAAGGTCTAATTGTCTAACAAATTTCATATGACTATCATATTTTTAATATCGTTTTTGATATTTGGCCAGTATACTGTCTGTCTTGCACGGCGTTTTGTTCTCTCTATACCCTGATGTGAATCACCATTTTTCTTAAAGACACAGGTATGCCAATTTGACATCCTTTCAGGACAAAATCATTATTATAATATAGCTCATTTCGATTATTCCAAATATTCCAAAATGGCCTAAGCGAAAAGTCAAGCTGGTCCTTTTGATTTGGAAAACCTTTTTTTACGACCGCAATTAACTTCTGGTATGTTCTTCTTTAGATGCTGATTCTTTCAAGAATTCCAACAAAAATCTTGGAGATTACTTTCTAGATAACTCTTTAGTATTATCTATTAATGCCACTTGTTGTATGACAAAAGAATTAACATGAACTGTAGAATCTTCTTCGAAGAGTTCATCTTCATTAGGTATATTTACAGGAAATCGTGACAACGCGTCTGGGATCAAGTAATTTAGTCCTATTGTCCATTCTACTGTTAAATAACAACCACATAATTTTTTTATAATCTTTGAATTCTGTGATTTTCTATTATATATAATGTATACGAATTTGGAATTGAAACCAATGGCTTGTGGTCAGTAACTACTTTTAAGCCTAGTAAATACAATCGACATTTTTTCTATAGTCCAAACTTTTGCTAGTAATTCGATCTCTATCATTGCGTATCTCGTTTCAGTATCAGAAAATAATCGGGAACCGCATTATATCTATTTCCAGATGTCTCCATATCTCTGAAGCAGTGCGTATCCCAAACCATTTAATCGTGAAGCATCTGCATGTAAAAGCGGTTGGTAATTTGGATTAAAGGCAGCTAGTATCAGTAGCTTTATAAGAGTTTTTCTAATATTATTAAATGCTTCATCATGTTTTAGACACCAAGTATATTGATTTCTTATTTTCAATAAATCTCTCAAAGAAGCTGCAGATGCACTGATTTCGGTAGAGAAGCTTCCAATCTGATTAACCATGTTCATAAATGATCGAAGTTCCTTCAGACACGTAGGTTTCGGGTATTTTTGGATTGCTTCAACTTTCTTGTGATCAGCTTCAATAGCATTCTCTCCTATTATATAACTAACGTACTTAATTTTAGATTTTCAAAGACGAATTTATTTGAATTTAATGTAATTCCGTTAAGTCTACATTTTTCTATTAGCTTGATTATTCTTTTAAAATAATTTGAAAACGTGTTGTCGTATTCTAATATGTCATCGACAACCTTTTCGATATTATGGATATCTGATAAAGCCTCATCTCCTCGTCTGCAAAATTCATCTAAAGAGCTGATTAAGAAATTATATCGTCCCCAGGGAGTTAAAAACGTTGTTAGATTTTGGCTCTCTTTGTCTAGAAGTATTTGCCAATATCCACTTTCCATGGCTAGAAACGAAAAGTACTTCGCGTTGCCATTGATGTTAGATACTGCTTCCCATGGGTATTTAAAGGGATGTACAGGTCTTTTAATGAAAAGATTAAGCTTTGTAAAATCAACGCAGACTCTAAGTTTACCATATTTTTTTGTACAATGACAAGTGGACTGACAAAATCGGTAGGAGACTCTTCAGCTTGTATAATAATGCCTTTTTTTGTTAACGAGTCCAACTCTGTCTTCACTTGTTCCCAATTTTCATGACTAATTGTTTAACAGTTTCCAAAAGGCTATATATAACTTTCTGTAAGCACTTTTGTATACAAGTTTAACCGACTTATTTTTTATTCCAAAATACATGATATAGGTCTTTATTACATCATGTATAAAGGGAATAGAGAAAATTTGTAAACTAGAGCTCATATGTGTTTATGTTTCAGAAAGGACTAGAAAACAATTTGTTTGCATCCAAGATGAAAAGAATTTAAAAAATAATCATTGGCAGTGTAGAATTGGGACCACCAGGGGCTACCGTTTTAGGAAGGAGAAGGGCCCACCTATATTTTTTTTCATGGTCCGATTCATTTGAAGAGCAAGAAAAGTCTTTGCACACTGATGCTTTTTACGAGGTTGCCACATATTAGAGGGCTTCTTCGCATTTGATTCTTTGTTTTTCTCAAGGGCCCACTGTCTGAACGAAGACTAACTGTCTGAACGGGGGCCCACTGTCTGATCGAGGACCCACAGCTTTAACGAGGGCCTACCGGTTTTTGGTCCGGTAAAGCTACGGTCCCATCCGAGACTGATCATTGGCATTTCAAATGATTTCAAGACGTTCGACAGTGTTTTTTCACGAATAATTTTTGTAAGCTAACAAAAAATAATTTGTCTGCATTCTGCGGTCATCATAAGTAAAGGTACGAGTAAAAGAAGGGAGAATATACGAGAAATGTCATTCCACGTCAAGAAAAATCTAGACAGTTCTAGAAGGTTCGAAAAGGTATAAGGCAATGATCCTGACGTCAGTTTTCAGTTTAATGATAGACTTATATGTTAATAGAGAGTTATTGCAAGTTCACTTAAGGTCAGTCACTATTAGTGCCGCTCTTATTTTGACATCTGAGTATGCGCAGATCATTAACTTTAATAAAGATTGTGTCTGTCCTTAATAAGAAAGTTATTGCAAGTTTACTTAAGGTCAGTCACTATTAGTGCCGCTCTTATTTTGACATCTAAGCATGCGTAGATGTTTATGTTCTAAAACTGACTTTATTAAGGATTGTGCCTGTCCTTAATTGTGGATGTTTAAGGGCAGCAGGTAGTGGCAACGTTATAGTTTTCGGATGCGCTCGTCGACATGCGTATCCGTTAGAAGTTTTTTAATATTAAATATTTAATATAATCATCATTTAAACATTCTAAAATTATAATCTCTAATGCCTCTTTAATATTATAGACAACAAAAAAGATGAACTATGATTTAAAGTTTAGTGGCTGGCTTTATAGAAATTTGCAATATCTCTCTATTAAGGACAGGCACAATTTTTATTAAAGTTAGTGATCTGCGCATGCTCAGATGTCAAAATAAGAGCGGCACTAATAGTGACTGACCTTAAGTGAACTTGCAATAACTCTCTAATGTTATCAGTTGTGTAGTTATTGTAAAGGTTGAGTTAAAATAAATTGAGATATCAAAAACTTGACAGAATGTTATCATTTCTGAATACATCTACAGCATTTATTATTTTTCGTCAAGGTTTGAAACGCATATTTATTGGTTCTTTATAAACTATTGTTCGAAGAAACCTCCAAAAGAAAAAATCCATAGTGTTATGGTCTGAACTACGTGCTATTGGGCTGTAAAGATGGTAATGCTCTCTATTTTATTAAAAAGAATATAATTTACCTGCACTAAAGTCATGGATAGAAGAAGTTTCATGTCTTCCAGTAAGACGACGTTCGTTGTCCTTTCCTCCTTTGGGATCGTAGGCTTGAATGTGTCTAAGGTGATTTCTGCTGAGTTTGTCGATGGCTTTTTCAATTTCTCTGTAAAGAAAATATCTATTTAATTAAATCTGCTATATACATAGAACATTACTGTAAATATTTGTAATTACAATTTAAAATGCTAAATATTGAAACTAAATTTCTTCCATATCCTAAACACATGAGTGCAAATTATGATACCAATGATTGTTTTGCCTATTGTGAATTATAGGTCAGTAAATAGGTAAAAATTTAACATTAACTCTAACATTTTTTAAACTACGTGGTAAAAATTAAGTCCAATAACTAACAAGGAATAGCGGTGATTATAAAAATTATCTGACTAATGATTTTTTTAAAATAAACCCACAACACGCACTCTTTTAGGCATCCCTCTGCTCCCCCTTAGGGGTTCCGGCAGATTCCCCCCAATCAGGTTTCCCTCAATTAGGTTTAGGGTCCAGCCTGCTTTCCCTCCTCTTGGGGTTCGAATGGCACACTAAAGCGCAGATGGCTTATAGTGCCATCAAGATGCATAAGACATTATTATTTGATTTGAAACAGTTTTCATCGTTGGTAAAGACTTTAACATCCTAGTTCTGTTGACAGCTCTAGCACTATAACAAAGCAGCATCTTCTTGCACCAACTTGAAACACAATTTCATCTATCCTTAATAAATGGAAATTAAAATTTGGTCAGCTTATCTGAATAATATCACTGGTATGTTCAAACTTCAGTAAGCCAAACCAGATGGCATAGCAGATGCTGGTCATAGTTTCTTGTTGCGTTGTATGATGAAAACATGAAAAAAGAAACTGACTGGCCAAATATTTAATTTTTTAATATTCACCGATGCAAATACCAGTTATTCAATTGATTGCAACTAGTGGATGAGTCGCTTAGTGATTCAATTTGGGTCTACTATTATTTTTTCCAGAAAAGTTATTGCATTGGCAAATGAAGCTTTGTTATAATTAATTTGGTTAACTAGTCTTTCATACCAAAACAATTAACTATTTTTATCTTGGATCTCTATTAAATTTATCCAAATAATATTAAGTTAACAATAATGTGTCTCATAAATTTCCACAGTAAAATATTTGAGTAAATTATCTTGACTTAATCAAGCATATCCTTTCATATAATAAAGTAACCTTGAATATGGTGTTCACTTGTAATTATAGTGATAGGTAAGTTACCTACTGCCTAGTGTTAATTTATCTAGACTGGAATAATTATTTCTTAAAACTGCTTATAACTGGTAAAGCTTTTATCATCTATTTTACGATAGAATCGTGATAATTGTTAGATAATATATATATAATAAATTTTTGTTGATATGTTGATCAATAATTTCATGGGCAAATATTTATTTTTGGTACGAAATTTCAAGTGTTGATAATTTGATGTCTGGTTTTTCGTATAATTTCGTTACACTGAGAAATCAGTTTTTTTTTCTACGTACAGTACATTTTCAGAAGTTTAATAAGAAAAACAATACACCTTTTTTGAAGTGATATTTTCAATTTGTTATATTATATTTGAATATTTTATATAAAAAAATGACTACTTGTTTATTTAATTTTTCTTCATTTACTACTTTTTCCTGTGATTACTATTTGAATTATTACAATTATCATTTATTTTTTTTTTAAATCAAGATCATAATTTTTAAATTAGTAAACTTTTTTATGTACAGGGTGGACCAATCTTGTGGAAAAGTTCGATATCTTCCTTGTTGAAAGAGATATTAAAAAAGTGTATTAATAAAATTATGGACATGTTTGAGGTTAACATTTTAATATTATTGGGAGGTATATAGGGTGTTGCATAGCTCGTGTACGAACCAAACATATGTTTGTTTTAATGATAACCCCAGTATATTATTTTAGATTCTGTTAACTCATCTTTTTTCCATTCTTCTAATATATGGTTTGTCTATGTTATATAGGGTACTTTTCAAGGAATTGACATTTTTGTGACAGAATCGTACATAATTCAACGTTCAGCAGCCAATTACACACTGTAGAAAAAAAAATTGTTTTACCCACACGAATTTTATAATATTTTTTAGTTATATTTTTATTATCTGTTTATTTGTATACAGGGAGACTCCCTTGATTTTCTTGTTTTATTTAAATGAGACACCCTCTATTTTATATCACCAGTAAAATCATCAGTTCCAAGTCTTTCATTTTTATAAAGCATTCCCTATACCTAAAGTTAATATTTATCGATATTTTTTAACAATAAATGAAAATTATGGTTATTTCGATAAATTAAACTAGTTTTTCATAAAATACTCTTTATAAACAATAATAAATAATGTGTGTTATTTTTTATCTAGTTGCCAATACATTTAATATACCTGTCACCGTCCAGTTGACAATTTTGACATTTTACAAATCAAGAGCAACTGCCTGTGCGTTAAAGTTTTAAGTAAATTACTAATAATAAGATAAACAATACCAATTTTTCTATCCCAGAAATGGTGGATATGATTTATATACTAGGTGAGTGCAACAAGAATTCTTTACTTGCCTCCAGAGTGTACCACCAACGATATCCGGAACGCCGAAAACCAAATAAAAAGGCGTTTGAAAAACTAATGGACCGTTTTAATCGTACTGGTACTGTGTTATACGAACGAAAACAAGTTATAAAAACTGCTATCACAGAAGAGAATGAAATGAAAGTATTGTTGAGTATTTATGATGATCCGCATATTAGTAAACGAAATATTTCAAGACAACAACAAGTCAATTACGGAACTGTTCAAAGAATCCTATCAAAACATAAAATGCATCCTTTCCATATCCAGTTACATCAAGAACTTCTTGAACGGGATTTTGAAAATAGAGTGATATTTTGTGAATGGTCCCAACAAAAAATTAATCAACAAAGAAATTTCTTTGATTTTGTGCTCTTTGGTGATGAGTCAACTTTTCATAAAAATGGATGTTTAAATAGGCATAATTTTCACTATTATTCTACAACAAACCCACACATTATAGTCACTCATAGCCAAATGAGGTGGTCATAAATGTTTGGGGTGGCATTGTTGGTGATTATGTGATAGGGCCACACTTTTTTGAAGGACGAGTAAATAGTGCAGTAAACGGAAAAAAAGTGACTAGAAAATTTTACTACAATGTTGTAGTAGTAGACTTGTAGAAATATACTTAATTTTTGTAGAAAATTTTACTATAATTTGTAGTTAAAAACTATTCATTATTGCAGCAATTGAATTGTCGAATAAAATGGTACAACAATAGGAAAGAAGACTACAATGTTTAGTATATTTTACTATTGTTGGTAGAAGTAGAAATTTATTACAATTATTGTAATTATTACTATTAACTTCTGTTATATTCTATTTTTATGTATGAGAGAGTATTAAAATAATAAAGCGTTCGTAATCCATAGGCGTATCACTTCTTTTAGTAGACAGTTAAAATATTTTTTGAAGTTATTCCTCGAGTATACACTTATATTTTCACCTAATTAACCTGCTTATAAATTCTAAACAGCTGAAGGTAAAAAGTGCAATTTTTTCTAAAATGTTTTATTTTTCCACAAGGTATGTTAAGAACATTGAGTCAAACGGGTTATGTAGATATAAGGGTTTAAACTTTGACTTTTAAACAACGTTACGTTCATAAATAATAATTTTAATATAAAAACTACTTCTTACCTACAAATCCAAATCAGAATCGAAATCAGAAGGTGAACTGTCGCAACCAATATTTACAATGAGTGGCTCGATCATTTTATCAGTAATATTGTCCAACTTCCACATTTTTTCTTCTTCTTTAATCGTATGATTTACTGCCTTTTCCCAGTTTTCAGGCTTCACATTATTTACAGCCTCCAAAAACAACTGTTTAACATCACTCATTTTAAAAGAATTATTTTTTCTTGAAACTTCTCCCTTTATCTATGCCCATATCAGTTCAATCGGGTTTACTTCGCAATGATATGGTGATGATCTAACCACCGTCATCCCACGATTTTTTGCAATTTCATCAATTTCATATTTTTTGAATTTCTCTTTATGAAGGGAACACAAATGATACAGTTCTTTTCTCACAGAACCGGGATGGAACTTAATATTCTTTGAATTTCGCCAATTCTGTAATTCTTTTTTTAACCACTTGGTTGTGGGCATTTTTTCTATAAGGCTCGAGTAATAACTTGCATTATCCATTACTATTATACAGTTCTGAGGAAGAAGATCTATAATTCGTTCGAACCACTCTTTAAAGACATCAGCATTCATGTCCTCATGGTAGTCACCGGTACGAGTAGATTCAAAAGTCAATAAACCACCTTTAACAAAACCGTTTGAACTACCGATGTGTACTATTATTAGTATGCGCCCCTTTCCTGATGGTGGATTTAAACCAGTAGATAAATTATTTAAAAAAGCCTGTCTTCGACTTGTAACAGTTTCATCTTGCCAACATTTATTTGGTTTATGTCCCTCGTTGATCCATGTTTCATCTAAATAAAATATATTTCTTCTTTGGTTTCTCATTTCTTTTATAGTCCTTAGGTAATTTCTTCTCCATACTACAATATCGCTTCTTTCTATTAAAATAGACTTTCTGGAATGCTTTTTCCATAGAAAACCTATTTCTTTTAAAAGTTTCCATAGTGTGCTTCGACTCATTTCAGGGTAATTCTTATCATCTCGAACCGTGGCAAGAACTTTGTCTACTGTCGGAAATTCTTTTCTAAAGAAGAACGCATGCACTTTCCTTCGAAGTCTTTCTTTCAAAAGAGTTTCTAATTGAAATTTTGGTTTTCCTGGAGCTTTACGTGCTGTTTGAAACTCGCCACATTTCTCTTCTTTAACAACTCTGTAAATCGTAGATTTCCCAACACCCAAACGTACTACTAACTAGTTCCACTGTGTCATCAACACTTTTACATAAATGTTTGTCTGTAAATGATTTAAAACAATTAAATATTAATGTTTTTTCATTAACTGTTAAAGGACCGATTTTTTGTCGTTTACACGACCCTTCCAAATTTTCCATGATCACACTAGAATTCACACTGCTCCTTGCAAGTTGCAACTAAACGACATTTAGTAAACTGTCAAGAATACACAACTTGGACCTCCTTACTAAATGGAAAACCTATGATCGCATTTTCGGTGAAATTTGTTGGGAAGGTATTTATCTACTTATAATTCGATTACTGTAAGAAATTCTTGGAATTAAAATAAAACAAAATTGGCAAATAGGTACTTATTGAAAATAATCTTAAGATACGGCTATGTAATCTTTAATACACAGGGCTTTTGGCCTGTCCAAACCTTTTTCTATTGTTCTGTACCGCTTATGTTTATAAAGGACCAATAAAAGACCCAAAACTTGTAATAGCTCAGGTACACTTATTACAATTTTAGGAAATATTTAGGTTATTCTGCAAAAATATTTAAAATGACCGTACTAAGTTTTGCATTAGAAATGCTGTTTTATTACTCTTTCATACATAAAAATAGACTATAAAATTTGTACAAATATTAATAATTATCTCTACAAAAAATTGTAATACCTTACATCCCTTCTTATGATAAAAATTCAATTTTGTTGAAAAATATTCTATAATATTGTAGAAATTTTAAGTCATGTGAATAAAACAGAATTCTGCTATTGGCCAACATTTTCTGACGTCGACCATAAATGGTCAGACAGCAGTAGTCGTTCGCCATGTTCACAAAACAAAGCATCGTACATACACATTATTATATTATAAGCAGTGATGGTTCGAAAAAATTTTAATAATAACTTCTATAAGTGGTAAGTACATTTATTATTGTTTCTGAATAATTAACCTTTAGGGAATGCTTGGGGGCTTAAACCAAGTATGATGCACTGGCTTTACACTATGGTTGTAGTACCGGTCATAACTTACTCATCAGTCATATGGTGGCACAAGACTAAAAGCATAACAGCTAACAGAAAATTACCCAAGGTACAAAGACTAGCCTGCCTAATAATAACAGGGGCATTTAGAACTACGCCCACAGCAGCAATGGAGCTACTGCTAGGTCTTCCTCCACTACACCTTGTGGTGGAGAAGGAGGCTATGGCGGCGGCATACAGGCTGTTTACTAATGGATTTGGATGGGAACTTTCGAGAAAAGGACACCACACAATGATATTAGAGAAATTAAAACAAAATCCGGTACTAAGAATGCCATCGGATAGAACGCCCATTATTCACGACTTCAAGAAACCTTTTGATATTCAAATACCAGAAAGGGCCAAAAGCCGGGAAAAAAGGGAAAAACAAAACGAATCAATCTGGTATACAGACGGTTCGAAAATGAAAAACAGCACAGGAGCTGGGATCTACCATGAGAACTCAGGGAGGACAATTAGTTTGAACCTGGGGTCACTGACAACAGTCTTCCAGGCTGAAGTAGCAGCAATAAATGCCTGCGCCAAAGTCATGCTAAATGACTCTCTTAGAGATAAGAGAATCGTTATCATGACAGACAGTCAGGCAGCCCTTAAAGCACTAAAAAGGGTAGAAGTACAATCTAAATCAATATTTGATTGCCAACAATCCCTCCAGGCTCTGGCAGAACATAACAAGATTACCCTTGAATGGGTGCCAGGACATGAGGGAGTGTTTGGAAACGAGAAAGCAGACTTCCTAGCAAGGAAGGGAGCGGAAAAAACTCTTATTGGACCAGAACCCACATGTGGTATCTCATACCAACATGTTAAATGGGTGTTAAAGGAACAAATAAAAAGAGAACACCATAGGCTCTGGATAGAACTTCCTGGACTTAGACAGTCCAAAAGATTCATAGAGGGGCCATCCACGAGCAGACAACATCAACTGCTAAACCTTAGCAGAAGCGAACTCAAGGCCGTAATAGGACTCCTTACGGGACACTGCGGCCTTAGAAGACACCTAAATCTCTTAGGGATATCTGATGACTCCCTATGCAGAATATGTGAAGAGGAGGACGAAACTCCTATTCACATACTATGCCACTGCCGGAACCTTAAATGGGAACGGGAATGGTACTTCGGGGTACAATATCCGGAACCTGAAGAAATCGCGAAAGCGCCCATCAGACATATTCTTGAATTCATCAAGAAAATCAATCTGATGGGATAGAAAACTGTGAGGGGTACAATAAGCCTAGAGCTTCAGTACAAGTGGGCTTTGAACCACGCCCTAATTCAGATGATGATGATGATGATAACTAATTTAAATAAACTTAGTATATTATTTTAATAAAAAAAGTTATGGCTAACAATCGATTGTTGTGCCAAGTTCGATGATGTTTTTTCAATTTAATTGTGACATACCTACTTTCTCATTTCTTTTAGTTCTACGACTTGGTCATTTAATATCCCAATCACTGTAAAGGTTATAGATGTCCCCGTTTTATGGGTATGAGCAGTTCAATAGGTATTAATGTTTATTTCATATTTTTCAGGTGCAGTAAAACCAACTGAGAATAAGGAAGCTATTATTATTAATATTTATTACATAATGTAATTAAGACTTTATTAAGGAACATTTTTTCTAGGTTATAATTATAATAATTGTGGAATACTACTACAAATTTTATTAATAATTACTACAATTTGTTTGAATTTTTACCATTTATTGTGTAAAATGTTCGTATTAATTTTCATGAAACGCAATACATTTTTAATATAAATTCATACAATGAATAGCAAAAATTATAACAATTTGTAGAACAATTCTTGTGATATATATATGGATATTTTTACTACATATTGTAGATAATAACTCTACATTTTCTACAAATATTTGAAAATTTTTACTACAAATTGTCCCTGTCCCTATTTGTACTATTTATTGTAGAAAAAAATCTATAATTGTAGAAATTTGTTCTACAATTTTTTTTCCGTGTATATTTGGACTTCCTTGAAAATCATTTGCCTACGTTACTCGAAGATGTTCCCCTTCACATTCGCCAACAAATGTGGTTTTTGCACGATGGTCCATCGCACTGCACTAATTGATAATTATTTAAATAATCACTTTCCAAGACGATGGATCGGAAGAGGAGGACCAATAGGGTGGCCAGCGCGATCACCGGATTTGAAAAAAATTGATTTTTTTCTGTGCGGTTATGTAAAAAACAAAGTATATAATGTGCCTGTAATGACAAAAGAGGACATGAAAACTCGAATCAGAAATGTATTTCAAAGTATTGATGTTCAAATGCTGAGAAATGTGAGTAATTCGAAATTCGATTACAAAACTGTATATAACATCAATGGGAGGTCACTTTGAACAACTTTTAAAATTATGTTTTAATTGTTTTGTTTGTTTTTGAGTTTTTTTGTATTCACACATATTATTTATGACTGTTGATGAAGAGTTTTTTTTATGAAAAACTAGTTTAATTTATCGAAATAATGATAATTTTCATTTAATGTTAAAAATATCAATAATTATTAACTTTAGGTATAGGGAATGCTTCATAAAAATGAAAGACTTGGAACTGATGATTTTACTGGTGATATAAAATAGAGGGTGTCCCATTTAAATAAAATAAGAAAATCAAGGGTCTGAGTATTGAGTCTCCCTGTATACAAATAAACAGATAATAAAAATATAACTAAAAAAAAGTATAATACATCATATTATAAAATTCTTGTGGGTAAAACAACATTTTTTTCTACAGTGTGTAATTGACTGCTGGACGTTGAATTATGTACGATTCTCTCACAAAAATGTCAATTCCTTGAAAAGACCCTATATAACATAGACAAACCATATATTAGAAGAATGGAAAAAAGATGAGTTAACAGAATCTAAAATAATATACTGGGGTTATCTTTAAAAATAAACATGTTTGGTTCGTACACGAGCTATGCAACACTCTGTATACCTCCCAATAATTTTAAAATGTTAACCTCAAACCTGTCCATAATTTTCTTAATACATTTTTTAATATCTCTTTCAACAAGGAAGATATCGAACTTTTCCACAAGATTGGTCCACCCTGTATATTGGTAGCAAAATATTCCATTTTGAATTTTTTAATTTCATTCACTGCAGCTCAAGTTCGAGATTTTCATGTTTTTAACGCCTTAGGCGCTCCACTGATACTGATATCTTTCATTTGGAATGTATCAGAAACATTTGCACTAGACCTTTTGCAGCTAGTCTCAATCGAATCGCGATCTCCCGAAATTCTTTGGATAAGATCGAAGGAAAACGCGATACTAGCGAGCATAGCCTGAGAAGTCCAATTGGAAATTCATACGTTATAAAACATGGGAAAGAGCCTCACAGCGCGCAGTCGAGACTAGCATCATCCGCGATACGACGAGACCGCGACCTCCTAGTGTGTTCCCTCCTTATAGAAAGGGATTTTTTATGGCAATGCTAATGCTGTGAACAAGACAGTTTAATGACTTTACAATAAAAAAAAGCTACCAAGATATCGACTTTCGGATGAAACTAAGAAAAGTATACTTTTTGTACCGTCAAATAATTAATAAAAATATTTCAATGTTTTGGAAAATTAGATCACGCTATTTAAATATCACGTAAACTATTTTTAACGCAAAGGTATTAAAGAAAAACCGTTTTTAAAATAAACACAGAAATTCTCCAGAAATGACGTCAGCCAGATACTTATTTATTGATATATCTTAGGCCATCAACCTTGATATTGACCTCGTTATCAAAATAAACACACAAATATAGATGACTTTTCTACAAAAGTTTGCAATGTGGTAAGAAACATTTCGCTTTTTTCTATATTGCTATAAACATAGTGTCTCTAAATTTGTTTATCTATATCTGTTCTTTTGAATTATTAACATTTGACTAAACAGTTATACAGGGTGTCTGTAAAAGGTCTTTACAAAAACATACCACATATTCCTTAGACCAAAATAAGTCGATTTAAGTAAAATTACCTTAGTACAAAGTTGCTTCGTTTGGGCTCCAGAGGGTCTTGAAGTTACAATTTTTAAATCGTTTTTCCCATATAAATTTAAAACGGCATACGCGATTTTGCTGAAATTTGGTACATTGGTAGAGATTTATCTGGCAAAAAAAATGGTATTAAAATTTTGTCCGATAATAATACATAGGCGTAGAACTTGATTTTTTAAATAATTGCACCTTTAAAAATTCTACGCCAATGGAAGAAAAGGAGTTTAAGTATGAAATTTAGATTGCGCAACTTATTTACTTTAAAAAAGGTACTCTTGATAAGACTCGATTACTCTCATGGTTTTGACGAAATTTGCATTTTAGTAATTTTAGAACATAAACAATAATTATTAAAATACAAACTTTGTGAAAACCATGAGAGTAAATCGAGTATTATCAAGGGTACTTTTTTGTAGTAAATGAGTGCCCAATCCAAATTTCATACTCAAACCCCTTTTCTGCCATTGGCGTAGAATTTTTAAAGGTGCAACTATTTAAAAAATCAAGTTCTACGCCTATGTATTATTATCGGACAAAATTTTATACTATAAAAAACATAAAAATGTACTTTTTTCATATCTTCTTCAACACCTCTAATCGAGACTTTTAACAAAAATACTCGATTCTTGCCATGTACGATTTTTTGAGGAATATTAATTATTTACCTGCAATACGTATACAAAAACATTTATTGTTGGTTTCCATAGTTTCATCTAAATAAAAATATTGTCAAGTTTTAACACCTAATCTCTTGTTAACAATTGAAAGTGTTCTATCTGACTCAATAATTAAAAAAACAAATGCGTGGTTTATTAATATGGCTGTACAATATACCAATGCAGAATATTCCGAGATGTTACTGACATTAGGATTTTGTGAAGGAAATGCTCGAGAGAGAGTGTCAGGGTGTACTTTGAAAGGTTTCCAAATCGTCGTATACCTAGCCACCCAACTTTTGCTGCTGTTGAGAGACGTCTTCGGGAGACCGGTTTCTTTGCTCCCAACACTGTTGATAATGGAAGAAAACGTTTTGTAAGGATTCCTGAAGTTGAAGAAGACATTTTAAAATGTGTTGAAGAAGATCCAGAATTAGGCACCAGATGAATTGGAAGGGAACTAGGAGTAAGTAAAGATGTCGTTCATAAAGTGCTTAGAGAACAATTGCTATATCCATACCATAAGAAGCCAGTACAAGAATTATTATTCCATGATCCTCAAATTCGTTTGGGTTTTTGTCGATTTGTTAATATGCAAAGAGAAAGAGATCCAAACTTTGTCAAGAAGGTTCTCTTTACCGATGAAGCGGGGTTTACAAGAAGAGGTATAACTAATACCCATAAAAAACATGTTTATGCCGTTGAAAATCCGCATGCAATAAAGGTAAACCATTTTCAGCACGAATTCAAAATTAATGTGTGGGCTGGAATAATTGGTAATTTAATTGTTGGTCCTGTCATACTTCCACGAAGATTAACTGGAAAAAATTATTTGGATTTTCACTAGTAATACCACTAGAGGTCAAATTATTTCCGGAAAAAATTTCCTGATATTAATTTGACCTCGCGTGGTATTCGGTAAGAAAATTCCACGCCGAATTATGGTTGAAAATTAAATATTTTTACAATTTATTTTTCGTTTCTCAACAATGCAAATTATTTTCTCCAAGTCACCAGTGAAACATAAAAGGTGTTGTCGCCTTGATTGTTGAGTTGTCATGGTAACTAAGTGAGACCCTAACCTCGAATATAATTTCAGTTTTGAAGTTGTCAAGCGGGCTGACGTAAAAAAATGTTTCGCTGCAATTATTTAGGCCTTCAAATTGCTTATTTCTACTCATTGTAGTTGCATGGGAATACCATTTGAAAATAGAAAATAGTATATTCTTTAATTTTACGTAAGTTTTGAATAACTACAAGTGGTAGAAAATTGTTTTTCTGCGTCTTTATTAACATGCGTTATGAGCGCTTTAAAATGGTATGAAATTCATAACCAGCGTCAGCAAGCATCAATCGTAGGAGGCTGTGATCATTGTATTTTGACAGTTCAAAACATTAAATAACTCGCGTTTTGTTGCGATAAAGAATATTGCACAGCAAGTAAAACCAACAAAATTACCTATTTGTTTAAAAATGAATCGATTTGAAAATCATACGCTATGCAAAATATACGTGAAATTGTCTGATGTAATGATCAATCATTGCACCATGACTTACTTACTCGGATTAATAGAGGATTGTGGCTCCAACTTGAAAAACGAAAATTTGTTCCGAATTGTCCACGAATATTTGCACCTAAACTACGCAAAATTCAAAGTGCTGAATGGGAAAAAGGTGAATAAATTAGTGTCTAAATATTATATATATTTTATTAGACATAGACACATAATTCAAAGCATCCAAAGTCCTGCATTTTCGCCAATAAGAAGAAAAGAAGTGGCCGAAGAATATAGAAAACACCTTAGCATTGTAACTAAAATGTATCAAAACTAAACCTATTATGTGAACAAATAAAAACCAGTCTGTCAAAAATGGTCTGTTATTGTAAACGTCAAAAAATTTCCAGTATAATTCGCTTTTGGGTACCCCACGAGAAAAAAATTTCCACTAAAATACCGCCGTTGCCATGGTGATCTGTCAAAAAGACGTATTTTGATTGGTTCAAAATTACAGGTGTGGAATTTTCTACAAAATACGTTGCCAGAATTGTTAGAAGATTTACCTCTCCAACTTCGGAGAGATATCTGGTTTATGCAAGATGGAGCTCCACCACATTTTTCTTTAAACGTTAGAAACCACTTGAATGAACAATATCCACACAAATAGATAGGCAGAGGTAATGACGCACCTGTAAACTGGTCACCACGTTCCCCAGACCTAACACCGATGGATTACTTTTTATGGGGACATCTGAAATCCACAGTTTACAGGGAACCTGTAGACAATGAGAACAACTCTGGCAACTTATTCAAGATGCAATAAACAATCTTAGAGGTGATGAAGAAGTTATGGAAAGGATACATTTTAATTTTCTTCGACGTATAAATCTTTGTATGCGTGAAAATAGTGAACATTTTGAACAATTTTTGTAAAATCTCTATTTGGATTATGTTGTAAATAAATATTTTTGTGAAACCTATACACTCTAAATTATTAAAACAGAAATTTAGCGAAAACCATGAGAGTAATCAAGTCTTATCAAGAGTACCTTTTTTAAAGTAAATGAGTTGCTCAATCTAAATTTCATACTCAAGCTCCTTTTCTTCCATTGGCGTAGAATTTTGAAAGGTGCAATTATTTAAAAAATCAAGTTCTACGCCTATGTATTATTATCGGACAAAATTTTAATACCATTTTTTTTGCCACCTAAAACTCTACCAATATACCAAATTTCAGCAAAATCGCATATGCCGTTTTAAATTTATATGGGAAAAACGATTTAAAAATTGTAACTTCAAGGCCCTCTGGAGCCCAAACGAAGCAACTTTGTACTAAGGTAATTTTACTTAAATCGACTTATTTTGGTCTAAGGAATATGTGGTATGTTTTTGTAAAGACCTTTTACAGACACCCTGTATAATAATTATAAATTCTTTCGAACTCTAATAATGCGTAAAAACGCATATGTGGAGGGTTCTAATCCTATTTCGGGACATAATTTTTTTCAATTTTTGCGTAAATTTGTTTTCACTTTGGGGGGCCAAAAATAATTTGGGAATTTCAAAAGAATTTACATTTACTTTGTTTTTGGATCAATAGCCGATAATTTTTCTGAACTTTAAACCGATATAAATAGAATGTATGTGGCCATATGGAACATTATAGCAGACAAAGTCCTCTATTGACATTTTTATTTGTTCTAAAAGAAACAGTTTTCGAAATTATCAACATTTATTGTTGTATAAATACAGATAACACAGATAACACAGATTTTGTCTGCTAATTTTATTTCTAGAAGCTTCATATTTTGAATTTAAATTCGTATTTGGTTGATTTATAATACTTCCTAGATTCTTTTATTTTTATCTTTTTTATTTTTAAATTAAAATTTATAAAATCAAATTTTAAATTCTGTCATCTTTAATATTGTACAACTTGGCACGATAGGGTAGTTTCGGGATATATTATAGTCATGGGCGTCGTTACACAATTCTATAGGGAGGGGCAAAATTTTGAAAAAGTTTAGAATGTTTATTTGTTAGAAAACAAAGAATTTGAAAAATGATGGATTTAATTATTCTGTGACGTCATGGCTTACTTCCGGTTTTTCCAGAAATAACACAAAATCGCAATTTATTTTTTATTTTTAAATGAAAACCCTTTTTCTTATTGCAAATTTGAATTTCTGGAACATTTTTGTATAAGAAGCCTGTATGGAAAATTTTCTGTCAGTAACATATTAAAAAAAATATTTTACAATATGATGGTCATTTTGACAGCTGACAGAAAATTTTTAACACATGATTTTTATCCATAAATGTCCCTAAAATTCAAATTTTCAATAAAAACGGGGGTTTCTATTTAAAAATTAAAAATAAATTGAGATTTTCTGTTATTTTCGATAAAACAGAAGTAAGCCATGAAGTCACACACCAATTGAATCCAGTATATGAGAGTATTTGTCCCAAGCTTTTAAACAAATAAATTTTCATTCCAATATCTCAATTAACAACGAAGATAAAAGCGGATGGAATCATTAAACGGTTTGCCAGAGCTGGGTAATTACAAGTACTTTAAAAATAATTACAATTACAAAGTACGTTTTCAAAAAAGGAATTACTTACAAGTACAAAGTACATGTTGTAAAAATAGGAATTATATTGATTTAATTACAATTACATGAAAAAATGAATTATCAAATACTTTTATAATTACTTTGCCGATAAAACAGCAAATTATGATAGAACCATGAACCAACCTGACCTAACAGCAAATTCAGATTTAGAACACACTGACAACTTTCAGTGCATCTGAACCCACTTTGGCAACGTTGCTCTATTCCCAGGCTTACGCTCCCTTCAATTTATTACTTATAAACTATAGATGATTTAAAATATTAAAAATGCCGATAAATCGCAGGTCCGGTCTAACAAAGATTATTTCTGTTTTGTTTTCTCGTTTAAAATATTTTTTAAAGGTATAACCTGGTGTAACATTTTCGAAAAAATTTTTTTATAACTAATTTATTTATTTACGAAATATATTTTTAAATATACATATGTACCTATTTCTACATTTTCTTATATACAGGGTGTTTGTTGGTAAGTGTGAATGATTTTAGGGAATGTTTGCCGAAAAAGTCAGTGGCGCAGTACTTTTTTATTAAAAAAGTAGCATTCTCGCACAAACGCCACTGGTACAAGTAGAAATATTTGAAACACCCCAAAAAATACACATTTGCCCCTTCAAAGTTTTTTTTCAAATTTAGAGTAAATATCTTTAAAACTATTAAAAATAATTAATAAAATTTAATAAATTAAAATTTAAACATTCTGTATCTCGGAAACGAAGCATATTTCGACCTACTTTTATAGGAACTTTTTTTAACAAAATAACTTTGATAACAATTTGCAAAAATCGTTCGTACTTATTTACAAATACCCTGTATAAAAATACGTTTTTTAAATAATAACCCATTTGATACTAGTTTGTGCAACAACAGTGGACAATCCACTGGAGTTGTACAGTATGTTTTTTTCTACGACCCACTAACGAAAATCTACAAATTTAAAGTATTATTTTAGGAAAAGACAAAATAATTAATTTTAAAATAATTTATGACTTTACTAATTTGTGAAATAAAATAAACATGAAAAAATATTTCATTTAATTAGTCCCCAGCCCAGATTTGAACTCGGGCCTCTCGCGTGAAAGACAGATGCCGTATCATCATTTTCACCTCCACATTTAAAATTTTAGTTCTAAAAGTAGTAATTAAATTAATTTCATATAGGTAGTTTAATTCAAATTTAGGATTTTTTAAATTGTGGTCTAAATTAAAATTATTTATGAATCCTACGCAAAAATAACTCATTTTAATGTATATTTAATCTCAATTCCTAAAAAATATACTGACAATTAGTTTGACAGAATTGTCACTTATTTCAAATTTTAAAAATAATTGTTGTTGGGTGTCCAATATATAAACTGTGATTGGTGGATTTCATTTTTTTGCAGTGTTCTCACTACCCAGAATGGATATGAAATATATTCGTTGAGTGGAACGCAATAGTATATTTTTTCGTTTTGTAGTCTGTGCGTGAATAGTAGTTTGTGCAACAAAATTGGATATGATGGCCATATCGCACGAAGACGAAGTTTCAGAACGACGCCGTAGACGGAGTGCTTAATCGTCTGAGTGCGATACAGACAATCCACTCGAGTTGTACAGTATATTTTTTCTACGACACCCTAACGAAATTCTACAAATTTAAAAAAGTAATTTATTAAGACAAAATAAATAATTTTAAAATAATGTATGACTTTTAATAATTTATAAAATAAAATAAACATACAAAAAGATTTAATTTAATTAGTCCCCAGCCATGATTGGAACTCGGGTCTCTCGCTTGGAGACAAACTCCGTGCCGTCGCCACACTTGCCATTATAGTTCTAATACTTGTAATTAAATTAGTTTTATATGGTTTGATTAAAATTTAAGATTTGTTTCTAAATTTGGACGAAATCAAAATAGAAATTCTATTACTTATCGATTATACATAAGAAATATTAATTTTTACGTATATTTAATCTCAATAATTCAAAAATATACTGACAGTTAGTTTGACTACATAAAATTTAAAAAATAATAGTAGCCGGGTGACCAATATATAATCTGATTGGTGGATTTAACTGTTTTGCAGTGTTCTTACTAGGTAGAATGAATATGAAATATATTCGTTCAGTTGAACGCAATGGAATACATTTTTGTTTTGTAGTATGTGCGTAGATTAGCTAATATTCATGTGGGTATAGAAAAAAGCATATCCATGTGGATGTAGAAAATAGTAGTTTGTGTAACATGAGTGAATATAAATTAAATTGATTTCATATAGTTTAATTAAAATTTATAATTATTTATTTCTAAATATAGATCAAATAAAACTAGAAATGCTATTATTTATCGATTCTACACAAGTATAACTCATTTTACGCAATAGCATATTTTTTCGTTTTGTAGTCTGTACGTAGATACGCTATCCATTTGGGTGTAGAAAAAATTGTTTTCTAGTACTAAAAATATTTAAAAATAACATTGAGTAAAATGTTTTATTATTAGTAAAAGAAGGAATAAAAATAATCATTTTTATTGACTATTGGTCGGATTTCTACTCGGATTTCTACTCAAATTTCTAATATCTAAACCTCTAGTGAAACGTGGATCTAAGATCTCGGGTAGTATACAAACTAAATAAAATTGCTTTAGTTTGTTTTCCATATACACCAAAATCTATCATCTTTTTTATTTTTTCTACTAACATACTTAAAGGTATTAAAATAAATAAAAAAAAAAATATTTCGTTTAGTTACGTTAAGTTGCCCCTGAACAATTATTGCATTTTCGCATTATCATTAATAATTACAAATTTTATTATGTTGTCAACCATTGCTTTTTTCGGAGTCAGTTTTGAAGCAGTGGCAGGATATTTAATTTCGATAATACTGTCTGTTCCTAATAAACCGTCGGAACCTAAAAACCATATTCAGAATCCACAAATAAACCACATTTATTGGATATCCGCTTTAAATTTGTAAATATTGCTTTAAAGCTAAAGGTTTTTTTTTTATTCAATATTTAGTATATTAATTTCCCATATATTTTAACTTTAATGCTTAGAAGGGGTGCTAATGTTTGTCTTTTTCTAAGTAATCTAGCACGATATTTTATAGATTTCCGTCGAAACGGAAATATAATTTTCGGCATTTCCGAAAGTTTTCCCATTTTTATCACAAATTATTATAACTCAGCTTACACATAAAAGTTCATATAAACACATTGACTAAATACGAAACAAAAACACCTACACTTGAACTAAAAAGAATAAAGTTTTTTATTATTTTATTTTTATCCCAATTTTCCGGTACTGCATGCACCGCCAACGTCCGCCGCCTTGTTGCCAAATCAATTAATATGGATTGGAATCTTGACAGATTTTCTCAGATTTCCTAATTCAAGGTTTTCAAAAAATATACGCTTTGGACAAAAAAGTGTATTGGAAAGAATTAGCTGATTTTTATATAACAATTCCCGGTAAAGACTCCTTTTTGCAATAATTTTCATAATTTGTATAGAAATAATTAAAAAATTAGTTTTTCTGAATTCGGGCTCTACAGCGGAGTTCTCTATCATTTGCTTAGTAGGTATACCAAATTTTATAAAAAAATATTTAAAACTGAGAAAGAGAACCTTGAAGTCGTTTTAAGCCTGTTTCTAACCATGGATATCGCTCTTAAATATATCCTAAAGGCGGGTTGTATAAATGTTACTTAAAGTTAAACTCGGTTTGAGATGACACATGACAAATTTTGTATGGCATAGGTACAGTCTAAATACTATTTAGCACTTAGGGCTTGTTTCCACAAACAGACTGCAACTATAGCATCGGAAATTGACATGTATCACCTAAAACTGAGCTTAACTTTAAGTAAGCTTCATACAACTAGCCCTAAATGCATTGTTTTTTTAACCATTTAAGGTCTTCTTAACTTAAGAGAAAATACAAAATCGATAAGTAGTATAAAAAATGGTAACATGTAAGTAAATAATAAAATGTAAACTCATAAAAGTTTATTGATTTTCAACAAAAATACAAAAGTTCGTGTACCTACGCCTAGGTACTTTTATATTTTACCTAATCTGAATTTTTGTTTTAATTAAATATTATGAGGTAGTAAATAAAAGAAATAAGTTAGCAATTTTGATCAATTATAAATAGTTCTGACAGAAAAAATTTCAGAATTCAAAAATCTCTATTTTTTAACAAATCAAATAGATCAATGAAATTAGTTATTCAGGGAGAATCTAAAAATTTAATAAAATACAGAGTGTGCCACAAAACTTTGATACGCCACATTTTTTTGGGACACACTAAGTATATATTTAAAAATAATTTTAAAAAGGTGGTTTTCCTCATCATGTATACTTAAAAAATAGGAGCCATTTTAAAACTTTATCGATTCACTATAAACGTCAGAGGCGTATGATAAATTATCCTGTATAATAGGTTATTGTTATTGCCAAATTAAACTGAAACTGAAATAGTAGTTTGTGCAACAAGAGTGGATATGGAGTTGCACAATATATTTTTCTACGACCCACTAACGAAAATCTATAATATTTTAGGTTATTAAGACAAAATAACTAATTTTAAAATAATTTATATATTTTACTAATTCATAAAATCAAATAAACAAATGAAAATTAGTCCCTTGTCCAGATTTAAACCCGGGCTATTCGCATAAAAGGTGATGCTCTGTCCTCAGCTCTACCGCCACCTTTATGATTTTGGTTTTAATACTCGTAATTAATCTAGTTTCATATAGTTGGTTTAAAATTTATTTTTTTTTAAATTGTGGCCCAAATAAAAATGAAAATGTTATTATTTATTGATTCTAAACAAAAATAACTAATTTGGTGTATATTTAATCTCAATAACTAAAAAATATACTGATAATTAGTTTGACAGAATAATTGTCACTTATTTAAAATGTTAAAAATAATAGTAGTTTGGTATCCAAAATATGAACTGTGATTGGCAGATTTCATTTTTTTTGCAGTGTTCTCACTATTTAGAATAGATGTGAAATATATTCGTTCAGTTGAACGCAATAGCTTACTTTTCTTTTTTTAATCTGTGCGTAGATAAGCTAATATCCCTGTAGGTGTAGAAAAATAAGTTTTTTCTGCACCTACATTTCATGTGTAGAAAACTAGAATAATAACTAGAAATACCTACGCAACGTAAATAAGTAGTTTTTGGTATTTCCCCATAAAACTACTATTTGCAACACTTCATATATTTCCTTAGTTTATAATGTTTATGCAACATAATTTATGTTTATAATAATATAAATACAAAATACGTCTTAGAAATAAGGATGTCTGCATCTACTTGCCCCTACTGTTATTATTTTGAGTTGAACAATTTCACTGCTTCACGGCACAATGCTTTCCACAAAGGCATTCAAACAAATGATATGGATGCGAGTTCGAACAAGAAATTTTTTGTTTTTATATCACATGCATCTCATAAACACGCATTTAAAAGTAATTTTAATTAAAAAATGTACACAGAAAAAAATGTGACTAGAAAATTTTACTACGATGTTGTAGTAGTAGACTTGTAGAAAAATACTTAACAATTTGTAGAAAATTTTACTACAATTTATAGTTAAAAACTATTCATTATTGTAGCAATTGAATTGTCGAATAAAATGCTACAACAATAGGAAAGAATTCCACAATGTTTAGTATATTTTACTATTGTTTGTAGAAGTAGAAATTTATTACAATTATCGTAATTACTACTACTAACTTCTGAAAAAATTTGTACAAATATTAATAATTATCTCTACAAAAAATAGTAATTTTTTCTACAAAAAATAGTAATAATTTACATCCCTTCTTATGAAAAATATTCAATTTTGTTCAAAAATATTCTATAATAT
This sequence comes from Psylliodes chrysocephalus, assembly GCA_927349885.1. Classification (NCBI taxonomy): domain Eukaryota; kingdom Metazoa; phylum Arthropoda; class Insecta; order Coleoptera; family Chrysomelidae; genus Psylliodes; species Psylliodes chrysocephalus. The sequence goes on from OV651823.1 coordinate 35,332,446, forward strand.
TGTAGAAATTCTAAGTCATGTGAACAAAACAGAATTCTGCTATTGGCCAACGTTTTCTGACGTCGATCATAAATGGCCAGACAGCAGTAGCCGTTCGCCATGTTCACATAACAAAGCATGGTACATATACGAGTACCTATAACACATTATTATGTTATAAGCACCGATGCGTTTGAGAAAATTTTAATAATACATTATTCGCTCCGTGCGTGACAGCAGCGCCAACTATTTTATGAATTAACGGACGATATTTGCGTATACTGACAATACAATTTTTAATAGAGTTCGTAATTAAAAAATATTTATGTTAATTTTAATAAAATTATATGGATTTTTAAAACAAGTGAAAACATTATTATTATATATTTTTATTACTTCAGTTAAAAAAAGTAGTATAATCAATCAAAATCAATAATAAAACAGGCAAGTATTTACGAGAAAATGTATGATATCTTGCCTAAGCCTAATAAGTTGTCATTGCAGAATAGGTTAAATAATGTCAAAATAAAAACAATACCATTATATAATAACGTAGAATTAAAACGTATTAACAAAAATAATTGGTATATTTGTGATTGTAATTTATATTTTCTTTATATTTAGTTCGAAAGAACCCATAGAACTTATACATTAAAACTGGTTTCCTATCAATAAGTCATAAGATTGCATTTCAGTCATATACAATAATCAAAAGCAGAAATCTAATCATTTGCTAAACATTTAAGATTTAAGGGATGTTGAAAAATATCATAAAATAATAATTTATGGTTTATTTAAAACCTTTTCTGATGTCTATTATTTCCAGTATTACTGTTATTATTACCTTACCCCCCCCAAACGACGCCCATGAATTTAGTTAGTATCCCAATATAGTATCAAAACACTGTTAGCAAAAAAGTTTAAAAGATAATGAAATCCAAAAGAAACAAAAATGGACTAAAAAAAAATAAAAATAGGTTTGTATATTATTAAGACACTATAATTCCTAATTTGATTAAATGTTATAAATATTTATCTAGACGCGAAATAAGTTCAAATTGCAAATTAAAAAATACAGGAAATATCTAATACGAACCAATGACTTGTAATAAAAAAACGTTGCGACGAAATTTATGTTCAACGCAAACTTCCTCATTATCTCCATATATTAATTCACAACATTCCTCATCAAGGTAGTTAAACGTTCAATTAACATGCAGCTGGTTTAATTTTTTTTTAATTTACTTTCCAGTTACGTATTTGGTGCGACTATTATTTGACCTCGAGATTTTTTGACTTAATTTACTTTTGAGGTTTCCCCACATCTGACCACCGCAATAATATATTTTGCACGAGTAACGTGTCTAGAAAATGTTATTTCTTGTAAAAATATTGTCGTCAGTAATTAATATTATTATTAACGCAACGAGGAATCCACACGCAGAACAATCAACGTAATCACGACATATTTAAAGATGTAAACAATAATTATGAAATTAAAGGACCCACGATTTTCCTTCCGCAACGTCAAACTGTCTTAATTTTTAATAATATGTTATAGTAGGCACTTGATATAATAGATCCCATGAGCTAAATCATTTCCTATTAGATAAAATTCAACATATAGGGCGTTAAAGTTAAAATTCCGGCATTCTTTAAAATTGACACACAAAAAATAACTCTTAAATATTTAGCCAAAATACATGGGCACTTAATATTCAAAATTAAAATATTTTTACTTTTATTCAAGTTTCCGCAGACCGATTTTGGTCAAAGTATGAATTTTTTGCATGAAAATACTTGAAATCCTTTCTAGAATACGAAGGAGGAACTCAAATTACAAAATACAGAATTAACCCCAGCACACAGAAAATGTGTCTAAGTATATAATATAATACCTATTGTTTGGGATTAGATGGAACTGATATTTAAGTTTTGGTTAGTAGTGCCCAGAATATATTAAAAAAATGAGGAAAAAAATATTTGTCAAAGGACTGACTTTTATTTCTTTTTCTATGACATTAAAAAAATTAATCATAGTAACCAGTATTTTTTATAGTCTAGAGGACAATTTGATTAAAATAAAAATACAATTAAAACTATGAAAACTATCTGTAACATTCTCCGGCGCAGTGTTAATCTATATTTAAAACACATAAATTTGAAACTCCTCTTCTAAATGTACCATTCGTAGTCTTCACATCGACTACTCTTATCTTCAGGTCTTTTCCAGGATAAGTTTTTGTCACAATTCCTTTTCGCCAATTGTTTCTTGGTAGGCATTTGTCGACGATAACAACAATATCACCTGGTTTTATTGGCCTCTGTTCTTTAAACCATTTCGATGATCTTATTAAAGTGGGTAAATATTCATGTATCCATCTATTCCAGAACATATCAGTAAGTTTCTGTGCTGCTCTCCACTTTGATAAAAGGCGTAAGTCACATTCATTAGTTTCGCTACAGGGTAACGCCCGATTTTTATCCCCTATTAGGAAATGGTTTGGTGTTAGCGCCTCTGGGTCGTTTGGATCTTGAGAAACATGAGTAAGGGGACGACTGTTAATTATATTTTCCGTTTCTGAAATAACTGTTCTAAGCACATCTTCTTTTGGAAACCTGGATTTAAGTAGTTCATACAGCACCTTTTTAATGGATTGTATAAGGCGTTCCCATACCCCTGACATATGTGGAGTTTCTGGTGGCTGAAAAAACCGTTTTGTCTTCATTGGTGTTAAACATCTATATAAGTCATTCTGATTCCAACCTTGTAATGCTTCGCTTAGTTCTCTCTCAGCTCCTTTAAAATTTGATCCATTATCTGAGTATAGTTCTTCAGGAAAACCTCGTCTACATCCAAATTGTCGATATACTTGAATAAAGCTATTCGTTGACATATCTTGTACTATTTCAAGGTGCACAGCTCTAGTTACCATGCATGTAAAAATGACTCCGTAGCGTTTCTCGTGGGATCTTTTAACTGTAACATAAAGAGGCCCGAAATAGTCAACTCCACATTTTATGAATGGCCGAATTGTTCTTTCTAATCTACAGTTCGGAAGTTGGCCCATTCTTGGTACAACAGGACTACTCTTCATTAACTTACATTTTTGGCAATTATAAGCAATGTGTTTAACTGCACGTCTAGCTTTCAGAATCCAAAATTTTTGTCTTATGTTTTTACTATTTCTTTCCCCTTTAGGATGACAGGTATTATTTTTAAAAGAACTTTCTGATCTGAAGCCACATAACAGTTAATGTTACTTTGATTTTCCATCTCTTCACCTTCATTTTTGTGCAAAAGTCCATTGTGGGGTTTTTTTACAGCCGTTTATTTCACAACTTTTTCTGTTTTTGCAGTTTTTGATATTGTGATTTGGAAATAGGCATGAAATACAAAAACGTTTGGCAGTTATAAAACTCCACCTTTCGTCTGTAGTTGAAGATAAAAATTTAGAACATTTCTTAAGTGGATGAATATCATAATTACAAAAGGCACATTTTTTGTTGACATCTTCTTTAGTTGTAAGTGTGACCTCTCTGGATTTGTATTTCCCTTTACTATGATCATACTTTTCATCAAAATTTATATTAAAACTTGAACAGATGAAGCTGCTTTAGCTTTTTTCTGTAACCATAAGTCGAATTCTACTAGTTTTTGACAAGAAGGACTTAAATTTGATAAATTCTCTGCCCATGACATCTTGTAGCTTGTAGGTAGTTTATTAATTAGTTCCTGCAGCAATATGGGATTATGGAGGTGACACTCTTTTTAATTTTTAATTGTCGAAATTAAATTCCTTACTTCATCAGAAAATTCTACTAAATTGTTTAGATTATCAGTTTTAACAAAATTGTGTTTTTTTATTCTTTCTAAAAGCATAAATATAATGTTTTCAGATTTTCCAAATCTGTCTTCCAAAATCTGTATTATTTCCGGAACATTTTCAGGTAAAATTAACATAGAATCTACAATTCTTCTTGCTGCACCTTTCAAGCAATCTTGGAGGCGACAAATTCTCCTCGTTTGTATATCTACACACTTTTGTAGAGTTTTCAAAGTGTGCAATAAAGTTTGGCCATTTAACTGGATCACCTTCAAATATAGGTAATTTCTTTGGCATTGACTGTCGTGATAGAAAAAAGGCTATTGGATTGTCTGCATTATCGTCTTTTCTATCATTTACCAGTGACGGTTTGTTTAAATTTTGAAATTCACTAGTAGAGGCGTGGTCAAATTTTACAAAAGGCTCTTTGTCGAAAATACGTGACTGTCTGTCACTAGAGTCTCTTGAATTTATAGCTAATTCTTTTTCTTCAAAACTCACTTTATTTTGCTCAAAATTTTGGGTATTTACCCACATTTGTACTGATTTATTGGGTTCTGAGTGAGTTTGATGACTTCGATTACTTTTTTCCTCTTCTATTTGAGCAATTTTTACAGCTAATTCTATATCTAACATGTCCAGTTCCAATTGTTTCTTTTCTTGTTCTAGTTGTTTCTTTTTCATTGCAATTTCTAGTTAAGCAATACGTATTTTATTTGAGGACGAAGAGTAACTGTTAAGGGATACAAGGGTTGCATTATCAGTAGGATAGTGTTGTTTATTAGTATTTACTGATAATGCTTTGTCGCCACAGCTTGTCTCTTTCTGTGTATTCATTGTATTCTTCCCCTTCAATCTTTCACTTCGTCTTAGGTCGGGAGCAAGACTTTCTTTTGACATTTTTAACTGTATTCCACAGAAGTTCTTTAAGGCGTAGAAGGACCAATGTTTGGGATTAGATGGAACTGATATTTAAGTTTTGGTTAGTAGTGCCCAGAATATATTAAAAAAATGAGGAAAAAAATATTTGTCAAAGGACTGACTTTTATTTATTTTTCTATGACATTAAAAAAATTAATCATAGTAACCAGTATTTTTTATAGTCTAGAGGACAATTTGATTAAAATAAAAATAAAATTAAAACTATGAAAACTATCTGTAACACCTATTTCAAATTCAGCACGATTCTAATTCTTAATTAAGTCTTAGATTTATAGACTTCTTTATTAGTTCTAGGGTCAGGTTTATAATTCACGGGTGCATGGGTAAAGGGGCATAAGTCATTTTTTTTTATTTCGGTCGTTAATGCATTTATCACATTACAAAATGAACGCGCTTGCTTGGGATAAATGTCACAAGTCAAATGTGTATTATAGCAAGGCAATGGATATGTGCTAAAAGGTTTATCTTGAAAACAGACATTCCTGCTTGTGTAAATAGACTTAAGTATTGTGAAAAATGAATTAAACATTTTCATATATATGTGAAAATAAAAATATTTGCATTGCTCAAATGGATCAAATCAGACTTGATCCATTTTTCACCATTTCAATTTATTGTTTTCTTGTGCATATAAAATTATGTCAGGACTTGATACGTTTTACACATAAGAAGTATATTGCAGCTGTTTGACTTAAACCATTTTACAAAAAAGTCATATTTGCAAAATGACATAAGCAGAGGTTTGGCAACATATTATTGTTTGTGACGGTTAAGAAGTTTATTGTTCTCGGTTTTATAGACAAACTGACTGTGAAAGATGAGCAGCAGGGCACAAAAAATTTTGAATTTATTGAAAGAAAGCAATAATGAAACTCATACTTATGAAGGTAAGTTATAAAATTATTAATTATAGTTGAAGGTGGTAGCCATGTGTGAGTTATAAGTTCAAAAAAGGTAAATCAAACGAGGGTGGTCCTTAGGAGCTCACAAGAGTATTTTATTACGACCGGTTTCGAGGATCAGATCCTCATCATCATAGGTAAGGTCTAAAATAGAGAGGAAAAACGAATGAGCTCATAACTAATAAAGTGGGTTTAAACATTTTAATATGAAAGTTGTCATATATCAAGAACTCACCCGTAATTACTCATCTATTTAAGACTAAGCTAAGAGAATTATCCCAGGGTCGGTGTAAAAACAAGAATGCGAGTATTTTTTAAAATACATAAAAAACAATAGTTGCAACAAAAAGTTGATGTCAAAACACATAAACAAAAGTAGGTCTAAAACTATTAATTAAAATTATTAAAATATTTCACGAACGGACGAACAATTAAGACAAACAAATTTAAAAACTTTTTAAACCCTACAAGCACTAAAATGGGTTCTTGGACAAGTGTTTATAATTCTACAGGAATTAAATTTTATTTAGATTAAATATACTGATTAACGCCCTCTAGGTATAAATAGACGAATTAACCATTCTAATATTTAAGATAACAGTTTAGAGGTTGTTAAATTTAAATATTTTGACCATCGGCTAATAGATGGCGTTGGCGAAAAAAATAAATGTTTCTTAATAATAATATAGGTATATAAAATGAATTGTTTGAATTTGTACGTAATAATAAACAAAATGAAATAAATAAATTATTATTGTTAAAAGTAGAGTCTAGCATTAGCGTTGGAAAATAATTTTAGATGTACTATTATTCAAATTAAGAAGTTGGTAACAATCAACGGAAAAAGGAAATGGTGTTAAAATGAAAAGAAGAAAAAACTATTGATTTGGTTAGTTGTTTTTTGAAGTAATGTGCTGAAAAATGAAAATGGAAATGGAGACAGAATAAAAATATAAGATAAGTATAACTAATAATTAAAGTCAATAGAATTTCATAGGGAAATTTTAAAGTAAAAGGGGGGGGGGTAATTTAAGGGAAACGTAGATTTTTAAAAAAGAACTGAGAACGTGGGTGTGGATTCGGAAAAAACTTGCGAGTTTAGTGATAATGCATTGGTACTTTTTCTTAATCTAAATACTTATAGGTTCTCCAAATTATTCAATATCAACTTGTTGTGGCAAATGTGGAGTACCCTAAAGCCATCCCCTGAGTCAAAATCGTGATTGCACTCTACTAGATGGGTGGCAAAATGGGAGAAGCCGGTTGTGGCAGTATTCAAACATCTTAAATGTTCTTTAAGTCTAGTCCTAAAATTACGAAAGGTTCTACCTACATATTTGGCTGGGCAAGACTTACAACTGAGTTCATATATGCCTGGTTGATCCATGATGTCCACTTTATCTTTATTCTTGATGAAAAAGTTACTAATTGAGTTGGAGGATTTAAAAGAAATTTTGAAGTGATTTTTGAGGATATTGGAGACTTTATAAGAAATATTTCCAATATAGGTAAGTGAAATATACTTACTAATGCTAGCCTCTACAGGTATAGGGTTAGTTATAAATGTTGTATTTTGAATAATTCTATTTTGTTTTTTACTCAACATTTTATCGATTAAACTGTGATCATAATTGTGTAGATGAGCTATGTTTTTTATTGTGTTAAGTTCTCTATTGTAGTTTTCAATGGATAAAGGTACTCGTAATAGACGTTCTAAATAACAATTAAAGGAAGCTAATTTATGCGAGATGGGGTGATTAGACAAATTATCTATTACTACTCCTGTATGAGTGGGTTTTCTATAGATATCAAAACTTAATTTAGAGTCATTGTTATGGGATATTTTTAAATCTAAAAAGTTTATATATTTATCTACTTCGGTTTCTAAAGTAAACTTAATGTTGGTATGTAGAGAGTTAACATGAGACAAGAAATCATACAATGAGTCTTTGCTACCAGTCCATAGTATTAGAATATCATCCACAAATCTATAGTAAAATTTGATTGATTGGCAAAAATTATTGTTATCTAAGATATTGTCTTTTTCAAAGTTATGCATAAATATGTCTGCCAATATGGGACTCAAACGGGAACCCATAGCTAAACCAGTTTTTTGTGAAAAAATTTCTCCATTGAACACAAAGAAATTTTGATCTAAGCAAATTTTAAGTAGATTGGTGAATTCAATTAGTTCTAAATCTGATAAAGTAGAATTTGACAAAAAAGAATTAATCAAAGACAAGACTTCTGGAATAGGGATGTTAGTAAAAAGGTTCGACACATCTAATGAGATTAGCATATCGGTCTCGTTGATATGAGTATCCTTGATATTATCTATTAACACTAGGCTATTTTTTACTGTGTGTGTAAAATGATCTTTATAATAACCTTTGAGTGAATCATTAAGCCATTTAGCTGTGAGGTAAGTTGGTGAATTCACGAATGATACTACTGGACGTATGGGCATATCTTTAAAATCATCTGATTTATGTATTTTTAGAAGACCATATAAACGTGGTATTAACTTATGATCTGATAAAATTATTAATTTAATCGGAAAGTTGAAACAAACTGATAACTGAACATAACCTAACTTGTTTTGTCCTGGGCCGCGTTCGGCTTCCAGTGTGGAAATGTTGCCAAGTTTATATTTTTTCCAACAAAATAGGGAAATGTATTTCACAGTACATGTTCAAACTCTTACATAAGATAAACAACAGTTCAGGTATTTGTAACGGTTGGAACCGTTTTCGTTATTTGACCAAAAGAATACGCTATCTTATGGACAGCTGCAGTGGCCACATACGCAAATAATTTTTAAATGTTTATGTTATAGATTATTTTTTAAAATAATATTACTTTTTTAATCGCAAAATATTTTCTATATTATTTTTTTTTAAATTTAAAGTCCTATCATTCTTAAAAAACACCTTCTGCTATATTTACAAGTAGTATGAAGAACTGGAGGAGATTAAAAAGAAGAAACTGAGTAAGCTATACATCGGAACCATACAATCTTGACTCCCAGTAGATACAAGTGGACGAACCTATTTAAATAAAGCCTATCTGTAGAGCTGGCTAGAGTTTTTCAACATCGAAATGAAAACGAAAGACATGAAATAAAATTCATATAAAGAACATTAAGTCTGTTAATTTAATGCTAATATAGAACAACGATTTAACGATTATCACAAACAAACCGCAATCTATTAATAACAATAAACTTAAAAAGCATTTATTGAGTTCAAAGATCTCTTTCAATACTCTCTGATAAGAGAACAAAGCAATAATAGTAACAATAATCGTTTAAATAGAACAATAAGTAAAAAATTACACAACTTGCAACTAGAAACAATGGAAAAGTACATGAATTGAAAAAACGTGATTATATAAGAGGTAAAAATTTGGGATGCTGAAAAGCATTTGTTTAGCATAACGTGTGTGTATAAGTATCTCTAACACCATTAATTTCCTTCCTCTTAACAAAGGGCTCCATACTTTTTTATTTAAAATGGTGCAAACCAAATGTTAATTTTTAAATTCTGCGACTTTTAAGGTTTATAATAACTAATTTAGACAGAATTTTCCTGATGCTTTTGTGTTGAGTATAAAATCAGTAAACATCATCAGGTATGTCCAATTATATTTTGGATTAAATACAAGTATTAGAAATTAAAAATTTAAAAAACCGACTTAAAAAACATGCAGAGGCCAAATTTATATGGGACCACCCCTGAGGTACCCGCTTACTAACAAAAAAGAATCATATAAATCGGACAAAGTCGTAAAGCATTATCGCTAAACATACATAAAAAATAAAGAGTTTGAGGATTTTCTCATAGACCTAATTATTAAGTTTTGACCAAATTTATATGGGACCATTCCTGAAGTACCCCCTTTCTAACAAAAAAAAAATTAAAATCGGTCACCATGTTAAAGAATTATCGCTGAACATACATAAAAAAAATATTGCGACGGATTGAGAACCTCCTCCTTTTTTGAAGTCGGTTAAAAATAAAAATCTCTGACTTTACATGACCAATCCATGACATTTACTTTCTAGAAAGTGGCCACCTTATCATTGCTTGATTAGTTAGGTACTTCTCAATTTCTTATTAATTACTTTATCGATACTTTGGTCTCAACTCGTGTGTGCCATTACCCTATTAATTTTCTACATTTTTGACTATATAAACCACAATATATCCCCTATAGTAATGTTACTGGGATTCAAGAAATGGCTTTGAGTTACGCTGCGGCCAGACACAGGTCTCATGGCGCTAGTATCGTTTTGAGTTTTGACACGTCGAACATCGGCACGTTCATTGGTTGAAGAGGAAGTTTTTGACAAGCGAAGCATGAAGTATCAGTATTGACAAGTGATAATTTTTTGATTTTTTCTTTTACGAAATTTAATATTAATTTTGTTTCAGCGATATTTATTGCGATTTGTGTTGTTGTATTAAGTGCTTTCTTATTTAATATGGGAAACAAAACGTACAACAAACTCAGAAAAAGAGGAATCAAGGAGGAATTGCTATGGCTGTCATCCAAGGGTCTCCGCCCTAGATAATATATTTCCAGTGTGAAAAGCCTTTAAAATTCAAGTATAACATTTTTATGTTTCCGTTTTCCCTTCTTTTAATGTAGGTGCCAATTTTGAGGTAAGTTTGTAAAAAAATTTCATATTTTTTCAGTTATTACCTACCCTCTTAACTTAGCCGGCTGGCTACGTTCATAGTATTCTATTCCTTCTCCCACTAATCCTAACTCTTTGTAGTTTTTACTAGAACATTAGCAAAACGTATTGTACAACATTCGATAGGTATCACTGTATCACAAACATCTCTTAATAACTAAATGATTTCATTTAATAGTTTCTTTTTTTTTTTTCAGTAAAATGGATATGGCTAGAGTTATCCTCGACTTTAAAATAAATTAAATAAGTTTTATAATTTTTCAAATAAAATACTTTATACAATTTTTTGTTTTTTTTTACCAGAGCCAATTTTTTTTTCAGATCTAACCTCTATAGGTAAAAAATAAGTGATTCAGGTAAAATTGAAAAGTATATTACATATTCATTTAAATGTGTTGTTAATCCAAATGCTGCTCTTATTGTATTAGCTAACAATAAAAGAATTAGTATTATTTTTAGCTATCAAAATAAAAAAAGCGCCTGGATTTACAGATCGTTTAATCGAACATGCAATATACTTGTCAGTTATTGCCGAATGAATATATTTAAAAATTCCCGCTATTTCGCTGCTGGAAATTTACGATTTTGGCGGGAAATTTAAATTTCGCCTTAAAATTATATTTGAATTTACCGCCATATCGAGTTAGTTGAGCGGCCAGACACATACGCATTTTTGCGCTGCAAACTTAGTGCCAACTCTTTAACAAGTGATATGCACTACTACAGGGGATATATTGTGATATAAACCCTTTACTGTCAGCCAGAAATCAACAATGCTTGTTTATTTCTCAGCGTTTATATGGTAAAAAGTAAATATCAACATAAATACATAAATTTTAAATCGGACATTACTGCATTAATATAAGTACTTCTGCATATTATTTGTTTCTAAAATTTACAAGGTGAAATTAATAATATTTTAACTAGTTTTAATAACAAGCATCATTTATTTAAAATATACTACTTATATTTTTACATTTTTAGATATTTAATAGTATATTACGCACGAAGTGAAAAAGATTTACGAGTGCGTAATGGGCTTACAACTCGTGTACTGTACTATACTTTCTCTCTACGCCCACTTATTTACTTTTATTGAATAAAGGACATATTATGCTTGTATCGCCAATCTATAAATTGCATAATGTGTTGCCGACATTTAGGGGCATCACTTTTTTAATTCAATATATCTCGCTAGTGCTAAAAGTTTTTATCTTTTTCAATTGACTAAATTTATGTAAATAGACTAAATTAACTCGTACGTAGATACAAATTTGATTACAATTTGATTACACTACGAAATTTAAAATTTCTTATCAAAACTCACGTGTATGTTATGAGATATCTCATTACGTGCATGTTATTGTTAAATGTCATTTACAAGAAATGTTGACAGTGCGATTTTTAACGTTTACTGACATGGGCGTGGAAAAAAATTAATATACTACTCACACAATGCCATTCTCTTCCCTCATAGCTTTCGTTGAGAAATTGGTGTGGGCACCGGCTCCGTTCCAGTCACCTTCCATTGGTTTTGGATCGAATGTCACTATAACACCATAATCTTCTGCCACCCTATGTAATATATACCTAGACATCCATAATTGATCGCCTATCGCGATGCCTTCACATGGTCCTACTTGGTATTCCCACTATAACAAATTAATAAAAAAACTATAAAAACTGCTATTTATAAGTAATTTTATAAAAAAAAATAGTCAAATTAAATTCCTACGAAATCATATTAAACTATTGGAAATAAAACTATAAAATTGTTTAACCTTATAGCCTATAGCCGTTGTATGAAGAAATATAGTAGGGTAACCTCATGGACTTATCATTGGAGGACGATGGACATAGAATGTAGATGGCGATACTGTACTTATGTCCAAGTCAGGTCTTTAGGTCATGTCTGTGCTTGAGTATGAATTATAATTTAAAATCTTCTTTTTCATTTCTACTTGTCTTCGGTAATGTATTTTTATAGTTACAATTTACTATTTCAAATTATTACAAAAGCACAGAATACAGGGTATTTGAAGGTCACATAAAATGCGAAAATAATCGATATAATAAAATAAACCAGTTTTTGTTTGAAAAAGATTGAATAAGTTGAGATTGGGTGGAATTATACTATAATAGGGAACATTTTTTTTCTATATTGTGGTTGGATTTTGGATATATCGCTGATGGTTAATTAAACTTGAGTTGTACGCTGTTAATTTATATTCACTTTTATTTAATGGTATCATCAAATTAAGAATGGGACATGAACAACTGAATATTATTGTTCAAAATGAGACGAATAGACGAAAATAAAAATTGTTTGGATAAAATGTTCTGAAATACAGGATGTTAAGTTGAAAATTAAAAAAGTAATAATGGGTAAATATATAGGTAGTTATAATTTTATTCAATATAATTTTACTAAAATCGGCACTGACAAAATTTAACTAACAGATTTTTTTGCTGTTAGGTAAACTTATAACGTAATACCAAACACATTTAGTAAAATTATACTAAGTAATAAAAACATGTAAGCCACTAATTTTCAGTTATCAACTTTTGACACCATTTGAAAACGAATCGAGTACCAATTTGTGGTAGGCACATTTAGGAGTATTATTTTCGAAAGGCAAAATTAAAAATTTTTTATTGTTTTTTTTTTTGTACATGGAAATACTTTGCTGCATATCTGCTGCATGTCCTACAATGATGAAGCTCTCAACGAAGGCGTCTTAAAAAATAAATTATAGAAAATGCGAATGTTACATATTTGATTAGATAATTAACAATGACATAAACTTTCATTGCTCAGGACGTTAAGTGCTCAACTTTGGGTTTCGTAAAGATCAGTTACTGACTACTACTATTTTTTTCTGAACTGTTATCAAAATACTACAACATTTAGCAGAAAGATTGCATTAATTACATTTTTCATATTTTTTCCAAAATAAGAAAGAATGTTTTTATATGTAATTGAATCTGGGTTGGGAAATCCAAACTTGAATGCTTAACGACTTAAGTCTTGAAGGCACTTATATCAAGTTAATTATCTAATCAAATATGTGACGTGGCTTTTTAAAATACTATCATTGTGCGCTCCACTGCGTGTCCATCTTCTACAAGAGAAAAAAGGAGGAAACATTTGTAAAGTTGCCTTGTACAAATGTGTACCAAAAGAGGGCAACTGGCTCTCGTAAGCCTTTTTCGTTTAATCGTCTCATTATTTTAATACTAAGGGCCAGCATGGGAAATATATGTTAAAGTTAGTTTTAAGAACTTTTAACATTCAAATAAACAAAAACAATTTATAAATCTATTATTAAAATCCGTGTTGGAACAAAACATAAAATTGTTGAATTTGAAAGATAATATTCTAAAAATGGAAAGGATTTCAGTCGAGAGCCTATTGGACTGAATATTCAGTTTAAAATCGCTTTTCCGGCCTATAAATCTTCAATTGTTTCAAAACGAATAAAATAAAGTAGTTCTGTCTAAAACTAAAATAAATTTGCTATCTCGAAGTCCCCATCGATTATTTCCAAACTTTTCTTTAACGTCTTAGTTGTAAGTTTTATATTACATTTTCTTTAATTTGCTATTTCTGTGGTATCATTAATTTTCACTTGCATTATTGTTCTTCTAAAAAAGCGAAATGTGACTCACGTTTTGCTTGATTGGCTTTAATTTTTGAGATAGTCAACCAGTCAAAATAAAAAAAAATTCAAAAAATAATAAGACATTAATTTATTTATTTAATCAGTTTTGTCTGAGCTAACTGAAAGGCTGTATTCTATAAACAATGAAAAAGAGTGATTGTTGTTTTGAACTACTTAAAACATTTTCACTCGAACGGCGTGCGTGATTCAATTTAAAAATACTTTCCAGAATAAAACCACGTGTTACAGTTTTGACTTCATTTATTACTAAACAGCCAAGTCATATACAAAAACGTTAATCCAAAATCTAAATTAAAAGTAATAACAAATAGCCTATCTACTAGGGTCGGTAACCAAACATATAAACAGAATGGGCGGATTTTGTTCATACTTAACATTATACTCGCGCACTGACACTTAACCTGGATTAAATATAACTGTAAATACAAATATTTTACAAACAAATATACTTTTCCAAACAGAGATAAATTATATAAAAAAAATGTTTTTTTTATAAGATTATCTTTTATGTTCAAAGTTAGGACTTTATAATTATTGTGTCGTTCATAGAATTCTGTACTAAATAAGAGCACTGATTTTGGAAATAAATTTTAACCATTTTGGCAAGTTGCTGAACCTTGTAACATTGCATAATGAAATATAAAGACTAACTGAATATGTCTGCCACAGATAGACCACTTGTAGGTCTATTCATTTCGTCTTGAGCTATTCCTAAAGAGTGGAGCTATTGAAAACTTCCTTTCAAGGTGATTTATTTCAACACTCAGAGCCAGCCGAGAGAACATTTTTTTCTTATATTCATGATCAACAGCCAAGATACATTTGAAAGTCGCTAATATATCCCTGTAACTATTTTTTTTTAATTTGTTTTCCAGTGTTGATTGATTTTTCCCTGATTAGTGTGATTTTCTTGTTCCTTACCTCAATATCTTGCAAACTGTTGATAGCTTTGCTGAAATTTTGTAGCGAAGCTTGTTCAAATTTTGAAAACTATAAAAATATTCAGCTATTTTTATGGTTATAAAATTTTCCAACACTTAGTCCAATTAGAGGTACTTAGATTACATGCAACATTTTCAGAAGCTTATTCCTTTTTTGTTTTCTACTTGGAACTTTTCAATTTATTTAAAACATTGGACATTGTTATAAGTTGTTATTAGGTATTCTTTGTTATTGTTTATATATTTTGACATAACCGCACATAACCAAAATATTGACCAAAGTCCTTAACCACTTTTTATCACCTTAATCCAAAAATTTTATTCGTACGGTTTTGTCAACTGGAATAAATTTCATTATTATGTTTAATTTTTCATGTCTTTTATCATAAATTGTTATTTTTAAATAAATAAAGATGTTTTTAACTATAATAGGTAGGTGATAGAGGCCATGTGCCTGAACGAAAAGAAGACGTAGATGGCGTATCTGCATAGCATTAAAAATTGACTACTTCATTAAATCGTCACTAGATGCCGTTCGAGATTGCATCCAACACTTTTTACTGTTGCATTATCCTACTATATTATCTTCATACAACGCTATAGCTAATTATCTAGATTCTATCTATCAAAGGCAGCGATGCAATTGTAATTATTTATATTCATACATCATATTCCTCCCACTCCAGCGAACTTGAACTCTAGACTTTCGAGAGGTTTTTCTGCAATCAATATGCATACTGTGACGAAACTCTAATTTATTTAAACTGGACGTTGGTTACGCGTTCAGTTTTAAACTAAGCGCAATGTCGCCGCGCCGTGCGTATTTATCCCGTTCAAAGCAATCCTGATCGTTCTCGAACACTAACGCGCTGGTCCGGCTAGTCTTACACCGCAACGTTGCCGCTGTTTATGTTTAATATTATGACAATTAGATTTTTTGTGGAATTTTCGGAAGCTTCTCTGATTTTTGCAGTTTGTATTTTTTAAATTAAAATCGTTGTGAGAGCTACCAGAATTGCCTCCGCGAGCTACCGGTAGCTCGCGATCGACAGGTTGGCGACCACTGCTCTATACTTTTGGTCATATAAATAATTTTTCTGTGAAGTAAATATTGAGTTGGGTCCTTCAGGTTTTGGTTACGAATTATAGATAAAAATTATTAAAAATATTATTTCATAACTTCATTGCCAAAAAAAATCAAATTTCGCATATTTTCTCAAATTTCTCCATTACGGTCCATGTGTTTAAAAAAAAAATCATGTATTTGACCAAAATTCTAGAGAACAACTCTGGTTAAAGAATTTTCTTCTATTATATATGATCATAAATAACACAGTAATGAAAATAAACTTTTAAGTAATATTAAAAAGCCATATTTTGATAGGCAACCCAGCAAAACCGTATTTCTCCATCAATAATAATTATCTATAGAAATTATATTTTGATTAAAACACAATATGCTTAGCAAGTGTTTTATCTTATGTTCATTTGTTCTTCAGTTTTATTTATTCTACAGTTTAATTTGTTCTGTTAATTAAAAAAATATGTAAAATATTCATTATGTTTTAATTCTATTAAATCCATAAATAAAAAATTTGATGACCCTAATTTTAAAGTAAAATTCGTATTTTATAAAACGACTAAAACATTTTAGCCGCCAGAATGTCAAGTAGAATATAATTTTAAACATTTGACAATCTGGCCGCCTGTTGACCGTCATTTTATAAAACACTTATGCAGTTTACAATCCCACTAGATAGATCAGAAAATAATATGAATGTTAAACAAAAATTTGACAATCTGGCCGCCTTTTGTAAAATGTCTAGACATTTTATAAAACGACGGGTTTTACAATTTGGCTACGACACTGTTTTTTGTCCGTATTTTTTTAAATGTTATAATTTCTATTTATTTTTGTTTATTATTTAAAATACTATGAACTGTCTTAACTTGATTACTCTTATTTTTGTTTGTTTTATTTAATACATTTTATAATACAAAGTACCGTATTTTTAATAATAATAATAGTGGTTGTAAAAAAATCATAAAGCGCCCCCCCGCCCCGCAAGGCTTGCTACGCCACTGGTTTTAAACAAGTTCTTGCTTAAAGTTAGTAAATGAGAAAACATTATTTTAATTGTTTTAAAGAAAAAATATAAAAAAAAGTATTTTGTATATTCTCGGAATTTGTTTGTTTATGTAACTTTAAAAACACATCTGATGTTAACTTCTAATGGTACCTCAATTTTATCAATAGTTTCATCATAATCATGCCAAATTTCTTCAAGTTCTTGGGGCCACTTTAATTATTTATTTATAGCATTAGGATTTTAAGATGTAAACTTCATTTCTGGAGATATATTTTCCAATGTCCGCCAGGTCTAGTATTGGTAAAGCTTTTATTTAAGGGCTTAACCAATGGGGGTACGCTGTCCAATAACTGGTCTTTCGTTACAGGGAATCATCATTATTATCAATATCTTAGCCATTTTTTTTGTATCAAATCTGATAAAAAATGTCTTCTTGCTTGCTAACACAGAAGAAACGTCACTTTTGCTCTGGAAATTTTCCTCTAATTTTTTCAATAAGTGTGGTAAATTGTTATAGATTTGATACAAAATGGCGCGTTTTTAAAATTGCTTTTAAAAAATTTCAAAATAAATACTTTTCGAAGGTTTAAAAAAATTCAAGGTTTCTCCTGGCTCAGAATGAATTATAAATTTTCAAGGGGTTTGGTTTGCTCTTAAGTAAGCACAAGATGGTCTTTTTCAGTAAGACGAAAATATGTCGAATTTAGATTGGCGCATGAGTATGAAAATAAAACAGAAAGTGAATTAATTCTTTTTAAGAATAGCGATGATTAGATAGAAATGGTACAAACAGTTATTTATGGTACTAGTGTGTTATTTTGAAAATAAGTCACGCGAGGAAGATTGGTATAAATTCTCAAGTGACTTAGGAAACATAACACACGAGTGGCATACAATGTTTTATCCAACAAACAAGTGAAAGAAATTGTTTTTTTATGAGGTAATAATAAGTTTTGTAATCAAATCAAAGCTACTTGCGTCTCAGTCAATGAGGTTGAATACTATGGAGATGACATGCCAAAAAAAACGACACCCCTTCCCCCTCTCTTAGTGGTCATGTCATAGTTGTCAAAGAGCTGTCAGAACTTTGTTCAAATTTAAATATTTCGACGTTATTTCTATCTTAATAAGTGTTTTTTTTTGTTAATTTGTATAAAGATCATGACAAAGTGTGCCAAAATTAATTGTAAAAACTCTTCAGTGAAAGAGCGTAAGAAAATATCTAATTTAAGTTTTCATAAGTAAGTATACGAAGTGTACTTAGAATTTTTTTTAGAATGCTTAACTTTTTTTTATTATAGGTTTCCAAAAGACCCACAATATCTCAAAATTTGGTCTAAATTTGTGGGAAAAGACCAATTTGAGCCTAAACCGAATAGCATGTTGTGTTCTATTCACTTCAAGGAAGAATTTTTTGATAAGAGTGAGTTTAGGGTCAGATTGAAGAAGAATGCTGTTCCGACAATAAATGAATGTTTAGTTAGTATACACTTTATTTACAATAAAACTTAAATAACTAACTTAATAAAGAATATTGGCTTGACTAACTTTATAATAAAGACAAACAACTATATTAAAACTTAAATAACTAACTTTATAATTAAACTTAAAAACCAACTATAATTAAACTTAAAAACCAACTTATAATTAAACTTAAAATCCAACTTATAATTACACTTAAATGACTAACTTTTTAAGTAACACATAATTTAGAATAACATTTCAAGTATTTAAAAGCAGTTTTTATTAGATCCTAATTTCCTATTATTATACCGTTTTGATAATGAATATACTGTATAATAATAAATACTGGTGATGTATTTTTATTATTTAATTAGATTTGTGGCCATCACTCACTGCTATGTACCTCCTCATCCTCATGATATAAAATAATATGCTCGCTCATGTACCACATTACAATTATTATTAATATTAAATGAACAAACATTAAATTGATGTTCCTTAATTTAAAAACCTGCCGACTTTGTTCACAATACACAATAAATATAATTTAAAACATATTACGAAGTTAATGATATTTAAAAATTAGTAGTTTTGGAACTTAAACTAGTAGTTTTTGTATCATGGATCTATATTTAAGGCTTTATAACATACCAAATATTGTTCCAGACTAACCCATCCATACCTCCTCCTCCAAAAATCAGGATCCTATCAAATATTCTTATTAAACCAGCAAATCAAACCAGTCAGATCGAATTACCTGTACCCTCTACTTCTTCTCTAAATATTTCATATGAAGAACCGCTGACGCCAAAGAAACAAAAAATATTATATACACTCTCCTCTGTCCGGGCAACAAGTGCAAAAAGAAAGCAAAAATTAAAATTGCTAAGACGACAACTTTCTCGAAAAGTGAATAAAATTGCCAACTTAAAAAATATATTAAATGATTTAAGTAAAAAACGTTTGATACAGGAAGATGAGTTAGATATGTCAAAACTTGGGGGTCCCATCGAGATATGTAGCAGGCAATTAAAAAAAAAGTATAACCTATCATTGCCTAAGAAGTATTCAGAAGAGCTAAAAGTGTTTTCCTTAACTCTCCACTATTACTCACCTGCTGGTTATAATTATGTAAGAAGAACATTTAACACTTGCTTACCACATGTCCGTACAATCATTCGATGGTATCAAAGTATAAAAGGTGAGCCTGGATTCACAAGTGAGGCTTTCAATGCCCTACAGATTAAATCAAATTCTTCCAATGAAAAAATAATTTGTGCACTTATTATGGATGAAATGGCCATTCTTCAACATGAGGAGTTTTTTGGAAGCGAACGTAGAAGTTATGGTTATGTAGATGTAGGAACGGGTGCAAATGAAACTACGCTTGCAAACAATGCTCTTGTTTTCTTATTAAATTGTGTAAATGGAAGCTGGAAAATTCCAGTAGGATATTTTTTAATTTCAAGTATGACAGGTGAACAGAAAAAGGGGCTGGTATTAGAATGCTTAAAGAAATGTTATGAAGTAGGTGTTAGTGTTGTAAGTTTAACATTTGATGGTGCTTCTAATAATCTAACAATGGCCAAACTCTTGGACTGTAATTTACATCATACGACTTTAAAAACTAGTTTCAAGTCATCCTTGCATCCTAAAAAAGTACCAATGAAGAAAGTATTCCTCCAATGCAACCAAAGAGTAATTTTTAGGATAAGATTTTGTGTCAAATGCTATCCACAGCCACAGGGTTTCCTTTTAAATGGCATGACATTCAAAATTTTGGTCAAAACAATTTTCATCATGCACTTTTCTTGGAAATTCACAATGCTTTATTAGGATTAAAAACACCAGTTTCTAGAAACTTTTTCACTATAACACTAACATAACTGACCAGAAAAAGTGGTTAAAGTTTTCTTTTTGTAATCACAAATCGCAACTGAATGCCTATTTTTAAAATAAATTATCACTATAATTCCATTTGTATAGTTGTATGCTGTGCATCTGTGAGATTGTTGTTTATTATACATAGGTACCAATTATAGAAATCTTTAGTAAGTACCTGCTTGCAATTTTAGTAATATATGTACCTACCCTATATAATTAAATATTTCAAACATAAATAAAACCAACAACTATTATCTGAGTCTTTTTAGTTTCGATTGGTTTTGACAGAGTAGTTTTGATTATGGTTTTCTTCCATCTCCTTTTAACGATAAAGTCATACCTAGCTGAATTTTTGGTCTTTTTAAACTTTTGACTGTAGCGGGTCATATTTGTAATGTATGTCATCTGCAGAAGAAAGACCTACATGTTTTACATTTAAAAGTAATTAATTGTCCTTTCTACAAACTCGGCTGTATTTTTATATTTATTCACAATTCACGTATTGGTTTGGTTTTTGGTTTGGTAATTTGATGTCATAATTCTCCTCATTGTCAGATTTTGACATTGGCAGCTTTGATCAAGCCAAAAGAGTCCTTGAACGAAAAATCGTAGTTCGTGTTTTAGTTTTAAAGCACAAAGAAATTAACAAATCTGATGCACAGTGTTATTCGAACGTTGATTTTCGATCACACAGGTCATATATCGGACGGTTTCGGCGAAGACAGAACAATATAATAATATTAATCTCTTTTATGGTCTTGACATTGGCTTGGTCGGAAAACGGTTAATAAATAATAGTAAATAGTGTAGAAGTCATAATTGCGCAATGTCATCAAATTAATTTCGAATCGATCATGTTGAAACAAATCTTAGGTAAGTAAGTCATTTAAAAGTTGTAATTCTGCATACGGACTTTAATTATATTTGAATACGACCCTGCTTAGTCAACCATTTAAGCCACGCCCAGTGGGGTAATTTTTAATAGAACGTATCATATGCAAAACAATAGTCCATTAGTATTATAGGGACCGTTCGTGAAATATAGAGGCAGCACTATTGCCGAAGTTAGCCCTCTCTAGTGTTTAATTTTAGAATTAAATGGGGTAAACATTGCAAGTAAATAATAAAGGATATTTTTTAAAATATTAAATATAGTTAAAAATAGATACCGGCCCGTACCAAACAATCGTGTACATGGTCAAAATGACGTAAAATGTGAAACATTATTAAAATCTGGACAAGTATATACATTTTAACCAAAAAGATTTAAATAGCTATGTGACAATAAATTGTAAAGTTGTACCTTAAACAAGTGTATCCAATGTCAAAATATCGGTATTTAGCAACACTGAATTTAAAAGTATTACAATAACATTTAAAAAATGTAAATTAATAAAAAAGATTGATAATAATAAAAATAAATCTTTATGTTAGTCGAAATGTCATTCATCTACTGACGTTTATGAGATGTCCAATGATACACATTATAGATTGCTCACCCATCTATAAAAAAATTATGAAAAGCGGGTTGCAATGTGCCTTTCCTAGTGCTCACTAAAATAGAGCCGTTCTAGCCCAAATGTGTTTTAAAATAAAATTTCAGCATTTTAATCTTTAGAAAAAGAAAATAAATAAAGTTTTACTTCAAGACATGTTATTATGTATTTGGAAAATTGAGTTTTCATGTAGTTAAATAATATTAAGAGATCTAAACAATTTTTATAACAGATGGATATAAATAATTTTTTCTACGTCCATGCAAAAAACAAAACTTTGTTGAACTATATTTAGTGAAAAAAGTGGGTCTTTATTGCACTAGTGCAATAAAAATTTTATTGCACTCATCTGTCATTTTACTACAGCGTTTTATGATCGTGACAAACATAAATATTCAAATCAACGCCAAATATTTAGTCCATTTTCATTTTCTGTGTTACGTTTTAAAAACAATTGCATATTTTATATTATTTTCAATAATTTAATAAATAAATTAATAAAAAAATGTATTTTATTAAAAATGTCATTACAAATTATGAACACAAACGTAAATAAATGCCTCAAACAAAGGTACACTATCACTGATACTATGATTTGGATAATACAACTGGTTTTTGCATGAACGTAGAAAAAATATTGTATGCAACTCGTGCAAAAAGTGTTGCATTCGACAATTTCACGTCGCGTGCAATAAACCTTTTTGTACTTGTTGCATAAATAACTATTAGACTACTCTCATTTCAGAAATAATACTATATAAAATACATAATT
The DNA here is from genome assembly GCA_927349885.1 of Psylliodes chrysocephalus. Lineage (NCBI taxonomy): Eukaryota > Metazoa > Arthropoda > Insecta > Coleoptera > Chrysomelidae > Psylliodes > Psylliodes chrysocephalus. The sequence goes on from OV651823.1 coordinate 35,355,125, forward strand.
GCAATATGTAATACAATTTTGAAAAGGTAATGTAAACAACTTTGAGATGAGGTATAAACAACTTTGGTAAGAGTTGTAATTGGACACTTATCTATTATTCTAAATATTATTTAATGGTAATGTCACTAAAATTTTTTTACAAAAAATCATGGATTTTTAATATTTTAAAGTTTGTTGCAATCTCTTTTGACAGTAATTGCAATGTGTTATTTATGATTTGTTTATTTTAATAATAAATGAGAAATAGTTAATAAATTGTAAAGAGGGCCATGATATGTTTGTCAAATTATACATTCTCATTTCATAATAAACATTCTACATTGGTTTTAATCAACAGAATAAACCATTAATTATCTGTAAAATTATATTTATATAAAATGTTCATTTAAATATGTAAAAATCTTAGTGACAAGAAAACACTAAAGATTCTAATTTCTAAACCGGTTCTGTAAATGATTTCTTCACAACTAAGTGCTCAAAATTGATACAAGCTAGATAAAAAGAAAACTGTCTAGTGAAATACGCTTTTCGTCGTCTGATACATATGGATAAGCAATCTTTGTAATTATGTATATCATTGGGTGTAAGACATTTCTGTGGAAATTTGTAAAATTTCTTTACTATCGAATGAAATCTAGATTTCCAAAGTGATGTGTTTGTACATCCACGGATGCAACAAGTTTTTTATTAATGATATTACGAAAATAATTCGACTTTATTTAATTAATAATTATTAAACAATAAATGCCGTATAAAACATTAATAAATACCCCCCATAAAGTTCACATTTTTGTCACCAGTTATCGTTAAAGTCAAGACCAGAGATAACCAGGAGATGTAGCTACTAACAAATATCGTGCGGCCGTGAATAAGACATATTCTAAGGGACACAGTAGGACATAATATCCGCTGTTGTCATTGTTAGTAAAGTGTATATATTAAAATATTCGCTCAAGAAAACGATTCACCTCCCACTCTTTTGTCACAAGGCTGAATTTTTCACAGATGAAAGGTCTAGATAAGGTAACCCTTATTCCGGAGTTAATACAAAATTAGAGTGTGCAGAAGGGCACTATCATCAAAAATCCAGATATTGATACCACCGAATAGAGAAAAAAATACTCATTTTTTGATCAAATGCACAATAAAATCTTTGTAGGGAGTAATTGTTCATACTTATTTAAAAAAAATCATTTGCATTAGCACTTACGGCCGAAAAAAAATATAAACGTAAATATCTTGGTTTTAGCCCTTCAAAAATTTAGTTAAAAAGTCGGCTTTTTTAAATATTCCACTCATTTAACTAAAAACGAAGGCCTAAATAAAAAAAAAATATTCTTTATAAAATTTTTGCTTATGTGTCGACAAGGTAACAGAGTAAACACCATATTTTTTGCTTTTGAATTAACAAAGATATAACAATAAACGATGAGAGATGTCATAGGTTTATGCTGTTATTAATTCTCACCGCCAAATTTATCGACTCTCAGTGTATCTTTCTCTTCACCTTCAAACGTAGCATAGCTCTGTTTCTCTCTACATGCCGGCTGATGTATCACATTATTGATATGGTAGGATTTTTCATTTTTTTATTATAAAACTTCTCGTTATATTCCATTGGGCAATGTGTCATATTGTTATCTGTTTTTACTAAAGAATTAATAAGTATATGTGTTATATTTTAAGTTACCTAATAAATTGGGAAAAAAATATAGACATTTTTGCATCTTTATTATTCGTTTATTTATACATTCATCCTGTTGCAGCTGAATATATTTGGGTAAGTTATAAGTTTTCGTTTAAAATTTTAATTACGGATTTGTTGCTGCAAGTAGCAAAGACAAAAATTATATCAAAATAGGAAAGCCCAAAAGTTGCATATCATTTAAAGAATATGCTCATATATTTGTAAACATTATTTTTAGAAATAAATTTAATGCTCAAATGATAGATGTGGAATTTGATCATTATAAAGGACATTCTATCAAAAATACAACACGTCAAAAGAGAGGATTTCAGAAATCAATTGATATAGAAATTGACCGACCCAATATTCCACTTCCGCAACAATAGAACTTGTTTATTCATTCGATATTTAACAAAAGACGTTTAACACATTTTCTGCCAGAGCAACTTCTTTAAAACTCGCGAAAATCAATAAATATGGAAAGAATTTTGAACCATCAAAAGACGATTTTTTAACTTCAAATCACGAAGACGCCAATAATCGTATCTTATTGCACATATTTTCAGCCAAAAATTCGGGGCATTCACGCTGCATTATTTATTGCAACGATACAGATGTCTTATTAATTTATTTTAAGAAGTTTTTGACTAAAGATATATGATTCAGAACAGGGCGAGGAGACTTAAGACGATTTCTAGCAGTACATTATTTAAATTTGGATGAAAACCTTTTAAAAAATGTGCCTGCTTTTCATTCTCTGACTGGTTGTAATACAACCAGCTAATTGTCCGGCATTGGGAGAAGAACCTGTTGAAAAACCTACCTTGAACACCATTACTTTTTGGATGGATTTGGCACTGATCAGTACTCTGAAAACATATTCTCTAATCTTAAAAGAATTTTCATAAATATTTATTCAAAACTGCCAATGTTACTTCCATTAACATTTTGAGGGGATTATTGGCCTCTTCAAAAACCATCGCTAAATTGCCACCAACTGAAGACGCCCTAAGACTACATTGTTTAAGATGTTTTTACCAGCTAAATATTTGGCTAACCTCTTTAAACCCAGATTCAGCTTCCTAATGTTGAAGAGTATGGATGGAAAGTAGATCAAGATGGAAGTCTGATACCCACTTTTAAGACTCTGCCCGACCTGCCACCAGACATAACAGAACTTACATCATGCAAATGCAAAAAAGATACTATACAATATTCTAACAATAATATTCTGTTCTAGACTGTGGAAAAAAAAATATTTGCTGTATCGGTTCCTGCACCTGTATGGCACAGCCGCTAATGTTTTGGAAAAAGTTGATTCGTGTGGTGAATCTGATTCTGATTAGTTTGAAAGTCGTGTAATTATAAATTTTAATATTAATAATTTATGCTTTTTATATTTCCTTCCAATTATTATTATTATTATTATTATAATTTATTTATATTGGGGATTTATTGTATTTTGCAAAGCAATAGCCTTACTGTTTATAATTGATACTTCAATAAATACCTTCAATAAATAGTTTATATTTTCTTATTTTTCATTTTCCACCAAAAAAAAAAAATCTTGAAGTAATTAATACACCCTATTATTCATAGTGGATAAATCAATAATCCCTGTATAAAATAATATAAGAGAGTCAAACTGATTGCATAAATTTCAATACTGAGATAGATGCATAAAGAGTCGAGAGGCTCTGCCGTTAATGTTTGCTTTCTAGTAAAACCATGACATCACTAATTGTATATTGCTATATTTTTGTTAATTTAAAAGCAGAAAATATGACGAAAGTACTTTTACTTTGTCAATATATAGGCGAAATTTTTATAAGGAATAGTTTTTTTTTCATTTATGCCTTCGTTTTTCGTCAAATGAGAAGTATATTTCTAAAAGAACATTTTTTATACAAATTTGTAGACGGTTGAAACCGAGATATTGACAGTTACATTTTTTTTTTACCATAAGGGCTAATGTAAATTATTTTTTTTAAATAATGATAAAAAAAATACTTCCTACAAAGACCTAATTGAGCATTAGAACAAAAAATAGCCATTTTCAACCAAATTAGATGTATTTCATTAAATTAGATATAATAATTTTCAACAAATTCCAAAACCTAGTGATGTTAGATTGGAAGTGGCAACATGGCTTACACTGGCATGGACATTTACGTTATGTAGTATAAGCTCGCGCAGTTATTCATTGATAAAACTACGTAAAATTCTTCACTCTATCCCTTCTCTTACTTCTCACCTTTCGTCGCCTCGCCCCGCGTCTAGAAATAGAATCTATCCAGTACGAACTATTGTTGGCACCATGAATATTATATTTTATGAATGACTGCTTATATCTCTGTTATCTCTGGTCAAGACGCACGGTCCCTATACCTCCATGGTCTCAGTACCCTATAAATGCCAGAATGACTTAACAGTGACTTTTTACATTTTGGTCAAAGTAGGTTGTTTGTTTGATTGCCACGGGCATGATACATTGTTATTAATAAATTTTGACATTTGTCAGTTTTTTCTGCAGAAAAGGAAAGTTTTTTGAAGAAAACAACGTATAGAAAATGGAGGAAACCGATGAAAATTATGTTCCTGAAGATATCCTTACGGAAGCGGAATCAGCGATGCAGATTTTGCCAGGAAAGTCCCAAGATGCTTACGACAAGGAGTCAAAAATGAGTCGTTGATGAATTCACGGACGATAAAAGTTCTATTTGTTTATTTTTTATATTTTCAAAAAAAAAAATAGCCCCATCGTCGTTATGGACATTTCAAAATATGGCAAATTAATGAGCTTTTTGAAAATCAAATTACAGGGATACACACCAACGAAGTTCAAGACATTAGAACAACCTGAAATAGAGAAGTTTTTGAACGAAGCTCCCGACGACAAGTATTTATTGATGACAGTGGCTATGATAATGGGGATTTATGGTGCTTGTAGATGCGATGAATTGGTCAATTTAAAAACAGAAAATATTCAAGACAAAGGGAAATATTTGTACGTAGTTTTGACAGACACTAAAACCAAGAAATCGAGAAGTTTCAACATATTTGAAGGAGCATTTCCAGTCAACCCGATCAATTTGTGTAAGATATACATGTCTTTGAGACCAAAGAATACTAGTTCTAGCCTCTTTTTGTTTTTTTACAAAAATGGGAGGTGTACCAGCCAGTGTGTGGGAATAAATACGTTGTCGAAGATACCTTCAAGAATTGCAATGTTTTTGAAATTGGAGGAACCAGCGCTCTACACCGATAACTGCCTAAGAAGATCTTCGCCGACTCTTTTGGCCAATGCAGGGGCTAACATGACTACTTTGAAGCGTCACGGAGGATAGAAGTCCTCGACGGTAGCAGAAGGATACCTAGAAGAATCGGTGAATAATAAAATACAAATTGCAGAAAAAATACAAGGGTCCAATGTGTCGGCGTCTTCCAGCACTGTCAGCAGCTAGCTGTACCGATATGGGAGCGTTTGGTTCCAATGAACCAACGAATTTTACAATTCTACCCTACGTGACACATATAGTCAATCATTGTATCAATAATTCCACCTTTCCATCCTTATGGAAACAATCAAAAGTATTGCCGCTTCCCAAAAAACAGAACCCAACTGAATATTCTGATCTGAGGCCAATTAGTATACTTTGTACTCTGTCAAAGGCTTTTGAGAAAATTTTAGACGAACAAATTCGCTTTCATATTTCACAATTTGATCTTCTACCTAAACATCAATCGGGCTTCCGTCCAAAATACAGTTGCACTACAGCGTTACTTAAAGTATTAGACGATATTTACTCATATATAGATGCTAAAAAACTATGTATACTAATTCTCTTAGATTACTCAAAAGCTTTTGACAAAATAAATCACTCTTTACTGTTAGCTTTATGTCATTTTATGGGATTTAACACAGCCTCAGTAAATTTATTGAGCTCTTACCTAAATGGAAGATATCAAAGAGTTCAAATAGAAGAAAAAACATCCAATTTAATACATATTACACGTGGAATACCGCAGGGATCTATTTTAGGTCCTCTCTTATTTTCAATTTATACCTCTCAATTTTTTAAATATCTGAAACACATGAATTCTCATTTCTACGCTGATGACACTCAACTCTAACTTGACTTTAAAGAATCCGAATCAAATGGCGCTATCACAAAAATCAACGAAGATCTGCAAACTATCTCGGAGATATCTAACAAATTTTGCTTAACAATTAACGCTACAAAATCCAAAGCTATGCTTTTCGGCCGTAAACAAGGTAAAAATAGAATTAAAAATATTCTAAGGGTAAGTATTAATAATGAATTTTTAACATTCTCAGTTTGTGAGAAAAATCTGGGCATATACATTGATGAAGATTTATCCTTTGCGCAACATATCTCTTCTATAATAAAAAAATCTTTCTGTAATCTAAAGTTAATTTATTCTAATCGAGAATTTCTCAACAGAAGTACCAAAAAGTTGCTTTGCGAAAGCTTAGTGCTGTCTCAGTTTAATTACGGTGACATTGTATATGGGCCTGCACTTACACAATTTCATAAAAACCGTTTACAACGAACTCAAAATGCGTGTGTTAGATTTATTTGCGGGATTCGTCGTCGTACCCGTACATCTCAACATCTGGCTAGTTTGGGATGGCTTAATCTAAATAATAGGAGATTGTTACATGCCTATGTCCTGATCCATAAATTATTGTTATCAAAAAAACCTGATTATTTGTATGAAAAAATAAAAAGGAGATCTGAAGTCCATAATGTTAATGTAAGATTTAAAAATTTCCTAACACTTCCGAAACACGCTACAACCTTATTCCGATCTTGCTTTTCATATTTCACAGCCAAACTATTTAACCTTGCCCCTAAAATATTTAATATCACATCACTCTCAAGTTTTAGAAAAGTAGTCAAAAACCTTTTATTTAACGGAGATATCACTTACAATTTTTAATTTATATTGTTAATTAAATTTAGTTTAACAATAATATTTCATGTTATTTCTATTTTTTACTCGTCACTATTGATTAATAACTACAATAACAACACAGATCTAGAATTTATAAAATTTGACCTTTTTTTTATTATTTCTAAGTTTCCATATTAATTGTTTGTTTGCTTTCTTATTGAAAGCTAGAATTTCACTTTTTTTTCATAGAAAATCTGTATGCATTACTTAATTATTTATATTTTTCTGGGTTGCGTGGAAGAGCGCTGCTTATTTGCTGGCTCAATCTTTGAGCTCGCCAGTAAGTGCGAACGTCGCCTTTTGTCTTTCAGTATTTTTTTATGTATATTTATATAATTTTGTATAATAATTTGTATTTATTGAAAGCAATAAAGTCATTATTATTATTATTATTATAACTTCAAATTCAAGTAAAACGTTAGTGTTTTCCTTTAATTTCAATATCAATGTGAATTCTGCTTGTAATAGTAATAAATAAATAAAATACTACTTTAAAATGAACGTTATAATCTATAACTCATTAGTGAGTTATGGATTATAACACACTAGTGTGTTATTCGATAGTTTACTTGTCTAAAATGATATCAATAATGACAGTCATAACTGTTGTGTTGGATAAATAAATAAAATGAATTATGTACATATTCTTGACCGAACATGTCAAACTTAAAACCATAGGTTGTTCGGTTGTCCTTAAATTCGACATGAAGTTTTTTTCCTATTTGGAGAAATAACCAAAGTACTTAATTTATTACAATTGTACTATAAAACAAGACTTTAATTTAACTCATGCAAACTTGTTGTTGTAAAGTTTAAAATAATGGTTGATGATCCCTTTTAACTTACAGTAAACGAAATACTGTAGTCGTATTCAATGGTATAGCTGCACTAGTAATTTTTTAGGTTTCTGAATTTAAGTACTATCCGTCAAAAATATGTAGGCGATTTTTAAAAATGCCCGCCAAGGGTCTAGATCAGTAATATCTTTAGATTTCATTAATCTTACACACACGGGTTTCTTATTTTGGGACGATTTATATAAATATGTCGAATTTGGGGTCGGTGTCCAATTTATGTTCCACGTGTAGTGCTAAACGCAATCAGACACAGATTTAAATTGTAGAAGGTCACTGATTAAAAATTCACAAGTAAAAAAAAATAGTTTATAATTGATCGATAATTGTGTTTAACCATTTTTTTACATTCAAAATGTTTGATCTACTATCTCTAAAACGATGATGATATAATCACGAGAAGATTGAAACACGTTTTGGCATCATTTAAATAGTTCAACCATCCAACATTTTTTTAGTATGAATTTAAATGGGTTTCTAACAAAAAACTTACGTATTCAAAAAAATGTGGGTTTGAACGCGAATTTTAAATATTTTACAGTTAACGATCCGTATTTGAAACTCATTTCACTTAAAATAACCGAATTCTTACCTAAATACCGAACATTAAACGACATTACTTATTACTTCAACCCAGTAGGTACGGTCGGAAATTAAACACATAATTATAATAATAAAATATTATATTAGAAAATGAATTAATTTACAATAATTTTTATGCATAATACTACTAACCATCAAAGATCTGATATTTTATTTTAACAGTACAAGCACAGTATTAAGTTAATGTATTCCTAAACGAATCTATTGTAAAAACTCTCTTCTACCTCTATCTCCTGAAAAATTGACATATGAAGGGCCAAATGATATTTTAGACATTCGTATGTGCTGCTATATTAGTTTGAACCGAAATTAGTTTGAGGTTACATATTTTTAGATGATATTCTCTTTTCTTATTTCCAAAAGTTCAATATTATTGTTCTGAATTATGACCATTTCTTTTTGAACAACTGTCCAACCAGGTCATAGAGAGTCTTTTCAATATTATTTAATTTACACGCTTTACATGATAGTTTTGCAAAAATATGAAATGTCTAAAACTTTGATCTAAAAACCATAAATCTACAAACATATTATTGTAAAGATGTCTTGACCTAGTAGGTTTAGGTTTTCACAGTGAGAATGCTAAATCTTACGTAACCATTGTTACACTGGTTAAGTAAGTAAAACATTCCTTTTAAAATTACACAATTATTTCTGAAACAAATCTTTCAGGATCGATGAATTCTATAGGTACCGGTTCGCGGATTTAGAATTAAATATTAAACGTATTTACCACAGTAGGTGTTGATAACAAACACATGTTCTAAAGGGGTCATTGAAATTGGTCACATGTACGTCGTAAACTTTGATAGCGAAATGTAAACAATCGTTATCAAATTAATGTTAATACAAGGAAGTGATTTTAAATTCAAATTTAATACGTGCTTTTTAACTGCGAATATTATGAAATCATTTTTATATAAATTTCTCGTACTTTTACTGGACACTGTCATAATTCATAATTTTTAACTCTCGTACTACCAAGCGGGGCGCATTTTTACACCTCGTGTATTTTTACAAGCGATTCTTTTTTTGTTCATCACCCTGTAGCTGCATATTTTTATGCTATAAAAGTAATCCATAAAAAATTTTACTTGAATATTTTGTTAAAATTAATTTTTATTTTTTTTTTGTCTTATACAGCAGGAAAGTATAGGAATCATGATTATTTTTGACCTTGAATTTTCGACGAATTTTTACGGTTTGGGGTACTCTGAATCTGTTTTGACTATATTCGCGATGGCGTTTGTGTATGTGTGTGTATGTCTATGTGTGTGTGTGTCTAAGAGCTATTCGCACCGCTAAGACAAGCGAAGCTTAAAATGGTGCTAATGGACTTATGTGTGTGTGTCTATGTGTGTGTTTGTGTGGTAAAAAATAACTCAAAAACGGATAAACAGAAAAACACTAAATTAAACTTAGGTTTTAATCCATCCACTAATGAGATGCTTGTGATTTTATTCGCTCTAACTTTTGCTCTATACATGATTATCCTAAAATCGCCCGTATTCGAGACATTTAAAAAAAAGTGCAAAATTAGAATTAAATAAAAAATGTTCAAATAAAAGTTGTTTGCTATATCATTCTCTATAATTTCTTTTGTATACAGGATTTCTATAAAATGGACCGTAATGGAAAAATTTGAGAAAAGTGTAAAAAAATATTACGAGTAAGATGTGTGTGGAAAATGTATGTATTTCGATCCATTTAAATTAAATAAAATCATTTTTTACTACACGAGTATATAGAGTCTAAACACTACCGAGAAAACACTCGGTAGAGCATGTTTGAAGAAAATGTAGTAGTACAGGGGTTAAATTAAAAAAAAAAAACGCGGACACAATGGAGAGTAAGGATTATAAATTCTGCAATGAAGGAAAAAAAATTCAGTAATTCTGCAAAGCTTAATAAAATAGAATGGCTCAATAATAATACTCTATTGTGAGAAAAAAAATATGAGTAATACGTATGTCGTAGCCAAATTGTAAAACCCGACGTTTTATAAAATGTCAAGACATTTTACAAAAGGCAGCCAGATTTTCAAATTCTCGTTTAAAATTCATATTATTTTCTGATATGGCTAGTCGGATTATAAAATGACAGTAAACACGCGGCCAGATTGTCAAATATTTAAAATTATATTCTGCTTGGAGATCCTACTGCGAAGAAATCGAAGAAGATTTCCCGCAGGCAGCGAGGCTTCAAAAAGCTCTCTCAAAAGGTCCACACTGAAGCATTGGTGCGCTAATCAAAGAGGATGGCACGAAAACTGCCAACTTCGAAGTTAGCGTTAAACTTCTGCTATCAACAAACTGCCAAACACATTGTAGACGATAAAAAATTAGATGGGCAATATCCAGCTTCTCTCCATTTAAATTGCCAGGATCTGACAGTATCTATCAAGCCCTACTTCAGTGGGATTACACTGTCCCAAAAACATACCGACCAATTAATCTGACTTCGTTTTCGATGAAGACATTGGAAAGGTTATGCGAAAGGTACATAAGGGATGCAGTGATTACAACAACACCACTACACCCAAACCAACACGCATACACCCCAGGCAGATCTACTGATTCAGCCCTTCATCTAGTTGCTGGCCGGATAGAAAGATCCCTGGAAAATAAGGAGTCCGCCTTGGGTGCTTTTGATAAAACCACCTTCCCAAAGATAATAAACTCACTAACCAACAAGAATTTTCCACAAATGGTTAGTGGATGGATACATAACATGTTCTCAAAGCGAGCAGTAAACAGAAGTGTAGAAGATGTCAATATAAGAGGCTTGAAAAAGATTGAAAATAAAATTAAAACCTCCAGAACTCCTAAACACAAAACTAAACTTTGCAACAGAGGTGAAGTACCTAGGTCTCACCTTTGACAGCAAGTTAACATGGAACTCGCACTTAGAAAACACAGTTAAAAGAGCATAAATTGCTTATGAACAATGCCACCAAACCGTGGGGCGCACCAGGAGTTTCTCCCCCAGAGTCGTCGCATGGGCTTACACGGCTGTCATAAGACCTATGGTACCATACGGTGCAGTTGTCTGGGTATCGGAAACCGAAAAATTAACAGCTATCCGTAAACTAGAACAAATTCAAAGAACAGCATGTCTCAACACAACAGGAAGTCATTCTTAGTCTCACTCTCCTTGATATTTACATCAAGGAGGTTGAAATAAAACCTGATGTAGGATCTGGTGAGGAGAGACGTCGCCTTTGGCAGGAGGTGCTCGATACGCTTCAAGCGAACATGGACTCCATCTCACCAAGATATATTTTCCATAAGCCATATAAAGTTATAATAGAATAAATAGAAGAGTCGGAAAGTGGCAGGTACGATTTATATCCACACCGATGTTTCTAAAACAAAACAAGGTTCAGGATGTGAAATATACTCCAGATTCTTAAACCTAAACATAAAATAGGCTGTGAGCAATAGTGCCAGTGTGGTTCAAACAGAGCTAACGGGGATTCCCATAGCAGCAAAAGAAATAACCAGAAACAATATAACTGGAAGGAATATGCTCATCTATAAAGATAGCAGACAAGCACTACTTACTCTGAACAGACCACGAATTTACTAAGGGTTAGTACTAGAATATCACAAAGCTTTGGCCGTCACGTCACATCGAAAGGAAATCGTCTTGCTGATTCACTAGCCAAGAAAGCAGCCAACCAAATACTTTTTGGACCTGGCCCTTCTATTGGCCTGACAAACCTAATTAAAGAACATTCCCTTGTGAAATTCAAGGAAAGATGGGATGAAACAAGAAACTGTAGAGTTGCCAGGGAGCTGTTAAGTTATCCTGACAACACTGCAGCAAACAAATACTTGACTATGACTAGACAGAATCTGCGCCTGGTCACAGGCATTCTGACTGGTCATTGCCAAGTACGGAAGCATCTCTATATCCTAGAGCTGTCAGAATCCGCACTATGCAGAGGGTGGGAACAAGAAGATGAGACCATCGAGCATTTCCTTTACGATTGCTTGACGCCCTCATTTATTAGAAGATTTGTGTTCGGCGAGTATCGGCTAACACCAGCCGATATAAGAGAAGTACCTCTTGGCGAGGTTGTCAACTACATTAAATCTGTAGGCTGGCTCACGAGCTATCTTCTGAGGAGGATGCACAATGGGCCTAATGAGGCCTAAGTACCGTGGGGGTAACCCACCCTTCACACGTTACAGATACAGATATTCTGCTTGAAATTCTGGCGGGTGAAATGTTTTAGTCGTTTTATAAAATGCGAATTTTACTTTAGTTAGGGCCATCAAAATTTTAATTAATGGACCTAATGGAATTAAAACATATAAAGAATATTTTACGTATTTTTCTAATAAACAGAACAAATGAAATTGAAGAACAAATTAAACTGTAGATCAAATAAAACTGAAGAACAAATGAACATAAGATAAAGCAACACTTGCTGAGCTTTAAAGAACCAATAGTCTTCGTCCGACCGTATGATTTCTGAACTCTTTTTTTAATTAAACTACAATTTATATAAATCATTATTGATGGAGAAATACGGTTTTGCTGGGTTGCCTATCAAAATATGGCTTTTTATTATAATTTTTTTATTATTATATTTTTTGTTATATTACTTAAAGGTTTATATTTGTTATTTATGATTATAGAAGAAAATTCTTTCAACCAGAGTTGTTTGTGGTATTATTCTCGTATAATTCATATACGTGATTTTTTCTAATACGAGAACCGTAATGAAAAAAATTGGGAAAAATGGCAAAATTTGATTTTTTCAGAATTTTTGTTAGCAATGAAGTTATAAAATAATGTTTTGTAATTCATTTTTTGATATTTACTTTATAGAAATAATTGCATTTTACCTCAAGTTTCTCAATTATATTCCATTTTATAGAAATCATTTATGCTGTCTTTAGTAGTATATCAGGCGTTCTGAAATGGTACCTTTAGAAGTACAACAATTTGCAGTGCAAGAACGGGAAAAGTGCATGACACATATACCATTCTTGCACCCGTACATCATAGGGGATATATGTTTTTCTGTTATAACTCGGTAGCCATTCATCGCATATGTACCCTATTTTCACTGCAGTAAAAGAACATTATTCTGTTAGCTTTAAGCAGATAATCTCGTTTTTCCAAATTTTGGATATATCCCCTTCTTGCATCAGAGTTAAATACCGGTACGGAATTTGGAATACGGAAAATTTTAATACCGAAACTATATGATACAAAGGTGTAATAGGAACATGCACATATCAGGTAAAGACCGCTGTTGTTTGTCGAACAAATCTGTGTCTGGAGTGGGGCGAGCAGAAAATGAAATCGTATTTATGTATGCAGTTACGTACATGTTTCTATTACATTTTGTTCAACTTATTGTAAGGTATATCGTTGAAAATACCGAGTGGTATCGAGACTATCGATAATCGCATAACCTAATGCACAAAGTATGTTGTCAGAGATTAATTATTAATCATTTGACAACACGTTAAGTGTTTTCATTTATGTGGTTATCCATAACATAACAAGCTTGCTTACCAGTATAGCATTAAAGGAAATAGATGCTACTATATAGCAAATAATCAATCTACGAATGAAGTAAAAAAAAACAATTGAAAAATAAGTTGGAACACAGGAATGAGGGTAAACCAAAAATCACATAACTCTTGGGGATACTAGAGTGAGGTAATTTCATTATTGAAAAAATGTTGATTGATTCTTTGTTGCATAATACCTTCCAAATGTACCAAGCATGATAATCAGCTATTATCCAAGTACATGATGTATGATTATCGATTATTAATCAACTAAAAACATGAAATTATTACAATGAGTGAGTGATATAATCAGATTTATTGACGAATAAAGATCGGTAGAATCCAAGAGAATATTTATTTAACATATTTTATGCTAATAGTGAAAGATATACGGGGAATATTATTTCTTTTGCGGACGCTTTAAATATAAAACAAATATTAATAATTAATTAATAAAGAACTCACTTGGGCAGGCATAACTTCCGCATTGGTCCCTGAAATGTTAATTCCAGCGTAGAGACAACATCTGTAATGCGATTCCACTATATCACGGGCGTACACTTTATTTGCGCCGACACCACAATAATAGGGTCCTTGGGGACCGGGAAAACCGTTTTTAGGCCAACCGAGAGGCCGCAAGTCCATGTCCAACAAAGTATATTCTTGTTCAATTCCGAACCAGGGTATGGTTTCTTTGGCGGCATCCATAGCCTGCAAACAGGATATCCGTCTGTTGGTTAGCGTGGGTTTCTTGTTGTACTTGTAGGTGTCGCAGAGGACTAATTTGTTGTTGTCTCTTAGAAAGGGGTCTTTGTAGATAGCAACTGGGTATAAATAAACGTCTGAGTTGCTGCCTTCTGCTTGGTTCGTTGAGCTTCCATCAAAGTTCCATATTGGCAATTCTGAAATAAAAGCCATAATTTTAGGTATTTGAAAAACGTTGGTATTTAAACAAGTTTAATAAAATTAGCAGTTTTTTTAACATTTATAACTAAGTTATTTTTTTGCTTTGGTAGGAACTATCCAATCAGCCATTCTCAGTTGATTTGCTTTTTAGACATATGAATGCTTCGGGCGTATAATATGTTAAGTGACAAAGTGGAGAATTTTTGTTTATAGCTTGTAAGATATGTTAAGTACACATCTATTTTATGGAACAATTCAAATTTCTCGCCAAGCGGCTCATTTGTGTTATACCGCCATCTAGCAAAACGTGTTAAATGGAATTTATTATAACAGTTGCAAGTAAAACTTGGTAAGTGTCAAACAATATGGTGGCAGTACTTAACATGTGTGCATAATATTTTTAAAAATAGTGAAAAGATGGATGCCAAAATGAACGAAAATAGTGATCTAATTAAATTTGATGACAGTGACGCTGACCCTGATTATTAAAATTCAAGCTCAGCATCGGAAAATCAAGAAAATTTAGAGGTTAGTAAAATTAATTTTTACAACATTTTTCAAGTAAAACATGTTAAGTGAAGTAGATAACATTATTTACCTGCATTTTGAATTTTTGTGTAAATTATGTTATGTGACACATCACTTAACATGTTGTATTTGAATTCGTTAGTTTGTATACTTAACATTAACAGCAAAACTATAAATTTTTGTTCATTGTTGAGTTAATTAATATATTTATTCAGCAAGTTTTGTTATTTTCAGAATAATGAGCAGAAGAAGAAAGGCAAAAAACGGTGCCTGTAATCATAACGGACACACGAATTTCGAAAAATTTTTTTAACTAAAAAATAGTACTAACTGTATATATGAAATAACAAAAAAAAAATTTGATTAGTTTTTCTTCTTATTCTTCTTCTATTCCTTTTGCGGGCGATGTCCTTCGGGAAATTTCACCCTTGATTTGATTTTTTATGAAAGAAAATATAAAAATGAAAACGTGAATCTTATTGTGTCTTCAGGAATGAACGTTTATTGTTTATTTCATACTCTTTTTACTTTGTTTTCCACAATAAAAACATCTCATCGTAGCTTGTTGACACAATTAAATGACAAATGTAATGACAAATGGAAATAGAGGTTACGTTAAATAACATCCGGGGTCCGCCATATTATTTGCCGAAATCGGCCAATTTTTCGGAACGTTTTTTAGGGGGCTATATTATATCCTATCCAGTAAAACAATACAGATCAGTGCTGGCAAGTCTCCATTAAGTATAAGGGGTTAAAAAAAAGGTCCTTTATTTCTCACAAGTCAATTTTAATTGGCGACCGGTTTCGAAGCTATTACTTCATCATCAGGTACACCTAAATGGAATGTCAAGGAGTCAGTTGTAATAAAAGTATGAACGGATATTAACATATACAAAATAACAGAAAAAACACAAAAGAAAATTAAACAATGACCTTGACTCACCTTGACTATTTCCATAAAGGAAGTGCTACATAAAGTTTAACAAACGAGTTAAAAAAGTCATGTAATACCTACAATAGTATTTTTTTTAAAATATTTTTAGGTTAGGTTAAACCGCGAGATGTCTGATTGAATAAATTAATAATTAAAACACATGTAAGACAATTATTAACTAAACAACACAAAATAATAAAATAATAAATAAAAAGTCTCCATTAATTTGAATCGATTTAGGAAAAATGTGTTTTAAAACCAATTTCCAACCTTAGAATATATTAAAAGTATAATTTCCTACATTTTTACTTTAAGGCATAAGCATATGTTTATTTTGAAATACATGGATGATCAATCTATATAACTGTCTATAACATTGATCCTATCAAATCAACAGGCCCACAGTGCTGCCATATTATTATAACCTGTCAGTGGCCTGTCATTTTAAACAGGTAGCCATTTTGTTTGGAATGCCTAATATAAAGTGATAATAAAATTATGTTTAAAAATTTTCGAAAAGTACTTGTTTATTACTTTATAGATGATGTAATATTATTATTTATTATGTACCACAACAATTCAATCAAAATGGTTAAACAAATCGTCAGATGTGACTGAAAATAAATTAAAGAAATGCTTTTTAAAGTGTATGGAAATGCTATTTAAAAAATAGGGTAATTTTTTTTTCTTTTATTTTAAGTACACTTGGCAACACCGCAAATATTTGAATTGACAGATATAATTCTAAATTCTAATGAATAAGTTTACATAAATGATCAGTTAATGATCCTCGTAAGCCTTTAAATGCAATTTATTTTTATAAACGTTAAATTATGGGGTTTCCGGTGGTATATTTGAAAAATACGCTTCTTTCTAAAGCCTAAAATGTAAGTTTCGTAAAAAAATTTGTATTTTTAAGAAAAGGGCGTCTTCGCAATAGTTACCAAATATTTTTCATAACTATAATTACGTGAGATGAGATTAAAGCAGACAGTAAAATCAAACATGTAAGTATTCGATTCATAAAAATACCTATTGGATTCTGTCAATTATTAATCTGGGTTTTGTTAAAAATTGAAATTCTTGATAACCATGCACATACATTACACGAAAATTGAAAAAATTTTAGGTTAGAAAAACCAAAATCTGCAGGTTAAAATTCAAATTTTTCTGTTATTTATGCGTAACCCGCAAATTTTTTTTTTGTTATTTCATATATACAGTTAGTACTATTTTTTAGTTAAATTTTTTTTTCGAAATTCGTGTGTCCGTTATGTTTACAGGCACCCAAAAAACGTACCAGACATGGATCAAGACAAAAAATTAACAAGATATTGAAAAACAGTGGAAAACGATACAAAACTTACAAGGGCCGTGGACGAGTTGTTAAAGAGAAAAAAATTGGCGACCCTTGCAAATGCAAAAAAAAATGTTTTGAAAACGTAAGTCAAGATGAAAAGGAAGTTATATTTTCAAAATTTTGGGGTTTAAAAGAATACGACATACAAAACGCGTATTTAATGGGATGCATGAGTACACAAAACATAAAACGAAAAACTGCTGTGGACAGAACAAAAACTATACCATTGTAGGTTTTTGGCTACATCTATTAGCAATGAAAAAATTCAAGAAAATTGTCCACATCTTTCTTCAATCGGGTCATTCTATGATGCCAAGTGATAGAGATTTTGGTTTAACTGAAAAATTGGCGCAGCGTCAACATGCAGTATATGATCCAGAAGGATGGGGAAAAATTCTCCGAGATTGTAAAAAGAAAAAACAATTTTCAGTATATAGAATGCAAACTGAAGATTTTCTAGACTACACTGAATATCGACGATATTTTAACCAGAATATAAAATCACGAAATGGAGAGAACTTTTGCATAACTTCTTCTGTAAAATTAGAACTTAATGTGTCTAATCCCTATATCCTAAAAGCGTTTAAAAATTACCATGAACTTCCCGAAGAGATTTCGTTAAAAAAAAGGGGCCGAGCAGTGTCCATTCAGGACTTTGTCCTAAAACCCACTCCTAAAATATCAGGAAAAATTAGCGGTGGAAGAAACCAAACTCCAGCACGTTTTATCATGTCTTAAATGGGTTCCACCTGTTTATCACGCCTATTACTATAGCATCAATACTGCAGCAAATAATTAATAATTGTTTCTAATTTTATTGCTTTGGGTAAAAAACATTGTATTTCATATAAAAAACTTTGAGTTCACATTATTTTTCGTACCACCTCAAATTCTGTTAAATACTATTTGTCTTACATAAAGTTGATGTAAAATATGTTACGTAACAATTTTTTGATTTCTTTTTCAATTTGTATGAGTTAAAAAAATTTATTTTGGTAATAAAGGCATATAACCAAACTAGACAAGTTATTTGAGTCGGTCAGTGCAATAAAAGGCTTAAATAATATAACCCCGATTTTATAATTATAAAACAATTAAAAATGCTTGTAACCAAAAAACAATACAATGCCACTTAACAACTTTTACACCCGAGCCCTTCATATACGTTCTGTGTAGTTTGTGTTGAGATTTACCATCGCTGTTTCCCATCGTCTCTTTAGGAACCACAATGTTAATTAGAAATCTACAGTAAATAGTCGAGTGGAAATTTCTACTTATACATTCAAATTAAAAATTCAGGCACTGCTTAGACAGCACATATGGTCCAATATAAGTTCATTTTAGATCCACATATAGCCCAGATCCAGAGCATCTATATACGTATTCGGATGTCCAATGTCCATCCGTTTAAGCACATTATTTGACAGCTGAATATGGATACTCAGTGGACGGCTGCTTTTGGACATGTGTGGGTTGACTATACTTTGTTTTTAAATTAGGAGGAGCGAATTGAAAAGACGCATTTACACAGGGAAAAGTAACTAGATTTGTTACTAAGAGCGAGTTTCGAAATATAGTCGTGTTCAAAATTTATGAAATAATTATCTTTATCGGCCTTAGTCGGTGAACAGCTAATGAGCGGTTAAGAAACGAATAAATGTCATAGAAGTAATTTTTTAATTGGTCCCAGACAACGGTCGCAAATTTTACATTATTGTGATCTGAAATGTGTGTCTAAAACGAAATGTCACTGTCAAATTAAAGTCAATATGGTTGTTGATTGATGTCAGAAATACTTTTTTCTTGCTTTTGAAATCGACTTTTTGAGAATAACTATGATCTTTTTAAAATGGATAATAAATATTTAAGAAAATTGTTAATGGAATATCCAGATGTAGCCAGGTTAGTATAAAATATAAAGATCTGTTTACATTTCTAAGGATATATTTGTTATAGGTATAAAAAGTAAAAGTTAATCAGTGAATGCGACAAGTGGATCACACAGTAACTGGTATCTCTTCTATGAGTAATGTGGATATTATGGCTTATTTAGTGTTAACCCATGGTTAATGCGCTAGAGGGCAAATAAAGGCATTCAAAAGTTTACAGGCTTATGAGTCAGAATTTGTTTTGAAAACTGGAACCAACATTTTCATAACACTACATGTCAACATATATTTTTTAAAGTGAACTATTCATACATACCTATGTATTAATTTTAAGTATTTTTAAAATATTTTTTGTGAAAATAATGTTAACTCATTGTGCCAAATTAAGATTATCCCTAAAGTAGTAGATGGTGTTTTAAATGTTATAACAATTTTGTAAATAGTTTTATTCTATTCTAATAAATAAAATTTGCTTGAATATTTAGTTACATTTTAATCATTTTGGTTAGAAATTCATCCATTTTTAGTTTTACAAAATCAGTAATAAAATTTTTTTTTCTAAAATACTTCGGAATTCATATCTTCATGGTAATCTCCCATCTTTTTACCTTCAAAAACCAATAATGCATTTTCTACAAAACCTTCAGAATCAGCATGTAAAATAATAAGGTGTCTTCCCTTTCTTGTAAGGCTTTTCAGGATTTGCTACCTTTAATAGTACTCAGTGTAGAAGGATCCATAATTGTAGATTTTCAATACAAATGCTTACTGAAGAACTATTATTTACGAAATAAAGTTAAAAAACTAAGTAATGGATGAGATATCAAATTATAAAATGTCAGAACTGTCAAAATATCAATTATTAGCTGATGTTCATGCTAAAAAGTAATGTGTGAAACTGACTATAATCTGACCAATCAGAAGGCTACAGAATTGCCAACTTAAATTCAAATCGCTCCTCTTAGTTTAAAAACAGAGTATAGTACACTGACGTTAGACATCCAGTGGATGTCCATTTTAGGTCAATATTTATTTATCTTACATGAACTTTCTTTCCGAAATTATAATGGAATCAATTGTATAAACATATTTTAAGAAAGCTTTTTAAAATACTAGATACCAAATTAATTGAACAAAAATATTTTTTTGTTTATGTGGGTGGAAAAACTACTTTTTGAAAGTATTTTGGTGTTTGTGTCATATTTGAAATTCGTTCCATTTATTAGTAAATTTGTTGTTTTATCGTATGTATACATACATTGTTGTATTATAGCATTGAGCTCTGGCCTTGAGTTCAGATACTTCTGCGGCTAGTTTTTCATACTTATTATGATCTGCTTTCAAATGTTTAAAAGGCGAATTTTAGCAACATTAAAAGATTATAACATTAATATTCCTTTTTTAATTGATACAAAATACTTTATAATTAAAATAAAATTCCTTTTGAACGTCCATTACTCTGATCAAAAATTGTTCAATAGATGTTCTTTGAATGCCCAGCATTCCTATCCAAAACGGTTAAATGGACTTACTTTGGGAATGCAGTATTCCTCTAACAAACGGTTCAAGGGATGTCCACTGGTTATTGTACTACATTTATTGCGTGGACGTGCAATGAGATAATATAGTCCAGATAGGGACGTCCACTGAATGTCAAACTATGTATCATTCATATATTTCACTGGACGTCTATTGAACGTCGAAGTCCAGAAAGTGAATAATAACAATACAATGAAATATGAGTTTTTAATTACTGCTTGTTTCAAAGATTTCTAGAACTCCGAAAACGTATGAAAAATGCAAATAAACAAATCAATTTTGTTTTAAAACACCAGGAAGATACTGAAAAAAAATTTCTGAGATCAATCGAGACGTCTGAAGATCCCATTTAAAACAAAAATGGGATAAAAAACTATTAAAAGGAGAAAAATATGAATGAATTACTATAAAGTGGTCCAAAATAGTGAAAAAACGCAACTTTGACCACTTTTTCAATGTTCTTGACAGGAAATAACGGGCGTCAAGGCACATGGATCGATACTTATGGGTTTTCTCATTGTAATGAACTTTAAATCATCAAAAAATATCAATTTTTGACCGAGTTCAGAAACAATTTGTGCACCCGTTTACAAGCTAATCAGCACTGCTATAGAGATAAAGCAGGGGCTGAACGAGGGGACTTTTGATTGCGGTTATCTCGAAACCTGTCGAATTCCCGACAAAAATGATAGGGACTATTTTTGTAGATAAAGATAAGATCTTTCTTTTTTATCAAAACAAAAATTCTCTAATTTGCATATTGTGGAAGATATTGGCGGGAAACCAGTTTTAGGGTCCATTTTGGGCCCTTTCCGACGCAGCAGAGTTGGTAAAGGTTTTCGAACTTGGAAGCGACCGCCGAGACCTAAGAGTTGAGCCACAACGGAAATCTGGACCGACTTAAAGACACGTTGATCCCTTCAGTTACTGGACTATAGTAGGTGGTGCACTTTTTGTTCGAAATGTTTCAGTCATATTTTTAAGTTGGTGATAAGTCATCACTACAAAAAGAAATAATGACATCTTGCTCAAACATATCGGCTGCAAGTAAAGTACCATCGCCCTCAAACCTTGTTAGAGTGAAAAGTGGCTCAAATTTTACACAAAATTCTGGATTCTGGATCTTCTTATCAAACCACGTATTTTAATTGTAGTTTTATTTCAGTTATTTCATCTCTGTGTGGTAATAAATCATAGCGCCAATTTGCTTTAATGGAGAGGGTAGGAAGCTTGGGTTAGAAATTAACGTCATAGGATTCAGTATTAGTTAATGGAGTTAATTTTTAGTCAATTATAAATACTTGAAAGTCAGTTTGTTTGAGTATTTTTAAATATTACACGTAAGTACATTTGAGATAGAGAGACCATTAAACTCATTATTTTACCCTTGACTGTAGATCATATTGAACGAAACAATAACAAACTGGCCAATACATTGACACGTTAGCGAGTCATTCATTTCTCAATTTCACGGCCGGAAAAGTTGGTGCCGATCCAACTTGGCAAACGCTAGAGTACATTAAAACAAACAATGGAACATCTCTGAATAAATCCATCACGATCCACGTGTTAAGCACGTGAATGCCATAGCTAGTGAGGTTTTATGTCCGTCGGTATTTTCCAGAAAGTGACAGAAACAGTAAAACAGTATGGGACCATCAGTATATATATAACACAAAGATCACTAATCAATTTGCTTCAATATGAGAATAGTTGGTAATGAAAAAATTAAGTATATTATTTTCTTTTTCGCAAAGGCGTAATTATAAGCGATTATAATCAAAAATTGCATGTTTTCAACTCGAATGTAAAGTGACAATTATGAATAATTAAACATTGCTTGAGGAGTATTTTGATAGGAAAAATCAAGGTAACACATATTAGAATGGATCTTGGCATTCAAATATATACTTTCATTTTCCTTTTTAGCTACTTCAGTGACTTATTTTCCAGTACAAACAAGTTAAAATGAAAATACCTTAAGTATATTCAATAATCCTAAATTTATGCAACTCGTGTTGCGTCTCAATTGACGTTTGTTTCTATTCTTGTTTATATAAATAATATTATTTCTCATATGAGACATTATTATTATTTAAGCCAAATTTATTGCTGGGACTAAAATTTGCCAAACGCTTTTTATTTATCTCATATCAAATGTTTTGAGTAATCTGTAATAGTGTGATAACAGGAATTGCGAACTTGAGTTTGACGAAAAATTTATAAAATTAGGAAATATATTTTTGATCAAAAATTGTTAAATAATTATCGCAACTTTAACAAAAGAAATAAAACACAAATATAAAAAATAACAAAACAAGAATAAAAAAATAATGTTATTGATTACATAGGTTTACACGGTTTTTATACGCCAGTAGAATTTTACAGAAAAAATAATAAAAAAATTCTGTCACGTCTGGTTTAAGAAATATTTATTTACTTAAATGGATAACATAATTTTGGTATTAATACTAAAAAAAAATGATTAATTTTGCCTTCTTTTTATATTTATTTGAATCTGTTTCTTTTATAATGGACCAACAGTAATCCCCTAACATGTTTTCATCCCAAAATCTTTGACGTCGTTCTTAAAATCTTTAAATCTTGGTGGAAATGTTCCCCTTGTTCGTCACTCATACTTCCTAAGTTTTCAGGGAAAAAACTCAAATTCGAGTGCAAAAAATGAATCTTCAATGACATGTTTATTCCCATTAGGGTGTTTTATTTTTCCAAAGATGTTATTTTCACACTTAGGTACTCGTGGCCTTCTGCCCTCAGAATTAATTCATAATTCTTTATGGTGGAAGGGACCACATTTTTATCTGAAAATTTTAAAACTTGGAATTTTCCAGTTTGTTTATTTGCGGAAGTTCACGGTGAGGAGAGAAAAGTAATTTTAAGTAGAAAAGTTGCTTTTGATAATATTTTATGTTTAATAGAAATTATTCTTCATTTCAAAAAATAAAACGAATTTTTGGGTATAGGTTGCGTTTCATTTTCGATATAAAAAATAGAGAAAATAAATTAATGGGTTATTTAACTATTAAAGAGCTAAATAATGCTGTATTACTTATGGTTAAACATATTTTCACTTTGAAAATGAAATTTCTAAGGATAAGAAAAATAAACCCTTGCCCAAAGTTTCAGAAAATTGAATCCCTTTCTAGATGAAAATGGGTTTTTAAGGGTAGGTGGCAGGTTATTTAATTCTGACAAAAAAATTCCAAATTTTACCTAGTAAATCTGCTTTAACTTCTCTTATTATTAAAGATATTCATAAAACTTATTCACATACAGGCATCCAAACTATACAATTTTTACTTTCACAAACGTTCTGGGTAATGTCCTCAAAAAAGGTGTTACGTAAAGTTTTAGCTCGGTGTTTCAAATGCTGGAAGCTGAATTCAAGACCTCTTCCTGCACCTCTCATGGGCAATTTACCAAAATTTCGGGTGTCACAAATTAAAGCCTTTTCCATTGTAGGTGCAGATTTTTGTGGGTCCTTTCCTGTCAGTATGGGACGGTTACGCGGTGCAGTTACCATGAAATCCTACGTTTGTTTATCTATTTGTTGTGCCACCAAAGCTCTCCATTTAGAGTTGACTTCCGACCTCACAACGGAAGCCTTTTTAGCAGCCTTCTGTCGTTTTATTTCAAGAGGAGGAAGGTGTTCTAAGATAATTTTTGATAATGGTACCAACTTTGTAGGTGCTAATAATTATTTTCGCTCCATTTTCTCTGAGGTACTCGCAAGAGAATCCATTAATTTTAAATTTAACCCTGCCGGGGCAAGTCACATGGGTGGAATATGGGAAGCAAACGTAAAATCGGTTAAATCTCATTTAGTTAGAGTAATTGGGACTTAAATTCTTACGTTTGAAGAACTAAGTACGGTCCTAACTCAGATTGAAGCCGTCTTAAACGCACGTCCATTGTGCGCGATAAGTTCTGATCCAAATGACTTAGCTGTATTGACGCCTGGTCATTTTCTTACCCTTGAACCATTATCGGCATTACCAGATCCCGACTTTACGGATCTTAGCATGAATCGGTTATCGCGATGGCAACTTTTACAACGTTTTCATAGAGATTTTTGGAATAGATGGCACAAAGAATATCTACACACATTGCAGCAAAGAATTAAATGGGACTCTTTTACATCCCCTGTGCCTTCTGGTACCATGGTTCTCATTAAGAATGAAACTACTTCCCCCTTAGAATGGATTCTGAGGCGCATTGTTAAATTAATTCCTGGATCAATATAAACGTCCTTTGGTTAAGCTGTGTCCTTTGCCTAATGCTTAATGATGAAAATGTCAGCATTTTCATGGGGGTGGGAATGTTTTCTTCCTGTACATTTATATATTTTGTTTTCTATTATTTTTATATACATATATTGTAATGTTTTTTTTATTATTATTAATAAATTAATAAATTATATCGTATTTAAAACTTTTATTTCTACTTACCAGAATTGCAATGTTATAATTTTCTTTTTAATTAAATATTATAATGAATATGTATTTTTTTTAAATTATCTTTTATTTTAACTTTTCCCGGCTAGCAAATATTTTCTCTTTCAATAAAAAAATACAATGTCAAAATCTATAAATCTCAGAAGAAAGTTCCGTTAGATTCTTGGTACGGCCCTGTTCTATTCTTAATATTCTCTGAGATATAATTGCAGTCATATAGATGGAGGCAAAATCAATAATTAGATGAAAAGAGATATAACGTATAGGCAACACAACATACTTTATTGTAAATTCTTCGTTTTAAACCTATCAATGTCTTTTTATACATTAAATTAACTACTAAATTACACATCCATGCTTCATCTTTCATTCATCTAATTAAAATACTTGTTACTTCTCAATCACAAAAAAAATGTTCAATTTAGTTGTGAACTTGACTAATTCGGTTTCATCTCATAACCGATGTAACCTACCGCACCCAGGTACCTAAATAATTTATTAAATACAATATTACATTCTTTTAAATTCAAAACGCTTCATTTAACGAAAAATCTCCCAGATAATTAAATCTTATTTACGACACCTAATAAATAATAGGTATAATCACGTCCGTAAAAGATCCAAATTTCTGAACGTGTCTGGGAACACAGACCATATTTCTTTTCACGAAGTAATTATCATTAAAATACTTAACTAGCTTATTTTTCTAGTTTCGATGTTAAGACCGATATCGACAATATTTCGATACACAAAGCTTTCAAGGCAAGTAATAAATAAGCCACCCTGCACCCACCATATTTCTATGAGAAATAAAGACATAGACACGTCACAAAGCCATTAAAACTTTTATTATTAAAAGCCAGACAAAAATGAGCTCAGATTCATTCATTTTTAATTATTTGAAGTGCATCATGCATTTATTTGTTATGTGCAAGCATTCATTTATTATTTGTATCCAGTTATATTTCAAGTTCAGTAATCAGTACCTTTCCTAAAACGCTCTCCCTAAACGACGTCTATCCTACAATACCTCCTATCCCCGAAGGTGTCAACGTCTCGACGCCCAACGTCCTGCCGTCCTACTCCCTACGTCTCGAACGTTGTCACATTTCTCACCATATAAGTATTTCCTACCGTACACTCATTTCGACGCTCAACGTCCCACGCCTTATTTCCGACGCTCGCCGTCCCTAAATATTTCCTTCATAATATCACGTCCGCACCACCTACATAATTCAACCGTATGTCTGTCCCAATACAATACCATATTAAATACCTTTCTTTCCACCACGACGCTAGGCGTCTTGACGATGGGCGCCTCGACGCCCAACCCTGCGATGTACCTACATCTACGCCGTCACAACGATAGATGAAATTAGTACATAATCTAATGTCTGTATTTTCAGTGGTGAGTCTAAAGATTTACGTATCTTTCTTTGAGATACCACCCCGGTTTCGTTTAAGGGCAGGCTTGACATTTGCTGTAAAATATTATCAATGAACCACATGGCCTTCAGGCCATACATCCCGAAAGACAGGATAGACATCTGTTTTTCGATGGGTGCAATTTTGAGTATTTTAATAGAAATTATAAAAATCAATATAAAGAAATATACAGGGTTGAATTAAGTTACTTCAATAGAAATTATAATAATCAATATTAAAATACATACAGGGTTGTATTAAGTCATATTAATAGAAATTATAAAAATCAATATTTTGGAAATATACAGGGTTGTGATATCTTGGATAAATTGTAGAAACCAAGATGGTAAAATTTAATAGTAAGTTAACCAACTGGCGAATACGCTGTTCGTTAGCTCAAGGGGGGACACCTATACGCTAAGCAACCCGTTCTACAAGGTTTGAAACAAAGTTTATGTGAAATCAACATAGTAAGGTAATCAACTGGCGAATTGGCGCTGTTTGTTACTTCCGTTGGTCATCACCTCTATACTCATCGTAATATTTACCTAAGAGGGTGCAACCTGTATATATCTACAATAGAATCAAATCAACATCAACTCTATAGTTAATCAACTGGCGAATTGGCGCTATTCGTTAACTCCATTGGTCATCAACTTAGATAAGAATATAAACAACAACATAATAGTTAATCAACTGGCGAATTGGCGCTGTTCATTAACTCCGTTGGTCATCAACCTAAATCAGAATATAAACAACAACACTATAGTTAATCAACTGGCGAATTGACGCTGTTTGTTAACTCGGTTGGTCATCAACCTAAATAGGATATACATATATCGATAGCAAATGAATATGGTCTGCGTTTGAACGGGACTCAAGTGAGATCTCAGGAAATAGTAACAATTGTAATATACTTTGCTAATTATTGTATCAAATTTAAGTATGACAAAAATAAATAGAGTTTAAATATGAATTTGTATGTTTTATTTATCAATTTGCACCAAACTTTTGCCACACCTCTCGCCTCAAATGTTAAAAAAAAAGTTATTAGATTATGACTAAAATTAATTTGTTTCTAATAGTTGAAGTTCTTATTTATCTAATACTGAACTTTTAACTATACCTTACCTTGCAAATTTTTGAGAATTTTTTTTTTAAAAATATGAGTAGAAAAAAACTAAAAATAAGGTTTTTGAAATATTTAGATTTTGTTTTATACAATAAAATATATATAGTAAACCGTAGAACTTATTGAGAAATTAATATTAAAAAATCACAAAAAATTTTCAAGTAACCTAGTTAAAAATTTTTTGTGATTTTTTAATAATAATTTCTCAATAAATTCCACGGTAACCTATATATTTTATTGTTAAAAACAAAACCTAAATATTTCAAAAACCTTATTTTTAGTTTTTTTCTACTCCATCTAATCAATAAATAATAGTAAAATTAATTATAATTCGAAAATTGTTGTTGAAGTCTTACTTTCTCATGACACTGTACAAATACACACATTTTTAAAAAAAAATTTGCACGGTAAGGTATAGTTAAAAGTTCACTATTAGATAAATAAGGACATTTACTATTAGAAAAAAATTAATTTTAGTCATAATCTAATATTTTTTATTTAACATTGGTGGCGAAAGGACCTCCTTAATTAACATTATCACAACGTGGGTACATAAAATATCAATTAATTAACTAGACGATCACTTCTACTACTAGAGGAAAAAGGCCAATACAGTAAGTATAGAATTTAAAGTAAAACTTGTGAGGTAAATAAATAACAATTTTACAGAGTAAAACACAAAAACAAATCAAAAAGAAAAGGGGGCCTGGGGCGTGGCCGTCACACCGATAACCTAACATTTTACCACAATATTGAAATATGAGATACCTATTATATATATATATATATATATATATATATATATATATATATATATATATATATATATATATATATATATATATATATATTTTTTGTGATTAACATAGAAAAAGAAAAAATTGTTATATAACTAATGTTTCGGTGTTAAAACCTTTAGCTGGTTCCAACTATGAACTCTAATATTTTGTGGACTGTATATAATATAAATTATAAGTTATTTTTCTATTTTAATCTTTATTTCAAACTTCATTTGACATTGGATTTTTCAATCTACAATGACGGTTTCTAACAACATTTTTTCGCCTTCTTATAAAAATTACATTTTATATAAATTTCAATGGCGTAACAAAAATACTAAACAACTAAGACACAAGACTTCAGTACTTTATGCAGGTAAGTACTTTTAATAACTTTTGATATCTTTTTATTATCAGTTTATGTCTCTCCGTGAACTGCTAATTGTTTTCCTTTTCTTTTAGGAATACACCACAAAATTGAATACATTCGAGAGAAAATGATTGTTCGCTGTTCCTCCAGGTTACTACAGGTCAGTAAAATAGCTTTAATCTCCAATTTTCTGCTACTTGCAGTCCTTGTTCAGTGTAGATTTTTTTTAAGGTACACTTTTTGTCACTGTTGACTGTTTATTATAAAATTGTTCACCTTGAGTTATTAACTGGTAATTATTTGACTTACACTATTACAACTTTTGCTTTACTTTTGCTTTTTATAACTATTCTTATATAATTTTTAATTGTCTGCCCTTTTTCACCCCCAAATTTCAACATGTCTGCCTTACTTGTTAATTTTTTTCTACTATCCTTTGCTTCTTCTTTCTTTTTTAGATCGTATCAAATTCCAACTAGGAAACAAGGTTTTGTTTTGGCCAATGGATTTAAATTTATATAAAAAGGTTAGTTTATTTAATTATGATAGGCTATTATAAAATTTTAAACATAGTTTTCCCAAATTTTGTTATTACAATTAAAATAACAGATAATGTGTTAGTTAATTATTGAAATTTAATTAATTTAGTTTTAATTCATCATACTTTATGAGATTTTGTTTAATACTTATTCTTTATTAAATTTTTTAGATGAAACACGGTTCGAAATATGGCTTCGAGGATACTGCCTACTAAAAATGGAACAGAAACTCACCAAGATACTGTACGTACCACAATATTATGAACTGGATAAATTAATTTTATTATTTTGAAAATTAAGAACATATTTGCTAGGTAAGTTTTAATTTCCTTAGCTACGTTTTCAGATGGATCATTTTAATCAAAAATTATTTCATGACAATATATTTATTTTTATTTGGGCATATATTTTTTATATCTTGTTTATGACCGCTTTGCGTTTGTTAATATTAATACTTCATAATTTTTATATTTAATTACGATAAAGGTTTACTTGATTCATATTTCTCCATTTCCCCCTATTCCAATAGTCAACCGTCCTAATTCTCTACTTTGGACCCTTTTTTTTATCCTTCACCAATTTGGAAGTCTGTCAAACTGCGACACAGAACGAAAACGAACGCTATCGTGTTAAATTGTAGACTATAGTTTAAAATTAATCCCAACCGGAAAAATTTTGTAAACCTGTTTGTTATTTTCACACGACTTTGCTCTAAGTGATAAAAAAATATATGCCAAATTTCAAGAAGATTGGATAATATTTAGAGGTTACACACATTGCTCACTTTACGTCCCGTTCAAGGCTTTATAGAAGAACAACGAGTGAACATGATTAACTACTTACAAAATGTCCTAAAAGATGGAAGTCATCCAAGAGAAGACTACAAAGAGTTATAACACGTTTGTACCTAGGAGGTTGATCTCAAGACGAATTCAGTTTCAGAATCCCAGCAAGGTGGATGGCAAAAGCAATTTATGCACTTAAAATTGTTCTTCACTAAACATTTTAATATGCCTCAATGAGAATTGAAAGGAATGAAAAGGGTTGCACATTTTGTCACCCTCATATATATTCGTTTTTGGCACGAAGCAATTGTCGATGAAAAATGATTTGGAAATGCTGCAGCTTCTGAATATTTACCCAGATATATAGACGTCAAAAAAGTGCTTTTACTGTTGTTAAGAGACACCTGTGGTATCTGTCAGAAACAAACGTAGATTTTTTGGACGAACGTATTAGTCAGATTGAAAAGGAAAATATGACTAAACATTTAGAAACCAAACATCCAAATAAAAAGGAAATGAAACGATTAGACGGTAAAAACTTAATTTTTAAAGGAAAAGACCTGAGCCATTTCATGACTAGTAAAAAAAAAATGTTTTTTGAATTGTTTGACAGAATATTGCGGTGATTCTCTAAGAAGTCAAGCAGACGTAGAAAGAGGAATTGCTCTAATAAAGAAATTTCACGAATCGGTCACAGATGAACAACAAAAATAATTTTTGCTGAGAGTAGTGGTGCATCATAGGAAAGTCGTCACCAAGACATGTTTTTCCTATCTATTACCTAATAATCTTAATAATATTACCTAATAATAATGTGTAGTTTTAGGTTTGAGATTTATAGTTTTAACAATAAATAAAAAGTAATTAACATTGAAAAGTCGTATCTTTTGCATACTTTTACAAAACTGGTCAAAATGTGCAACCTCTAAAAAGTTTGCAAAAATTTTAAATTTAATTTTTTTTACTTACAAAATAAAACCCCAACTCCCATCTACTAAAAATTTTCCAATAAATCGGTAATAATTTTTTTGTAATTTTCACTTTTTTTATTTCTCAAAAATTCTTCCACAACCATTTTGAATGACTTCCAAGCAGATTTTTCATTAACAGATGAAAAGCTTTAAAACTGAGAATCTTTCATAATTTTATAGATCTGTGGGCCAACAAAATATACCCTGGTAAATACCAAAAAGCATCACTGTTTTTGTCAAGCGCTTTTACAAAATTTGACATGTAAAGGGTGGATGGATCTACCAAAAGCTACCTTCATTTTGCCCGAAATATACTCATTTTGATTTAGGCCATTTTTTCTTACATAATTATGCTCTTTTGCTCTAATGTCTTACAAACAAAGGAAACAAGAGTATTTTCTGTAACCACCCTGCAATCTTAACAACAAATCGATGACCATGAGGTCGCCGTACACTTTCCATTGGTATTCTTTATACTTTATTAAACTAATTAAAGTACACATCGTTTCATAGCTCTTATTACAATTTACTGCGTGTCCTATTGATATAGATGGTTTTTTATTTCCGTTGTGTAATAAAACAGTTTTTGAACTATATTTTAAAGAGTCTATAAATAAGCGCCACTCTGTTTTATCATAGTTTTAATTCATTGCTTCAAAAAGCTCCGGGATATCAGTACAATAACAATATTCACCATCTCTACGACATGGCCTCCAGAACAAGGAGAAGAGGAACATATTATTAAGATAGAAGAAGAAGAAGTAAAAATTACAGCTCGTAAGCTTACGAACAACAAAGCTCTTGGTCGAGACGGGATACCCTCAAAAATAGTCAAAATGATAACCGTTAAATTCCCTTTAGAGATAGCGAAGATACTTAATGACATCCTCGAGGAAAGCATCTTCCCTGGTGCATGGAAGAAAGGCCGGTTAGTGCTAATTCAGAAACCTGGAAAGATCGAAGAAGATCCGAGTGCCTATCGCCCACTAGGCCTATTGGATACAATGGGAAAACTCCTGAAAAGATTAAGGTTGGAGCTGTAAAACAAGGAAAACCTGTTAGATAGGCAGTTTGGTTTTAGAAAGAAACGATCTTCTGTTGACGCTATAAGAGAGGTTCAAAAACTAGCAGAATTGGAAATGGGAAAGAACCAAAGAACAAGAGGATTTTGTGTGCTAGTAACTGCAGTTTGTAAATGTCTTTAACACAACCTAATGGAAGCATATAATAAAAGAGCTAAGAAGACGGAAAATATCAAAGTATATTCGCACAATAATAGCAAAACTTTACAAACCGCTATATTATAGATGAAAATCTTGTGGAATACAAAATAGCCGGGAGAGTACCGTAGGGTTCGGTTTTGGGACCGCTGCTTTGGAACATCCTGCATGATGTAGCATATGCTGATGACTTAGGCGTGAAGGTTCTAAGAAGAACTGAAACAGAACTAATGGAAACTACAAATGTCGTACTGGAGATAATTAGTAGGTGAATAATAGATCATGACCTGCAGTTGGCACCTCGAAAAACTGAGGCAGTGCTGTTGATAGGAAAGAAAGAAATAAAAACCCCAATTAGTTTCCAATTGGAAGGGGTCCAGATTGTACCAATAAAAAAGTGTTAACTATCTATGGACCAGAACTTAAACTTTAGACAACACTTAGAACGAGTTACAGCTAAATGTAAACGAACATCAGCGGCGCTGATTCGAATAATATCTAAAGCAAGTGGAGTTAGTGAAATAAAAGGCAGAATACTAGTAGCAGCATCTCAGTCAATTACATTATAGGCGTCAACCATATGGGATAAGGCCCTAAATAAAAAGTATAATCTAATATTAATTGACAGCACGCAGCGGATTCTGGCGGTAAGGTAATGGTTACAAGCCAATATCCTAGTAGCCTAGTAATATCCGGAGTAATACCCATAACATTGCTAGCGCTAGAGAGACGCGAAACAATTGGTAAAAATGACATAGAGAAAACGGAAGCCAGAAAAGGGACGCTGCAAAGATGGCAAGAACAATGGAGCAGTAGCCAGAAAAATAGATGGACATGAATCCTGATCCCTGATCTAACCATTTGGATAAGGAGGGATATTGGACAAGTCAACTACCACTTGACACAATTCTAAACTGGCCATGGGTGTTTTATGGAATATTACTTTAAAATTAAATTAATAGATACAGATGAGTGCATGTACTGCCAACACACAGTTTTCCAATATCAGAAATGGGAGGACAAAAGAAGACAAGTCGAAAACAGCATTGGATTTAAAATAACAAAAGAAAATATTATTAAAACCATGATATCAGATAAACATATATGGCATAGGATATTAAAGGAGAAAGAGTTTGAGATAAAACGAAGAGAGCTGATCAGAAGACAATAAAAAAAAGATAGAAAGGATAAGAAGATAATACAAAACACAAGATGGTGCATAGCGAAGTAATGCCTGACGGCGGTTCCACTATACCCCATGGTAAGAAAGGGAGTGATTTTTTAGTCTGTAAAATTGGACGCTACCTTGCAGTACGGGCTGCTTGGTGTCTTTTGAAGATCTTTCCATTTCCACAAAAAAAATCTCATTTGAAAAATTTTAAGTAAACTTTGCTTTTCTTTTGAAAAACGTAACTTTTGTGTCTGGTGTTAATAAGTTCCATTGTTGTAAGTGGGAACCAAGAGGCTCTGCTTTAAATCTTAGTAATTGTAAAATCCTTTTAAGATCATTTTATTCGACTTGGGTAAATGAGGAGTGTTTCCTTGAAGATAGAACTCGTCAGAATCACTAGAAATCGATTTGAATTCAACATCACTTTCATTGGCACCTAGTATATTTGCACCTGAACTACCGGGACAAACTGGATGTGGTAGATCTTTCGAATGCAAAATAGGCTTAGAGCAACAGACGGAACTTCGACATATATAATACTGGCCTTATTTTTTTTGGTATATCCAAATATCTTCGTAACACAAAAGTAACAATCATTTTCATGATTAGTAGGTTCTCTCTATAGCATTAGTGAAACAAATGGAAGGTGTACGTTTTTTTCTCATGATCAATGGGGTAAGGCGATTCTACAGCTATCGCAAAACAAATGAGGCACCCACTTTTATATTAGTTTCCAACAGAAAATCCATAATAATGAAGATATGCACTTTTTAATGAATCTACAACATGTCTTCTCTTTTTTGAAAATACTAACTGTCCACAAACACAACAAAAACGATCAGAACTTTGTTTAAACTTTCTATTCGACATTTTAAATCAATCTGAAACAAGATATTGGGTTGTTGTATAAGTCTTTGTAATAATGCGCATTAATTTAGTTACGAATACTTCAAGAGGTGCAAACTGACAAGTTCATACATGAATCAATTAGTTGTTTTTTAATATGTGACAATAATAAATTAATTTTATGTATTTATATTATTAAATAATGTTAAAATAAATATTATGTTTCTGCAATTAATTATGCAACAACCCAATAATTGTCGTTTGAAGTGAACAAATAAACAATAAAATGTCGTCAACACGTTGGGTAATTGAAAAAAAAAACATTTGACTGCAGGAAGAAATTGTGACGTGACACTTTTAGGTTTAAAGAAGGTAGGTAAACTTATTTATATACATTTCTTTCGGGGTATAAATAAAAGTGATCAATTATTAATAACATTAAAAATATCTGCTTTACAAGTGACATACTATTATTTTACTAGCAACTTGTATACTCAAAGATTAATTACCTGATGGATCGCTGGGAACGAAATCTATGGTTCTGGTTTTACACCGGACATTTTCTCCAGACCCATCTACCCATATGTATGTGGCCTGGCACTTTCCATCTGGAATAGGTAGAGACAAATAGTGTTGGATTAAGGATTTATCCAATGCTGCGTTTGGAGAGCTCTCCAACATTTTAGCCATTTGGAACTGAAAAGAAAAATATAGTTAAAATATTTTTTACAATAATTATTTACAATTTGATCTTTTAAATTCATTCTGTATGATACAGTGATTTATTTTATGTTGTGCCACACCAACAAAGAAAATTAGTTGCAGAAAGACGCATATAAAGTCACACAAGTAGTTATATAATTTATCAGTGCAAATAACTCGAAGATAAAATGTGTAGATAGTAAAAAGATTTTTTGTATAATCTGTTCAATCAAATGTTTTTTCTCTACCTATATAGTTACGTAATTTACATTTAACGGGTTCTGGCCAACGCTCGTAAGTAAACTTTATTTAATAATAGTAATTACAATTAATCATTTTTACTCTAATACAAGACATATTTTGTCACCGTAATAGAATATATAAAGTTATAAGATCAATTGATACTGTTTATTGCAAATAAATAAATTTAGCATTTTTGTTTATTATTTTAGATTGTTGTTTATTATACATAGGTACCAATTATAGAAATCTTTAGTGAGTACTTGCTTGCAATTTTAGTAATATATGTACCTACCTTATATAATTAATTATTTCATACATAAATAAAATCAACAACTATTATCTGAGTCTTTTTAGTTCCGATTGGTTTTGACAGAGTAGTTTTAATCATGGTTTTCTTCCATCTACTTTTAACCATAAAGTCATACCTAGCTGAATTGTTGGTCTTTTTAAACTTTTGACTGTAGCGGGTCATATTTTTAATGTATGTCATCTGCAGCAGAAAGACCTACATGTTCTACATTTAAAAGTAATTAATTGTCCTTTCTACAAACTCGGCTGTATCTTTACTGAA
The DNA here is from genome assembly GCA_927349885.1 of Psylliodes chrysocephalus. Lineage (NCBI taxonomy): Eukaryota > Metazoa > Arthropoda > Insecta > Coleoptera > Chrysomelidae > Psylliodes > Psylliodes chrysocephalus. Next base: position 35,391,171 of record OV651823.1, read on the forward strand.
ATATATTTATTCACAATTCACATAGTGGTTTGGTTTTTGGTTTGGTAATTTGATGTCATAATTCTCCTCATTGTCAGATTTTGATATTGGTAGCTTTGATCAAGACAAGAGAGTCCTTGAACGAAAAATCGATGTTCGGGTTTTAGTTTTAAAGCACAAAGAGACTAACAAATCTGATGCACAGTGTTATTCGAACGTTGATTTTCGATCACACAGGTCATATATCGGACGGTTTCGGCGAAGACAGAACAATATAATAATATTAATCTCTTTTATGGTCTTGGCATTGGCTTGGTCGGAAAACGGTTAATTAATAATAGTAAATAGTGTAGAAGTCATAATTGCGCAATGTCATCAAATTAATTTCGAATCGATCATGTTGAAACTACTCTTAGGTAAGTAAGTCATTTAAAAGTTGTAATTCTGCATACGGACTTTAATTATATTTGAATACGACCCTGATTAGTCAACCATTTAAGCCACGCCCAGTGGGGTCATTTTTAATAAAACGTATCATATGCAAAACAATTGTCTAATGGCATCTCCAATAGTATTATACCTCCATGGCACCACATAAGCTTCTTTGCCATCCAAATCACTCATCATTGACGTTTTAATAACAAATTTTATTTTATTCCTCTATATTGTATTAGTATAAACAAACAACTAAAAATCTAGGTGGCGAACAGACAAGCTGATTCATGAATAAGGAGGTTGACAAACATGGACTCTGATCTTTTATTCCCGTCAGCGCTTGGACCATGATCGTTTTTAGGCGACACGTTGTATCTTTGAACGTTATATTTTTGAAGACTATGAACTATCATCCCCGAAGTAAATAATAGTTGATTTATATTTGGTACTAGCTTCACGATGGCGCCATTCTCTTATTTTTGGCAAAAATGGACTCTGATCGTTATTCGCCGCGACCCTTCAATTGGAAAACTTGTGTATTTAAAGTTACATTCAGTGCAACTTTTTTTAGTACGAGCTCAAGAGACGGTGTTTTAAATGCGGTGCAAGAATGCGACGCGTGAGAATCATACTCTTTTTTTATAATATCATCTTCGTCTTCGAACGAAAGTTATATAAAAACACAAAACAAAAAAAGAGACAGGTACTTTTTCTAAATCATGGAAAAAAATTATAATTTTGTTTGTTAGTTTAAAAAGTATTTTAGATTCTCTTAATTGATTGTTTAACTAATTATATCTAAATTTAATCAAACTATTTCTTAATAATGAAAGCTATAGAAGAAATAACAAATATTTTATTATTAATTATTAATTTCGTGTTCCATTGACAATGCACTGGTTCAAAGCTTTTGTGCACCAGGGTCCAGGATCAGGCATCATAAAACTTCAGTTCATATTTAGTGCATACCAATGGAAAACGTTGTTATATTTAAAAGACACACATTTTTTTATATATAATCATAAAAATTATAGAAAATATTTACGTTTTAGATATGAAAATAAATGTATGAATTTACGTGTCTGCCTTTTGGAATTGATATTGTACCATATAGTTTCACGAAGATCTTAAAATTCTGTATAGATCTTCTGTATTCTTCTATATTCTATATAATATAATATTATATAATTCAATATAATATTTAAATAGTTTATCTAAATAAAAACTAATAAAATAAAGACAGTTATAGACTAAAAATTAGATTAAAAGAAGAACATATTTAAATTAAAATAGAAGATTTTATAGCATAATAATATAGCAAGGTACCAAAACCAAAGTCTTCTGAATAAGCTCATAGGTCCTACATTTTTATTATCGTGTGCATGAATATTTATACTTAAATCTAATAGGTCACTTTACAAGGTTAGCAGTTCGATAAAACACTTTAGAATCAGATTAAAATTTTATCAAAATGAAAAGAAACTATGTACATACAGATAGTTAATTAGTACGGGTACTTAGTTAAAAATTTTCATTTGAATAGATGACCATTTGCCAGGTTTATATTTATTTATTGGAATCTATTTTGTTTCGTAGTTTATCATTTATGTTGACAGTAAAAGTTTTTTTTATTTTTTGGGGTTCTAGTTCTTTGGGCTTACGATTTTGGTTAAATTTAATACCGCCTACATTTTTTAAATTGGTATTTTGGATAGAAGTTCCTGGTTTTGGCTCTAATAATATTTCTTTAACTACTTTTTCTTCTTCATTCACTTAATTTTCACTTGTTCCGTATTCTACATCGGCTGAGGGATTAGGAGTAGGTGGTGCACTATTTGATTATTTCAATTTTTTCTTTCTTCCAAAATCAACTATTCTACTGTTAATCCCTATGTATAATTTCCTCTCTTTGACTATCTGTTAAGTCATTCACTATAGATACTTCAAGCTATAAGGTCTACAATATCAGATTCTGTGAGAGTCATATTTAATAAATGGTTGAGTTCAGTGCAAATAAATATTAGTGATCTCTCTGTAGGGGGTTTGTTCTCTCTAATTTTTCTACTAGATATTTCAGTTCTTTATTCTTCTGTTCTAAACTGTTCACTTTGTTATTTACCGTTTCTATTTTTATAAGGAGAAGTGTTTCACTTGTTTCAATTGCATTTTTAAGGCCGCAGTATCACTGTATTTCTTATATAAGAAGCAAGGGTTCACCATTTCCGATTGCATTTAAATCCCGCTAAATGAATTAAAATAAATCTTCTACCAGCTTAAAGTATAAGGTTTGGAGAATGAAATCTCCTATTTTTTATTTGTCCTGTTTATACACTGAATTTAAAAAAAAATCATAAAAAGTGATTTTAAAACCAGAGGCTAAAAAGTAGGAGATTTCATTCTACATATTTTTCCAAGTATCCCGCCAAAATATTTCTAAATTTTATTGCGTATTTTTCAAATCTAACTGGAAATACGATTAACAAATATTTGATAAATTTATTTGTCAAATTAGAGATTTTCTATGAATTCCTGTAATTGTGTACAGTTCATGTAGTTCATCTATTTTTAAGAAGATGTCACCGTAAAAAACAGTATAGCTATTCTACTTTAGAGATGGTTTCAATAGGTAAATGATTGTTTAGAGGTACCAATTTTTGAAACAGTGATACAGGTGTATGCCGTCTTTTATTGTTTCGTGATTTTCATATATATTTGTCTCGTTTGGTTCCAAATTATCGATTGATTTTGCCTGTGTATGAACAAGTGTTGACCACGTTGCCAGATTATCGATTTATACGATAATTTCACAATTCTTTCTAGGACGAATTTGATTTTAAAGTGGGTGAAATATACAATAGTGAAATGCAGGAAAGGGAAGGAACTTTATTGCATTCCGATGTAAATTAAATCCGAATGACCTGGCATCATTGTATGATACACACGTAATATTGGCGGTCTTTGCTTTTTTCTCCTGAATGTTATTTTATCTTTATAAGGAATCTTATTTCTGAGTTAACACGTTGACTGCTATGTGTATGTACCCATGTGTATGTCCTATTACTGCGTAATTGTTCAATATTTTAATTTATGTTAAAGACACGCAAACATGTTTCAAAAAAAAGTTATATGGATTTAAAAAATACATATTTTAAAAATATTTTTAGATATATACAGGGTGCTACATTTTTGCTTGGTATATTTTTAAAATAGAACATGTATTTTATTTCAATTTTAGAATGGTTCGGTAATACTGTATTCAACCTTAGAATAATTTAAAAAAATATTACAGGTCTGCCAAGCAATTAAATTTTTATAAAATTAGAAAATAATGCAGACCCTAAATTAAATTATCATAATTCAAAATTGTTTAATATACTGACTTATAGCACATTAAGATAACGAATAGTAGTGATAATGCTGGATTATTTTATAGCGAGTGTTTTGAAACATGTCTTAAAATGGTTACTTTTAAGTCAAATTACTCAATTTTTCAAAGGCAGCATTTGATATAATATTTTAGCATACAATTCCTTATAAATTTGCATATCCAACGATACCAACATGTTAGAGAATAACATATATACAGAGTGTCTCATCAGTGCGTAATTGATCGATAGCTGTTTTATTATTAGAAATAAGAAAAAAAAAATAATATAAAAGTTATATGACCATATTAAAAATTATTCCTATATATACAGGGTGGTCCATAAACGAGATGTTGACCAAACCTATACATTTTTAAATCAAAACACCCTGCAGGTAGTCATACATATTTGATTGTTTTCACGTCGTCAAATAATTTTAATTGACTTTATTCATTTGCTATGTTCTATATAGAGTGTGTCAACACGCGAGGTTACAAATGCTTAAATTTTTTTCAATGGAATATTATATTAATTGGTGGCATAACATACAAGGTGTTCCATTTAGAAAATTAAGAAAATCGTGACCATTTTCACACATCCTATATACAACATAGCAAATGAATGAAATTGAAATTATTGAAACGATGTGAAAACAGTCAAATATGCACCTGCAGGGTGTTTTACTTTAAAAATGTATAGGTTTGGTCAGACAATCGTTTATGGATTATCCTGTATATTTATAAATAATTGTTAATTATGGTCATACAACTTTTATATTAATTTTTTCGTATTTCCTATTATAAAACTGCTATCGATCAATTACGCACTCATGGGACACCCTATATATGTGTTATTGATATCGTTGGATATGTTAATTTATAAGGAATTGAATGCTTAAATAATATACAGGGTGTGGCATTTGAAAAAAATTTAACTTGGAATTAGCCATATTTAAGACTTGTTTTTCAAAACACACTGTACAAAATAATCCAGTTCTATTACCACTATTCGTTAGCTTACTATCTTATTGCTACATTTAAAAAAAAATTGAAATTATTTTAAACCTACCTAAATAATGATAATTTAATTTGGGGTCTGAATCATTCTCTAATTTCATAAAAAAATTAATTTATTGGCAACCCTGCAATATGTGTTAATAAAATTCTAGGGTTAAATACAGCATTACCAAAGCATTCAAAAACTGAAGTAAAATACAGGGATTTCTTTTTAAAAAATATACCGTTTTATTTGTCAGACAAAAACGCAAAACCCTGTATGTCTAAAAATATCTTTAAAATACCTATTTTTGAAATGCATATAACTTTTATTTAGAAATTGTTTACGTGTTTACAACACAAATTAAAATATTGAACAATTACGCACTAATGGGACAACCTGAATATATTATTCACAATATATGCACGCGACCTATGTTTGTAATAATTTAATCTCGCGCCGCGTTTATATATTTTATTCATGCGTCTATTAGATATTGTAGTTTACTAAGACCCAACCACAACATTTGCTTCGGCAGTCAACGTGTTTTAAATGCTTTTTTATTAATTTGTTGTTTCGTTTGTATTTAGTTATTAATATTTCAAAAATGCTTATTTTTCTTATTGATTAATCTAAAATACGTAATTTTTATTTATAATTGAAAATAGTACTGGAATTCTAAATTGACAAAAAAAGTAGAAATATGAAAACATAAATTACGACTCTACAAATGAAGTAAAATTTTATAATTAATTTCTTTTTTCTTACAAAAACATTATCTCAGCAATATGTCATAAGTTGCATACACACAGTAGGTCTATGTAAGTTGATAACAAATGGAAAACTTTTTTATTATTTATTTTACGAAAAAAAGTTATTCTTCATAAAAATTTATGCATGGTCTAACAGAAAATGCAACCACCCGATAGCAAATTTTATCAGTCGGTTTTACAAGGTTTGTCAAAAAATATAATTTTGCTCTCAAGATAAAATACCTTTATTTTCGACAAACCCTGTATACGACTGATAAAATTTGATATCAGATAATTAAAATTTAGGTTTTAGACCATGCATAACTTTTTATGTAAAGTAACTTTTTTCTAAAATTAATAGACCATGCAATTGTTTATGAAAAATAAGTTTTTTTTTTAAATTCTTAAAAAGGTTTTCCGTATGCCGATGACGCCAACTTACATATAAATGAGATTAAATTTTTTGAAAATATTTTTTACTGATGCAGATCTAAATAAAGTATTGTTGGTAAATAAGGTACATTTTTCTTTTTTTATTTGGTTCTTTGGCTGTAAGACCTTTCGGTATATACATGGTATTCCATTAAGAATGGGAGCAACTGAAGATTAATTGATTAGAAATAAGCCGATTAAACGAAACATCCGTAGGTAAAACATTACTTGTTTCCGAAAAACAGAGTTTTAAAGTTGAAAATCAAAAATTATAAATAGCTACAATTTTTTTATTACTCAGTTTAATTTTACTAAATTCGGCAAACGTTATTGGTGTAATAAGATACATCTATCATCAAAAAATAAGTTAAATAAGCTTTGCCAGTGGCGTACGTCATGGGCCAGTAACATCTTTTTTCCTTCTAAATTTTAGTCCACTGTCCACTTTTGATGTTTTTTAAATAAAGTTGAGTTAGTTTTTGAGATATTCGCACATGTTAGAAAATTCTGTAGTTTTTAAATTTCGATTTTTTTTTTTTATTAAATTTCTAAGAGTACATTATTTATTTTAAAAACATCAAAAAATTTAAAATTTTATGTCCAAATAACATTTTGGATAGTGACGTAAAATTTAAGAGGTATGCGGTATTACGTACGAATGCTGTACGCCACTGGAAAAGTTAATTAAGGTAACTTATTTTTTTGCTGATAGGTGGATAATTTGACACCAAAAACGTTTGCCAAATTTAGTAAAATTGTTGTGAGTAATAAAAAAAATAAAGCAATAAATATTTTTTGGATTTTAACACCTTAACTCGGTACCAAGAAACATTTTATCTAAGCATGATTTGTTTAGTTGTCTTATTTTTAATCAGAGAATCGTCAGTTGTTCTATATCCCATTCTTAACGAAACACTATGTATAGTATAAATAAATGGTCCCTACGTAATGATACGAAGACCGTTGTCCTTTGTTGACTGGACACAAGAATGAACTACTAAACAGCGTTGGGTTTTTAGTAGCAACAGCTTGTACTGAAATTCAGATCGTGATTGTACCAGAACGTACTAGATTTGGCGATAAATTTCAAATGAGAACACAAACTCATTTTAAACCAAAAAATAAATAAAATGGGTATAACAAAAATATATTCTTACGTTGGTAAATAAAAAATTTAAAAAGAAACCAAAATAAACTTTATTTTAAACAAAAAAATATAAATTAAAATACGTAAAACAAAAATATATTTTTATATGGTTAAATAATAAAATTTAAAAATAAAAACAAACACTTATTTTTTATAGAAAAACAAATAAAATAAGGGTAAAAATTAAAAAATATTTGTTATGTCAATAGATTTACAATAATTAATCTATAATAGACTGTAAGTGTAGTATTCTTTTTAATAAATAATTTACCGTAATTAACAATGTTTAAATTTATTTACTAGAACATGAAAGTGTAGTCGATAATTATCAGGTTTTTAAATTTCCCGCTGGGTTATTTGTTTGATATCGATGATAGCGACACATAGTGGGCCAGATGTTAACTGCGTTCGAGCTGGTGGTTGTTAAGCATATGCTTAGGAGCGTATCTTATATTTATGTCCCTTATATGAAGACTCATACTCCCTTATCTCTTACCCCTTATTTTCAAAGTATGGGAGCACTCATTTCTCTCAAGATTCTCATCAGAAATGTCGTACGTCAATGTGGAAACGCTGTTTTAAAGGCCTCGAGGATTAAAATTCTTACGAGAATTTGTATTCCCTCTAAATAAACCGAGAGAAACAATCTGTGAGTTCACACTGGCCCCAAGGGCCCTAAAAATACTGTTTTACGTTGACATATTATGACATTTCTCTTGAGAGGAATGACTTTTCTCGAGTTTGAAAATAGCCTCCCTGGTATAAAGTATCGCATTGGGAGTATCAGAAGTATCTACTGTCTAGCATAGAAATTGGAAATCATAGAATACATTATTCTAGAAGATCCAGCGAAATATTTAAAATGTACTAGATTTAGATACTTTTGTCTTTTGTGGTACTAGCATTTATGAATGGTTGAAATGTACTGAATCTAGTACAATTGTACTAATAAACCCAACGCTGCTACTAAATAAATATACCGACGTGCCGAATCTAATGCAAAAGTTTTATTTTTATACCTGTTTCATCGAAAATATTTGTCAAGGTCAAGAACTCGTTTAGTTATTATCGCGTAGTAGCTAGGGGTGATGAATTTGTTAGGTATTTTATAACAGTTACCGTTTAGAACTAATAAAATTATTACGCCATCTGTTGAACAAAAGAACTATTAAATATGGAATATTGCTCCATCTGCTGAACAAAAGGATTCTTAATTTATGACACATAAATGACATCTATCAAAATTAGTTCATGTTACGAATATTGGGGGTGGTACTGTGGTCTTAAATTCATTTTTCACTTGTAATCGAATTAAATTACCGGTTTTGAGCTTACATTAAATTGTAATTAGATGAAACAAAATGGATTCTATGTATTTTGAGGTGATCTTTTCGAAAAGAGGCGAAACAAAATGTAACAGTTTTTCGAAAGTGCCTAAATTTTGGATTTTGTCAATTTTTCAATTTTGCGCATGCGCATGTCGCAAATAATTCATTATTTTTAAAACGCAGTTTACGACATTTGAAAACTTAGAAAAAATGCTAATTTTTATGTCTCCTGAGAAATTTTGATCGGATGCACCGTTCTCGCGGTATGGACGATTGAAATTTGTTTAGTATTTTGAGGCGGCGAAGGTCGAAAAATTGAATTTGTTAAATGTTCAAACACTAAATTCTTCATAACTTTGGTAAAAATTAAGATATTTGAAGAAACAGAAAATCTTTTTGAACTTAAGGGATGTGACTATTGATTCCCAGAAGGGGGCAAGATAAATCCCAAAATTGGGCATATGGCGGAAGGGCAAAGTGTACCGCAAGCCTAATTTCATTGTTTGCCTATAACCGCCAAACTATTTAAAATTATTTAATGCCACTTACAGAACTTACTCTTAAATATGAAATCTTATACGTGTGTGAATTTTACCAAAATCGAATTATAATTGGCCAAGATATCAAACAATTTAACAAAATTTTTTCACTAAAAAAAACTAATTTTTTTTTTCGAAAGTTTGAAGTGGCACAAAAATGCCAAAAATGCACCCAATGACTCAAAACTTTTTTTTAAATACTCTATTATGTCTAGAATACGATTACAAAATTCTGCAAAAATATTTTATCTATTTTTTTGACCACTGTTCATTGAGTGACGACCAAAAAACACGGTTTTTGAGAAAAGTTGCCTAAAATTGACGATTTTCAGTTTTTTGTTCTGAAAATTGAGCAAACCCAAATCTCATGTCTTCTGAATGTGTATACAAAGTTTAAAGTGTGTATGTTTTTTCTAAGTTGTAGAATTCTCCCGACAAAAGTCCCATTACACGCGCTCCGCGGGATCCAAAACCCGTGCATTTCTGTAATTTGATTTTTTTGTGATTTCCAGTTTTAAATTTCTTACATACCTAAATTTATTAGGCCTAAAATTTATTAAATTGTATTTTACTGACTTATTATAAGACGTTTCTTGAGTTCTGTGCAAAAAATAGAATTACCGCAAAATTAGCCGGACGTCGTATCAAGGATAGCCATGGTCTCGGCGTTCGCTATCCGACAAGTTTAAACTTCAAACGGTCATATTATTACAAATTGAATCGCTTGATAGTGTTCATCGGCATAGATTTTTAATAACCGTGTTCAGCAAGCTCTGTGTACACGTGGTTTTTCGGACTTCTTCAGCAATTTATTAAGTAAGAACGTTCTTAAATTAAGAAAATTCTATCACAGTGCTATATTTTTTTTGTTTCCAGGTTGCAATGGCTGGACTGTTTATTATGTCATCAGAAACTTGCAGAGGGTGAACTTACCCCAATTAGACCGACAGGATTGAAAGGTCTGCAGATGATCAGCAAAGAGAGAGGGGATGATTTTTTCAGTTCTTTAGAACCAGGTTTTATATTGCATGAAAGGTGTCGCAAACATAACGTAGCTCGACGTTACGGAAAACAGTTTTTTTATAAAACCTGGGATAGGCATAAAAGGGCCGCGATTAAAAATGCCAAAAAAAGGAGGATGGAGCATCAACCGAGAAAAAACCAGATGTTAGAGAACAAAAAACAAGCTTATCACCAAGTTGGAATTTACACTCAAGCTTAGGATTAATTTCCTAACATTTTTAAAGTATACCGTTTTGTATATTTTTTGTGCTCTTTCCGATTGCGCAGTTAGTTTCTTCAAATATATTTTTTGTTAGATGTTTTCGGAAAACCCGGAGAAAATCATATGGGAAAAAATTAAAAAAAAATTACGCCTTCCGGTTTCCTGCGAATTCCCGAAAAATTATGGCAGATTTCGCCGCGGGACTTATTTTATTTGAGAGCCCACAGAAAAATACGCAACTTCTCTCATGGGCACATATGTCTAACATTTATAATTTCGTCACAAATTCGTCGCAAATTTCATGTTCATGATTCTGATCAAAGAAACGAAAAAACAAGTTTTTGGTAAAAGCACTTCTGGCGGCGAGAAATTCGCCATTAAAACTACCTGTGCAATGAAATTCCGAACTATTTTTGCCTCCTCTTTCGATTGTTGCATTTATTTTTACTATCAGAATGATACTTGCCCAGATAATTAGCATTTTTACCATGGAAAATTCCTGAAAACCCGGTTTTTCCTAATTTAAAAAAAATTTAAATACAGCTACATCATTTTTTTCTTTTTTTCGGAAAGATCACATCAAAATACACAAGGTCCACTTTGTTTCATCCAATTACAAATGAATGTAAGCTCGAAGGGGCTTTTCTTCGTTATTTAATTGGACTATTGTACTTTTCAAAAAGGAAAAACTTGTTTTTAAAACGGTTAAACAACTTGAACCAAAATGAAGAGATAAATTTAAATTTGAAAATATTAATATTAATAAAATTATGATTTAGCAAGTTGTAAACATCCCGAAATATATAATTTTGGGAGTGAGGATGACCAGGAACTTGTTGGATACGTTGTGGACAATGAGCACTGATGATGGCAAATAAGCCGAAAGCGCTTTGCATTGATTAATAAAAAAGTTTTGCACGAAATACAAGTTTTTCCTTTTTGAATCTAAACTACGTGCACACAGCTGTCAACCTTTTTTGGTTTTTTTAATATTGTACTTTTATTGTTTAATTCTTCTTGGGTTTTCATTACTTCATTTAAAATTTTTGCAAGTATAACTTCTTAAATTGTATTTATTTTACATTTCAGACATTCGGTAGTAGCACCTGTACTAATGTTCTGAGATTATATGACTTATTATTATTATTACTATTCTAATTGTTCCTTTAATTTCTAAGCACTACTGTGTATATTGTGTGCTTTTTTTTATTATAGTACAATATTGTTAAATAATTGACTTGCCTGATGCACTTTCTACTTTCTTTATGATGTTTTTCCCACTATTTTATGACTTTTATTAAGATCACTAGAATACACGTGCTGTTGAGACTACTGACGACCTGTTACTTTAGATTGTGATAGTAATTTGTTATTAAATTAAAATAGATTTTGACATTTTGACTTTTTTATCTGATTGATTAAAAAGGAGTGAGATGAGAAAACGCTTGCGTTAATAAACTTCTTATTTCACGCAAAATGAGTGAGATAAGAAGTTCTTATATCACAGGCACACATAGATAACTATTTACTCTAAGATATTCATTTCTTCACTCTTTTAGTACAAAATATAATAATAATGACAAAATGCCTTTATTTGCTTGTAATATACAATGCACATAAACATCATGAAGCGAAATCTAGCTTGCGCTACTTAACTTAACCTCAAAATAAATAAAAACTTAAAATAATTAAAATGTATCCATCATTTACAATATAAAAAAAAATAATAAATTTATTATACAAATAATTTATGATTAAATAATGTTAACCCTGTATTTAATCTAAACTAAAATCAATGTTGATCCTAAGAGTCATTATTTTTAACATGCAAAAACAAGAAAAATGTATGGAACTTAAAATACAATTAAATAAGGAAAAATGTTTGAAAATAATACATATTAACGTTAACACTGTATTCATTGTTGAACTAATAGCAACGTTTTATAATTTTGTTTTAAAAATGTCAGAGAACGTGTCCTAATTTCCCTAGGTAGACTGTTATATATAAAAACGGCGTTATATGTAAAAGGTATTTTGAAAAATTATTAAAAATCATTTATGCAACAAATGACAAATGTATGAAGATTTTTTTCACAAATGGAAAAACGCGTAAGCAGCAGGATAATGCGGTAATACTGTCACTTTTTCATTGATAAACAAATACATATTTTACACACACAAATCGATTATGGAAAAAACGTTACTTTTTTAATGATTATAGTAATATTTCTAATATTATTATAAAAAGCCGTGGTAGAATTAATTTCAACTTACTTTAGTTTTCTTCTATTGTAACGAAACAGTACACGACAAAAACTTCATTTTCTCAGGAAACTAACGAATAATGATTCGAAATTGAAACGCGTATTCAGGAAACGGTGTTTATTGTGACGTGGGAATAGTGGGAGAACGCGTATACATACAGCACAGAACGGCGATTTTATTTTCGGATCTTCGTACTGAGTAACGGAGTGTTCGAGTGGAGTGGAGTGTGGAATCTATTTACGAAGTAATCAGGAAATGGGAGATGGGAGTAGGAAAACATATGTCGCCGCAACTTGTTGATCACACATCGCAAAGAAAATGTTGGGATTTCGCGAGAATGGACTGGGTTCTCAAACAAAAGCAGCGGTTGCTTTACATTATTTTTGTTTCCCTTTAAAATGTTTAACGAAAAATGTCCCTTTTAAGATTTACTCAAATTAGAAGTTCTTTTTTTCGAAAAAAAAGGAAATATACCAAGAAACACGAATGGCGGATATTACTATTGAAATTTAAAAAATTCTTGTTAAACACTTTGAAACACACTCCGCATAACTAATTAGGGTCCGCTGACAATTAAAAACTTGTTTTTTACCTTAAAATCATCAAAATGTTTTGTCCATACTCGACCAGGAAAAATATGTAAATTAAATCATTTCAATTGATTTCTTGTTGTACAAACGGCTAAATAACAATATTAAGACTATCCATATAGCAATGAACCAAGAAAAAATTTCCGTAAACGTTAATTATTCTTTACTTTTGGTTTTTAAAATCTTGAAATAATAATATCAAATAATTCTTGTTTATGAATAATATGACAACTGACATTTATATTTCTATAAATGCGGTATTGCCAAACATAGTAAAAGAACGTATAATATATAACAGGAATGACAGTGGCAGTTTTTTCAATAGCTCCAGGTCAGATCATAAAACCAGAATATAAATGTGTTTATTTGACATTTTTCATTTCAATTATTCAATTTAAACTGTGTCCAAGCCGTTGGAGTATATGCCGGTCGGCGTAGCCAAGTATGGGTTAATATTATTTAGTGGCGGCGAAGCCGCCATCCTACGAGAAGTCGTTGCATCGTTTTCTTGTTGTATATTTATGGACCGGTATGCACAATCGCAAGAATGTGTGAAAAGGTTTACGTTTTTTTTTGTGTCCAAGACGTTGGAGTCTATACCGGTCGGCGTAGCCAGGTATGTGTTGATATTTTCTGTTGGCGGCGAAGCCGCCACCCTACGAGAAGTCGTTGCTTTGTTTTCTTGTTGTATATTCATGGGCCGGTGTACGTAATCGCAAGAGATTGTGTAAGAAAAGGTCGGAAGTCACATTTTTTGATGGCCTGGAACAACGCAGGACACAGGATACAGGTAACATGACGATTCCATATCTGGTCTGATATCTCTGATAATGCTAGTCAAAGGGTAGCCCCTCCATATAAAGATCCTCCTGCCCTGTCCCCCTATAGGAATCCACCGGCACCCAGCTCTGCCATTTATCAAGATACATTTCAAAAGGTAGGTACCCTTTGTTTTTTATATACCAGTGTTGAAATTACATTCAACATGTCCTATCTGCTAATCTAAATCAGCATTCAAATACAAAAAAGAATAAAATACTAGATAGACACTCCCTGTATAAACCTCCGCACTTAATAAAAAGAATACAATACTAGATAGACACTCCCTGTATAAACTAATTATCTAAAGTTGAAAAAGAACAAACCGGTTAACTTTCAAATAACCTTCAGACACCTGCGAATTCGCAAACAATCAAAACAAAGTCACATGAGATTTTTTCACCCAATCATGACTCTCGCGTGCAATCTTAAGATACTAGATAACCAATTAGAAGAAAGCCGGTAAAACCGATGCAACCTAACAAGCATGCATCGAAAAACAAAACTCTTACTTTCGTTCAGTCAACAGTCAGTCAAACAAACAACAAGTAAAACTCTTTAAAAAGGCCGCCAGTCGCCGTAAATTAATTTAAAGCATTTTTGCGATTTGATTTACAGAAGCTAACATGTAATCGATCAATACATTTATGTAACCAAGTAGTAAATGTGTAAAATATGAAATCAGCAAGCCGTGAATATATCAAATTCAAATATAGGGTGATAGTTCTATTTGAATAAACCCAGTGCTTCAACCAGAACTTCAAGGGTATCTTCCAGAGGCTACAGGTTGGAGCATAAGGCCTTCATCCCAGGTAATCTATTTCGAATACAGTCATACAGTCCACCATGATCGAAGGCAGTAAATGTAAGCCCAATAAAGATAGGGTGAAACAACCAGTAATTTAAAAATTTGGTATTGTTTCTTAAATTTATTCCAAATCATTATTTACGGCAGACAATTTTAACATTTATATTATAATATTTAACTTTATTTTTAGTAAAAAACAAACCTTTGTGTTATTTATTTTATTAATTTATTTGTACTATTCGAGCATTTAAGTCTCCGAGATGTCAATAATTTACCAGTAATCATTCAAAAAATTACATGGGACAAGTAGCTCGAATTGATCTGGCAACACTGTATTTGTTTTCAAACGACAGTACCACCGTACATAAACGAAGAATAGTAAATCCACTCTCTGTACAGACCAGTCCAACGCCGCCAGTCGAAAGAGCATGCAATCAGCCGGCGCTCGCTGCTTGATACACCTGTATGCCCGAGAATGTGTGTGAAGAGACAAAAACGGCGGCAAGCTTGTGTGCAAAAAACTTCAAAGGCGATTGGGAGAGTGGATTTACTATTCTTTGTTTATGTACGGTGACAGTACTGACAGTAGATAAAATGTCACTACGAAGTAACCAACAGATTTAAAATTTTCACGGCGCTTTTTTATAAGTGAGCCCAAAGGAATGAGAAGTGTTCTCGAAAGTCTTTAGCTAGTAGAGTTAGTCATTTTTAGTGAATAAATATAGTTTTTTTTTAAATAGCATGACTTAAATGATATAAAAACATTTTCATTCAGTCAATCTGTTTATGTCCTCTACATTATTTTATCTTGATGTTTTCAATGAAGTTGTCAAACTCTAAAATTCAACATAAGACAATTTTAATTGTGTTTATTTAAAAACCGTGTTTAAATAAAACTGCGAATTTAATAAATTGAAAGTATATGTGTCAATTCAATGATCGTTAACCATTGAGATAAAATTAAAAGGAGATGCTATGACGATGCAAAATTGTTCGCACTTTTGCATTACATCTTTACCTCAATGTCAAACTCGAGATAGTGTAGCTAGTCAGTTCTGGTGAGAATAAATACCATTTCTTTTTAAATAGCTTCATTTAAATGATATACAATCATTTTATTTTCGTCAGTCTTCAAATATAAAATTATTGACTTTAAATAAATGAAAGTACAACTCAAGTCGCCATTTTAATTGCACTTTTCCATCGCAAAATAGTGTTTATGTTGTCTCTACTTTATTATATTTCAATGTTGTTAACGAAACACGTCTCCAATCTCTAGGTAAAACATTTACTAAGATTTTTGAGGTTATGTTTATATTTTGTTTTGTTCCTACAAAATAGTCATGTGTTTTATACCCAACTCTAAAACAGAAAACTGCGTAAATGGATATAATGTCATCGATATTTTTTTAGAGGAAAACAATCAAAATTAAGCGATGACTGAGTTCAATTAAGAAAAGGACTTTTATGGCAATGATATAAACTACCTAACTTTAAACAGATCTTAAATTGCAGTTGCCAGCCAAAAAAAAAATTGTACATTGTAACAGAAGGTATTTCACAAGTATAACAATATTATTATATATTTTATTTGAACAAGGATAATTTCTTGACCCTAGTACAATTTTGTATGAATAATTATTTTATTTTGTAGGTTGTCCCTAATGAATTTGAAGTCATAGAAATATGTCCTATCTATAAATGCTAGAGGTACTTATAAACAGTGTCAGACTGATGTAGCGGTGAGGATTTAACTCGAATGATGGTATCGCATGCATTTACAAAAAAAAATGGAAGACAAACTTACATTACAGTTTTTTTTAAAGACGATATAAAAAATAAATATTGCACTTGGTTACATTAATTCAAGAAACTAAATAGTTGAAGGTAGGTACCTAATTATATCAAAAAGAAAAACTACACAAAAACAAATTAATACAAACACCTACTTTAAAATAAAAACATTAAAAAATACATAAATTAAGAAATAGGTTGATTTTTAATATTTTTGACCGAAATTAATGTATTTATAATATCCGCACTATTATTTTTTTAAAATTATAAATATTCTTAGAGATTAGATAAACTTATGTTTGACCATTAACTTGGCTTCTTATGTTTGTACATCTAGGTTATTTCTATTTTCTCCATGCCACTTATTAAAAATTAAAAATTATTTCTCTCATTGCATTGCATTGCATTGCACTATATAAATTTAGATACTTGAAAAATATCCTAAACATAAGTCACCTAAAGATGGTATATCATGCATTAGTAGATTCCAGAATACAGTATGGTATTCTAGGTTGGGGTGCTGCTGCGAAAACATATTTAAATCCAGTCAATATTCTTCAAAGGAAGATATTGAAAATTATTTACGGCAAAAAAATATTTTTCCGACGGAAGTACTGTTTCAAGAAGCAAGAGTTTTAAACCTACGAAAATTGTATGCTTATAACTCCGTGGTTTTTCTTTATAAAAATAAACATTTACTAAAAGGACTTAAACACAAGTACCTAACAAAAAACAAGGAAAAAGGGTGTATCCAAATACCATTATTTAAAAAAACCATGTGTGAGCGTTCACATCTACATATGTCTCTCAAGATTTATAACTTTCTACCTGAAATGTATAAAACATACATATGCACATTAAACTCGATAGGTCTAATTAAATCTATATTTAAAATTTTTTTTATTCATTATGATACTAAATCAATAGAATTATTGTTTGCAGTATGATCTAATATCACAAAAGATGAGAAACAATTTATCATAAAGTTAAGTATTAGTATCGAACATTGCCTTACAAAAAAAAAATGTTTTAATATTTCTTCTTGTTTTACCTATTGGTTTTCATTTCTTTTTTATATTTTATTTGAAATTTTAAAGTTCACTTATTGTGCTTAAAACCAAAATTGTGTTCTTGTTAAAATAATTGATTTTATTGATATTTTAATTGTATTTTCTTTATATTTAAACTGTTTTTTTTTTAATTGATATTTTAATAATTGTTTTGTTATTGATATCTTAATTTCTATATTTAATTATTTAGATAATAGGACTTTATAATATACTTATAATATACTTATAAGGTGCTACACTCTAGTTAAAATAAATTAAAAACGATTATTTTAATAAACTATAAATGCCCATGCTCAGCCAGTAGTGGCTCTAATGGGCTTGTCTGTCTTTTGTTTATATTTGTCTAATTACTATACTATATTATTGATAAATGAATGTACTTTTTTGCAAAATAAACATTATTATTATTTGAATGTGGAACTTTTAGGTGAGCAGGAGTTTCGGTAAAATGAGGGAGCCATATATATTCCCAAATTTTTTTCAAAATCTGAAAAATGAATTGGTTTATTATATCAATCTGAACAACAATAGAATTTTTTACACGATTCCTAGCTAACTCTCGACCAAATAACATAGATTTTAATTTAGTAGCGTTAATTGATAGACAGAATTTTGTAGACAATTCTGATAATGTTCTCAAGTCATCATTTATATTATAGGAAGCTTCTTCAATTTCATATTCTTTAAAATCTAGATACAGTTGTGTATTATCTGCATAAAAATGTGATTTCATATATTTAAGGTGTATGAAATTGAGAAGTATACAGGGTGTTTATTAAGTACTTGTACAAACTTTAAATGGTGAATCTTTGACTTATTTTAAGGCAAAACGTTCATATGAACACATGTCCTAAACCTCTTAACTTTTGAGCTACAGGGTGGTAAAGTTTTCAGAAAAAATTTTTTTTTCTAATAACTGTAAGAATATTGCAGATATTTTTTCGAAATTTGGTACACGTCTCCTACGCATTATAATACATTTTTTAATGTACAAATAATTTTATTATTTCTACCAGTGACGCCCGTACGCATATTTGTAAGTAGCAGACGCAACATAATATCGTGAAATGCTGAACTGCAATTTGTATGTAACAGATTTAGTACAACCAAAGCTGCTAACACGTCTCCTACATATGCATGATTGATTATAGTGCAAAACGACGCACTGCTCTATTTGTAAATTCGTATTTTGTGGTCGTTCGTGCCAATTTAACCAAACACGTTTTTATTTATATCTGTCTAAAGAAAATAATATGAATGAAATAAGTGAGATTTGGTTTCCGAAGCTGTATGATTGGAAGGTAATTAATAAATCCACCTACAAATTAAGAATTAAAACAAAATAAGATGTAGAGGTATGTGAACAAAATTTCTAGGTTATGTTTTTGGGCGCTTAACGCTCTGATATGTATAAAAGCCTGCCGAGGACTCTTTTTGGTAACGTTTTTTTGAGGAGGATGGAGATTATTTTATATTTTTTCGTGTTCCTCGGGTTTTAAACTGTAATTTATATTATTTTTTCGGTTGATAAGTATATTTATATCTAAAAGCGTATAGTGAAAGGTTTAGCCATAAGGGCAGCGATGATTTAAAAATTCATCAGGCTCGTACAAAGTAATAATTATTGATAGACACATCATTAATTAAACAGAGAACAGAAATTGATTTATCACAAAAAATGCGATGTTGCCATGTAAAATATGCAGGGTTATCGTTCTAAAACCTGAGATTGGCTACTGCATTACTGCATTCAAATATAAAGACATTTCTTCAAAAAATAGGACTTCTGCCATAACAACTCGCCGCAAAGGAAATAAAATTCCTATTCAACCAACGTCAGTAGCAAGAAGCAAAATATGAGGAAAAAATATCTTTTCTGGAAGAAAATCTTTTAGACACAGTGGGAAAAAAAGCAGCACATTCGTTAAAAATTTGTGTAGAAAAAAAAAAACGTAGGGCTTGGTGATAAGGTTTTTCTAGTTTTTTATTAATTTGTTGTTAGTAGTAATATTAATAAATTAGCCATTAAGTTTTTAAATAAATAATTTACTGTAAATAAATTAGTAAATTTTACTAAGCATCCTTGTGTCTTTCTTATTCTTTTTAATCGGTTAGGTATCTGAAGGCATGATTTTTAATTTAATCGTTGTGTATGTAACAGACGCTTTACTAGTTTTAGTTGGAATACGTCTGCTACATACGAATTACTCTTCGGCAATTTCCGAATGTTAATAGATTGTATTCTGCGTCCGTTACATACAAATATGCGTCCCGCTCTTCCTATCCAACGATTAGGATAATTCTCGTTCAGAAATTGACGTGCAGCCAAACAAAAGTGTGCCGGTGCGCCATCGTGCATGAACCACATCCTGTTTCTGGTAGCCAAATCAATTTCTTCTAAATGTTCAGGAAGCTCGTGCTCCAAAAATCTTCTGTACTCTTTGCCATTTAGCCTTTGTGGAAGAATACAAGGTCCAATAAGGTGATCCCCGATAATTCCGACCCAAATATTTAGAGAAAAACGATCTTGGAAATTATTTTCTATGATAGCATTGGGATTATCCTCAGACCAGATATGGTTGTTGTGGAAGTTCATGATGGCGTTTCGAGAAAAAGAAGCTTCGTCTGTAACAAGTACATGGCCTAAGAAATCCGGGATTGTTAATAATTTATTTCGCAGCCAAACGCAGAAATCTACTCTGAGAGGAAAATCTCTAGGTAGTAATGCCTGTACACGTTGAATATGGTAAGGATAAAGTTGTTGAGATTTTAAAATTTGCCACACAATTGTATGCGTAATATTCAATTAATGAGCATTTTTCCTTGTACTAGTTTGCGGGTCTTCTTCAATTCTATTTAACACAGCTTCTTCAATTTCAACTGTTCGAACTATCGCAGGCCTTCCTGGGATATCAATTATTCTTTTAAAGCTGCCAGTTTCACAAAGTCTTGCGTGAATATTAATGAAAGTTTGGACATGTGGAACCACCCGTTGAGGAAATCGGGCTTGATACATTCTTTTTGCTACCTGTGCATTACCGTGAGCCATTCCGTAGACGAAATGAATGTCTGCCATTTCTGCATTGGTATATTCGTACATTTTGAACACAATAATAGACAATAAATTATTATATACATGCATACATACATTTTTAAATGACAAAAACCATGATCTTTTTTTTAAATAAACTGTCATGACTGATTCCGCTACCATGGAAACCTCTCGGTTGTTTGCAAGGCTTGCTATGCATGTATGTACAATTGTACATTTTAGCAATTTGACTCTGAAATAAAACGGATTTTATTTTCTAAAGCGTAAACTATGCATCGAACGAAAAAACTCTAGAGATTAAATTTGTTTAAAAATAAATGAGGATTTCAAAAATAATTTTTGTTTTAAGATGAAGCAGTGGCATATTATTTTTTCTGCAAAAATATTCAATACAAACCCCGTAGGTATGGACGCCACTGGTAGAAAACATAAATTTGTTCATCAGAAAATGCATCTTAATGTATTGAACACGTGCGCCAAATTTCGTAAAGATATCTACAATAGTCTCACAGTTATTGGAAAAAATAGATTTTTTTCTGAAAACTTTACCACCCTGTAGCACAAAAGTTAATAGGTTTAGGACACGTGTCCATATGAACTTTTTGCCTTAAAATTAGTCAAAGATTCACTATTTAAAGTTTGTACAAGTACCTAATAAACACCCTGTATAATGAGAATAAGAGTACACGTAGAATAGACCCTTGAGGTACGTCACGAGTGATTGGAATTTTGAACTTTTTTAACCTAAAACTACCTTTTGTGTCCTTTGGTCTAAATATGATTGAAGCAGATTTAAAGAAGAAAGTCAAATCCTAATCCTAATGACAAATAGATCTAAGCAGACTGTGAAATAGTAATTTAAATAAAGAAATTTAAACTCCAGTATTTCTTGATTTTTTCCTTGGCCTATTTTAGATTTTTTTTTGTATAGCTCCAGTGACTCCACATTATTAATCTCTTTTTTACTAAAGACATGGACAAATCCGGAAAAGCTTACCAATCATCATGACAACGATAACTCACTGCAATTGAAATCTGAATGTAGTATCAACAGAAATTAAATAAGCGCTAATACGCCACCAATCATTTTTAAACGAATCATAAAAAGCTGAAGAAAAATTGAAATGGTTTGATGTGCGATTCGAATCACTCTGCCGACGTTTCCAGTGTTGACATTATGTAAATTGAGTTTTCTCAGTGTAATAACATCGTAATATTGCTCAGTAAATATTTAACCAACAAAATTGAGAAAAGTTTTTATATTATCTTTTCTATGTAGTAGATAGCAAAACAAACAGGGCTATAACATGGAACAAGATTAATCGCTTCAAACCAATCGCCATTTTTCTTATGAAAGCGAATATGTTTCAATATACAGGGATTTCATTTCAAAACTAACCACCCAAAATAACTTTTAAAATATCTTTAAAACAAAAAAACACGTTAATTTATATTTACGGGGGGACACATTTTACAAGTATCTGTAACCGTGCAGTTTCATCCCCTAAGCGGTGGTGAATAACACTTCTAAAATTTTAAATAGAAAGGGGTATCATGTGATAGCTCTTCTTGAAGATCTCTTTTTTTCCAATCTTCTGACACATTATTTTTTTAAATCGGATTAATTTTCCACCAAGTTATGCCATTTTAACCTTTTAAATTAAAATAATTATAATAAGTCGCAGCTCGAATTCATCCCGCACTTTTTGAAGCGTCTCTGGTGTAATCCGCTCACTCTCCTCCACTATTCTACGTCTAAGTTCAGGAATATCGCGAGGTTGAGTTTTATACACCACAGTTTTTAGATGTCCCCATAAAAAAAGTCAAGGGCCGTTAGGTCGAGTGATCTCGCTGGCCATTCTATAGTGCCCCTTCTTCCGATCCATTTATCTGGAAATGTCTCATTAAGCCAATTTCGTACAGGCAAGACATAATGTGGAGGTGCTCCGTCCTGTTGAAAAAATATGTTTTCTTCGTCTAGTAACAAATTTCCATCTTGATCTATTTGATTTTCTAAGGATTCGATTATAAGAGGATTTATCAGATTTTCTAATAAGTTTAAATATTCCTCCATGAAAATAGGACCAATAATTTTATTACCAAGAATTCCGGCCCATTCGTTGATTTTCTGAGGATATTGGCTGTGCTCTTCCCGAAAAAACATGTGGATTTGTATTGTCCCAGTACCTACAATTATGTTTATTGACAAATCCATTTAAAAAGAAACCTGCCTCGTCAGTAAAACAAATATTTTAAATAAAATTATGGTCTTCATTTGCCCTTTGAGTCATTAATTCGCAAAATTCTAATCTTCTGTCATAATTGTCCTCAGCAAGCTGTTGTAAAAGCTGTTTTTTGTAAGGAAAGAATTTATTTAGCCGTAACGTTTTATGCACAGAGCCAACGGAAATATTTGTTAGTATGGAGACTTTTGGTATTGATGTTTGGGGTTCCATGGCAAAATGACCTAAAATCTCAACTTGCGCAGCTTCAGTTAAAACTCTACGATTCCTTACAGTTTAATTGCACACACTTCCAGTTTCTTGAAATTTATGAACTAAATCCAACACATTCTGATGCCCAACATTTTTATCGGGATGTCTCCGATTAAAAACACGAGCAGTTCTGCGTACACAGCGTTGTTCTTCACCATAAATAAAGGTTATTTCAATTCTTTCTTGTAAAGAATAAACCATTGTCAAAATTAAATTAACAGTACACAACGAAACCAATAATCTACTAATAATAAATTGTTTTAATTTACGGTCAAAAATATCTTACGCAAAAAACATTTACGACTTTTTGCTAACTTGTATATCTCGGTATTTATACTCATGCATTTTAATTCAATATTTTTTCCGGTTTCTAGGTTATTACTTGGTGAAAAATTAATCCGATTTAAAAAAATAATGTGTCAAAAGATTGGAAAAAAAGAGACCTTTAAGAAGAGCTATCACATGATACCCCTTTCTATTTAAAATTCACCACCGCTTAGGGGATGAAACTGCACGGTTACCGATACTTGTAAAATGTGCCTCCCGTAAATATAAATTAACGTGTTTTTTGTTTTTTGTTTTAAAGATATTTTAAAAGTTATTTTAGGTGGCTAGTTTTGAAATGAAATCCCTGTATGTACATAATAATTATTTCCCAATTTTGAAGTGTTCGTTTATTTTATTTACGATATATTTTTGGAGAACAACATGAAATGGTTTTGGTGTCAATGAGATTTAAATTAAAAATATCTTGATAAGAAATATAGGACAAAAATACTTCGGTATAGAAAATGTTTACATTTTAATTGAATAGAAATAATGTTATTAACGTAAAAAATAGGCTATCAATCCAACTTTATCGTAATAGAAATCGTTGTAATTATATTATAATTAATTGTATCTGAAAAATATAATCAAATAACTTAAAATAAGTTGTAGAAAGATATGTCAGACGTCCAAAAATAGTTGTAGATAACAAAATTTCTCAATTTTTTTGTTAAAAACTTGATTGTGGATTAGTAGTTTGTGCAACAAGAGTGGATATGGACAATCCACCCAAGTTGTACAGTATATTTTTTCTGCGACCCACTAACGAAAATTACAAATATTTAGGATATTAAGACAAAATAAGTTATGAATTTTAATGATTAATAAAAAATAAAAAATAAGCATAAAAAAGATTAATTTAATTAGTCCTCAGCCAGGATTCGATTCCGGACTTTTCGCGTGGGACGCAGAAGCTCTGTCCACAACTTTAGATTTAATTCTGGTAATTAATATAGTTACACATAGTTTGATTAAAATTTAAATTTGTTTTCAAAATGTGGACCAAATAAAAATAACAATGCTATTATTTATCGATTCTACTCAAAAATAGTTCATTTTAATGTATATTTAAGCTCAATAATTAAAAAATATACCGACAATTAGTTTGACAGAATTGTGACTTATTTAAAATTATAAAAATATTAGTAGTTGTTTGTCCAAAATATGAACTGTCATTGGTGAATTTAATTTTTTTACGATGTTCTCACTACCTAGAATGGATATATAAAATATATTCGTTCAATTTGTAACGGTTTTTTCTAAATGGGTCAATGACAGTATTTGGTAAAAAAACTTTAAAGTGTTATTGATTGCCACTTATTCGGTTTAATAACAATGTTTTGAAAAAATATTGATAGGAGTTACAGTATCAGCTACCTGCGAATCGCAATGGGAAATACCTATCAAAGTAGATGATTCATGATCTAAATGTATATATATTTCGTGGCTCGGATTGCATTGTGCATTATGTAAAAGATATTTGTAGAATCAAATGATTTTTTTGTGAGTTTTGAACTTTTATTATGAAGAAATTGGAAAAAAGGAAAAGTATTGCCAAATTGGTCAAACGGCGATATGTCCAATCCAGAATGCGGTAAGTACCATAAGTAACATTTTGATATTTCTACCCCTTTTAACTTTCCCTTAATTATATTTTTTGAATTATATTATTGAGGGGAAGTATTGTGATCGGCCAAAATTTTGACCTCGAGATTTTGATTGATTTTCACGTTTTGGAGGGCCCTGGGTCCGAAAAACATGTCTGTGTGCCTGTCTGTCTGAAATTTACGTCAATGGTTTAGAAAAAACGGCTAAATAGATTTTCACCAAAAATCAAATGGGTAATAATCTTTAGGTATTTATAGTTTCGGTGACAATGCCACCCTATGGTATTTTTAAGTTTCCACCTCCCCATTGTCCACGAAAGTGGTGAGGGGATCTTTTTAACTTCGTCCAATTTAGTTTAAAATGGTGTGTGAGGGTATTCGATATCAATAGGTATAAGTTTATTTTTTTACTTCTACGTACGTAAATTTGATATAAATTTATGGTTTTGGTGACGATACAATAACATGGCTCAAAATTAATAGGAAAAACGCCTTGCAACAATGACGCGTTACCCGAAATGCAAAGATTAAGAACCTTAGCCTAAGTGTGCGTGACTAAAAATTTAAAAATAATTTTTTTAAAAAACTTTTTAAGCACAAACTTTTATTAAATACACTCAAAAGTGGAAAATAATTTTTTTGATTTCTGATACCATAATAAAAACGATGGGCGCAAATTGAAACAATTTCATATTTTAAACCTACAATTTAAATTTTAGTTTGCGCCCATCGCTTTTATTATGGTATCAGAAATCAAAAAAATAATTTTCTACTTTTGAGTGCATTTAATAAAAGCTTGTGCTTAAAAACTTTTTTATAAAAATTATTTTATATAATATCACGAACAAATAAAAAAAATCACCAGTGAAAATACGAACTTTATTAGGAAGTACATACGTGCATTGCATAGGTCAAAAACCATCTTACTTTTTTCTCTTCGACTACATTATTATCAACCCTCAAAAATTAAATCGAGGACCAAGATCTGTCACCATCTCTCAGTCTAGATAGGAATGGATATAATATGTAGGAACGTTACATATCAACTACATTACTTATGAATATTTGTTTGCTCTTTACAGGTAACACTTGTATTGGAAATGGACAATGGCAATTGGAGGAATTTACTTCTGTTTTTAATATTCCAGCTCTAAATCCCGTCCGGTACAACACAGTTCATAATAAAATGGAAAAAAATAGTCGACAAGGTATTTCTAGAGGAGTTGAGAAAAGCCAATGAAGAAGAAGCGGCAATAGCTCAAGAAAAAGGAGATGTCGATGGCACGCCATATATAACAGTTATTGCAGATGGAGCATGGTCTAAAAGATCATATAAGACAAATTACAACGCATTATCTGGAGTAGCTGTTATTATTGGAGAATCCACCAAAAAGGTTCTATTTATGGGAGTCAAAAATAAGTTTTGCACAATATGCTTAAAATTTGAAACTAAAAACGAAGATGCACCTCAACATCAGTATGCCAAGAATTGTAAAGGGCCATCGCCATCTATGGAGATTGCGATTATTCTTGACGGGTTCCAACGTAGCGTTAAAATGCATGGATTAAAGTATACAACGCTAGTTGGTGATGGAGACAGTAGCATAACTAAAAAATTGTCTTCACACAAACCTTATGGAGCCACACCTATTCAGAAAATTGAATGTATAAACCAGTTACTAAGGAATTTTTGTAATAAATTAAAAGATTTGTCAAAGTCAAGGGTAAGTCCATCAAGCCATCTAATAATTCCGTTAAATTTGAGAAAAAAATTGGAATCAAACATATTAAGATTTCGAATATCAATAAAAAGGCGGCTGCTTTTCGTATTCAGATGACTGTACCTTTGGCTGAAAAAATACGATTGTTTCAGATTGACATTAAAAATTCTGTGGCCCATATATTCGGTGAGCATTCCAATTATGAGGAATATTTTTGCAAAGGAGCAAAAGACCAGGAAGAAATTATAATTAAGTTCTTAAATATCTGCAGATTATAAATATAATTATAATATTTTTGTATCTTAATCTTTTCACATTAAAAAAATGTAATTAAATATTTTATCATCCGATCTAATTCACGTTCACGATGATTAAGATCAAGTCTGCAAAGGTCAGCTCACAAAATTATATTTTAAACATAAAAAAAATATATTAAAATACTTGTTTCCTGAAAATAAAAAAATCTCCCGCAACCGGAATAGGCGCTCTCTGTAATCGGTAAAACATCTCCGTAGAATTCACAAATATCATTATGTAGCTACGGCCACGACGCGCGCACCGTGTTCAGGTACTTCAGTTAAATTCGAGGGCCTGGGAACAATAATTTTTGGCTGGCTCGCTTATGATTTTCTCTAGTTCGCTTAAGACTGGAGCTGACGATTCGAGCAGATTGTTGACGCGCTGTCAACATTATTCTCACGTAAATTTCTCTGTTCATCCTTCTTCGAACAATGTGGGTCGTTCAGACACTGCAGCTCGAGCGAGCCTATTACTTAATCTTAAGTAGATAATGCCATTTTATTATTATCGTTTTGAATTTACTTTTATGACAAATCTAGAATTAATTTGTTTTCACCAGATACATTTAAAAAATCAAAATGTTACTGATTTTGATACGCAACATAACCTCAAAATTGAAAATTTATAAAACAGTTATAAATGTTTAAAGAAACATTTATTTAAAGTCTGTGTAAATGTGTAGTAACTGTCCGGTATATGCATTCAACAAATCTTATAGAATTTACAAAAGAACCAAATAGTTCTGTAATACTGCGCCCATTTTGTGTTTATTACTATTGAAAAAATGTTCCGGAAATGTTCTTAGCTAATATTCTGTTTCATAAATTATATTCTGTAAATATTTTTTTAATATTTTTTCAGCTTTCACAAAATATTAAATTGTTACTTGGGATACTCCTTAATTCACAGTATTCACTTGCTCTTTATGATCATTCGGCCTTTTTGGATGTATGCGCAGTCTTTGTCAAATAATTTATTGTTAGCTTTTCTATGTAAGGATATACAAAAAGATGGGATGATTTATGTTTAAAGAATGATGATGAACTCAAAAATAAATTAACTTCATCCCACTATATTATTTATCCAAATTGCTAGTGTAACTTGCCAATTACATTTCATGTTCTCAATAAGAGGATCATTTAAATTTTGGAATCTCTCCAGGTTATTATTAATACAAATGGATATATAATTGCATAGTTATCTTTATTTCAATTAATACCTATTTAACTTCATTAATCATTTTATTTAATAATATATCCTAAAATTAATATTAATTTGTCAAAAATCTATTAGAAATCCATTCGTGATTTTTATGCTATAATAATAGTACGAGATACGGTATTAGAAATATATGCCCTCATTTGCTACTTAATGATAAAAAAGATTATATGTTAGATAATATTATATACATAGATAAATCGTGAGTAGGTTGCCTAGCTAAATCACAGACCAATACTGATAAATACTATTAATTTAAATGAACTTTTTTTGATCAACTTCCTCGATTTGTAATTGATGAAAATCGAGCAATAATCGAGAGAATACTACACGAGGAATTGGAAAAAGATAGGTTGCTTATTTTTCCTTTAGCACAACTTACAGTTGCCAGGTACAAACATGCGTTATTAATATATCCTCATCAGTTATTTAATTTTACTTCACAATGAGTCGCTTCACAAAGTACTCATAAATATCAGAGCATGAATACTTTTTTAAATAATACTCTTTACAAATGAGCAATTTTGCAAATTTTAGAGAGTACTAGTGAAAAATCGAGTAATGAGTATTTTTAAATGATTCCAGTTAGTGACTCATGGTTAGAAAGAATGAATTATAGTAATTAGTAACAGTAAGTCATTAAATAATAAACAAAACCGAGAGTATTACTTATCTTCTATCAATTAGTTGGCACTTATCATTAACGAATATAAATATTATGCTCAACTTTTGCATTTTAATGTTATCGTAAAGTAATAAAGGTATTAGGTAAAAGTCGAGGTACAGGTAAAAAATACTCAAAAGAACAGTTATACAGTGTCGGCCACTGAACGTTTTCCAATACTTTTTACACAATTGAATGTGAAAACTACATAGAGTAAGCATTAGTCGAGCAGAAAAAGAATAATATCAACCCAACTGCGTTGTAACGTTGTACCATCGGATATTTAAATGACAGTTATCACGGCCATGACTCGTATCTCTTTGTCGGCCATGGGCGTCATAGCCTACTTTACAAACATTTTTTGTGGATTTACAGGTTATTTAAAAATTAAAAATGGAGGCAACAAAATAGAGTATCTGGTTGGGTTCACGCCAATTCAGCCCCAAACTACCAATGCCTCAACTGTAGACTGGTGAACTGAGCACCAGACAGATCAGGTACCTTTTCAGAGCGACCCTTTGAGACAGGCCAATTCAGCAATTTTATAAATGTCAATTTAGCACCAAGCTATCGAAGCCTCAAATATAGATCTGTGAACTGAGTACCAGGCAGATTAGGTACCGTTTCAAAGTGACCCTGTGAGACAGGCCAATTTAGAACCTTTAAAAATATGTTATATGGTACATGAGGCAGGTACATGAATAAAAAGAAGATTGTTTCAGAACAGAGTAAAATCTTCATGAATTTCAAATATTATTTTGGATAAAATTATGAATTTTTTAAAGATTATATTTTTAAATTAATGCGCTAATGCTATTGCATTTTGTAAAAATTTTATTTGTAAGTTACCGAGTGTCAAATATAAACAAACTTGGGTGAGTATTACAAAACAATGCATTAAAGATGCGAATGAAAAGATTCGCATTATGTATTTAGTCTTTATTTAAACTAGCAGATGATTCGGAGGAAAATTTGATTCCGAAGTTAAATAAAATTCTAAAAGATAATTAGAAAAACACTTTTAACTTTCATCTTCGGATTTTAATTTATAAAGTTCGAAAATATTTTGTGGTTTCAAAATAGTTATTTATGTACCAAGGGTATAAATAGAGGGCAACGTCTTACAAACCCGCGGTACTTACAAACTTTTATGTCATACTAGTTCATTATTGCAATCACAATACAAATCAGTATTTTAAAAAACTGATTTTAATAACATTGCCATTTTATCACAGTAGACACTATCGTTGCCAGGTGAAAACTGGCAAACGTAAATATCATAAAATTACAATAATTTATATGTTTGTCAAAGTTAGAAGTCAAAATGAATAAATATTTTGAAATTCCGGACGAAACTATAGAAAAAGCACAGAAAGCAATTGCATAACTGTTGCCAAAAAGTCTATAGGGGTTCCTTTTGGTTTTTGTTGACGAGCGGTGGTAATCATTCGTACTAAATGAATTCCTTTTTTGTGTCAGAAAGTAGAATCACGGGTCGGTCACCCAAAATCGCAGTTAGTTTTTTGTAAAGCCACACGGTGGGAAAAGTAACGTGTGCCTCAGCCCGCCCTGCAGCATAACGGATTAAAATATAATGTCCATGTAAGTAAATAGTTTTGAGTATGAGTAGTAATATTTAGTTTTGTGTAGTCAGCAAAGACTACTGAATTGCTGAAGCAATACTAGTTGTTTCTATATTTGTTAAATAAATCATAGTTATTTGTTTTACTCTTGTTGTTTCAATTTTTTGGTTTTTGAAAACTCACGATCATTCAAAGACTATTGGCTTAGTCAGAACTCTGAGAGAGAGATATTGCCAAAGGGAATGGTCCCTGTAGGGCAAACCCTTTCCCCGCCCTCTGAATCATCGTCAGGAAGTGAGAGTTCCTTAGGCCCATCCCGTCTGAACTCAACCCCCTAGCCATATGTCATCTAGAGGTCAATTTAAATACAAATTGTGCCCCTCTATATAACCTGTGGTTACCGCTAAGAGTGGACTTCAGGGTCAGTCAAAAGGGCCTATATTCTCACTCTTAACATATGGCCCCGAATATGAACAATTTATAAATTAATTGAAAGAAAACTGTGTGTATTGCTTGGATACTTTGCCGATCTCGCTAATTATTTTCTGCAAGTTCCTTATGGAAAAAATATTCGATGGTATAAAACACTTTAATGGTAAATAGGAATATTAACATCACTAATCATCATAAGTTAACGGAATATTTAAAGCAAAGGTCAAAGGGGTACCAAAAAATCTAAAATTCTATCTAGAGAAGATTTTCCTTTGAGAATTGCCAATTTTATGTGAATTCGACTAAATAATTTTAAAAACTGTTCTGCATAAATCTTCATTTGACATACTCAAAAGAATTCCTTTGAGTAACAGCACTGTACAAAGACGTATTGATGAAATGAGCTGATGTTGAAAGTTTCTTGTGTGATTATCTACGAACAACTCATTTTTCTATTCAACTGGACGAGTCAACTTTACCTGGCAATAAAGCATTATTATTGGCATATGTTCTATTTGTTATGGGTGAAGAAATTCATGAAGAGCTACTATTTGCAAAAACTTTGAAGACGGACACTAAAGGTGAATCAATATTTAATGTTTTGAACGACATTTTTAAAGAAAAATCGATTCCATTCACAAACGTTATTTCGGTGGTAACAGATGGAGCTCCTGCCATGGTCGGGCGATATCGTGGGTTTATAAGCCATCTTAAAAGAATTATACCAGAGGTAATTGCGATTTACTGTGTCATCCACCGACAACATCTAGCAGCGAAAAATTTGAGTGATAGATTGCACCAATCGCTTCAATTTGTGATTAATGCAGTTAAGAAGATAAGAAGCAATGCATTGAATACGCGTTTATTTGCACAATTGTGCGATGAAAATGATGAAGACTTACAACGATTTCTGTTACATACCGAAGTACGCTGGTTGTCGAAAGATGCATGTTTATCAAGATTTTATTTACTTTTTGACTCAGTTTTAGAGTTTTTGGAAAGTAAAGATCTTGATTTAAAAAAAAAAACTTGATCAATTTTAAAGCAGACATCGCGTATTTGATAGATTTGTTCAAAAAATGTAATGAACTCAACTTGCAATTACAAGGGGACAGCCTCAAATTAATAAAAACAAAGAGTGTAATTTCAGCTTTTCTTGGTAAATTTTCATTCCTCAATTCTACTTTAAAAGTTTTCAGTATACCTTTTTTTAATTTTTAATCAAAATACTGTTGACAAGAAGGTTTCGCTGTTCGCGTAAACTTGTGAATTAATCTTATTTGATAGGCATATGCCTATCAAGAGTACTAGAACTACTAAAGGAGACGATGAGCGGTGCAGTGCACACCCACACACACACACACACAACAAAAAACTCTCATAAGTACACAAATTAATACAAAATAATGAATAACTAACCATTGGCATTGCTTCTTTGTATCAAAAACGTACCTTTTCTGAGTTCAACTACTGTTTATTTCAAAGAACTAATAGTTTCAGCGATCACAGTAAGTAGAAATACACCAAAATAACTGCACGCGACGCTAAACTGAGAATAACTGAATTTTTATTTAAACAGACATTTATAATAAGCATAAATTAGGCTGAAAGCATAGTAAAATATTTATTGAATAAACAACATAATTAAGAGTTTATTTGTGAAAAATTTCCATCATGATAATGGATAATGTTACTATAATGTAATTATTATTAGATAAACAGTTATATTTAGTAGGTAGGATAAGATCTATATCAAACCAGACTATGATATGAATAAATATTTGTACAAACAACTTATTATGTTGTATTTGCAGAAACCACAATTTTAATTTGTTTTGAGTAAAAATATTATGATGCACTGTTTTGTTTATAAGATGCAAATTGTTATATTATTCATCATTTTCAACTATCTACAAAATCAAAGAATTACTAATTATAGTGTAAAAATGTTTATTTAACTCCGGATTATATATTCATTAAATTAAAAATTTAACATTTAAGGATAAGATAACAATAATCATTTACATTGTGATTAATCTTGAATGTACTTGAAAGATTACTTAAATACTTCAAAAAATAAATAATCTTTTATTGAATTAATAGTTTAAAGATCCAGTATGCAGTCGAAATATATAAGCCAGGTGACATCTCTTAAGACACGGCAAAAGCAAGTGTCATCAATGGTCAAAAACACACATACATACAAAAATACAAGACAACCATGACATAAATAGTAACTTCAATAATTATAACAAGTATTAGAAGCAATTTTAAAAAACTGCCCAACTAACAAAGTAGCTTTATAATTTTTAGTTTACAAGACTATTATATTTTATTGATATTATATTGCTGTTTCTGGAATGCTAATTTATTGTACTACAGTTGCAGAAATCACTATTTTGTTCTCTGAAACTAAATAGTTATATAAATTAGTTTTTACAATATTCTTACAGCAAAATTATAAAATTGTTTTCACGATAACTACGAAATTGTTACATAAACATTTATACAACTGTTCTATACAATATTTCAGCTTATAAAATAAAATTGCTTTATAGTTATTCTATATTATTGTTCTGGATTACCTTTAGAACTTTTTGGTCATACAAATATAACTGTTTCTTAACCTCATAATAACGCTTTAAAAAATAGTTATATAAATATTAGTGTGAGATAATTCCGCATCAATAGCAATTTGCTTCTGATGAAAACTCTAAAATAACTGTAATATATTGTAGAAATATACTATTACAAATCAAAAAACTGTATAACAATTATTTTAGTTAAGAAGTTAAGAATAGTATTATCCCTTTAAAAATATTTATAAAAAAATAAAGCAACTACATTTGGTAGTACCTACGCCATATTATTTTTGTATTTTATGTTTGTTCAACTACTTTCCATACCAATTGTATGTGAGTGTATAGTCTGAAAATGTCAAATTTAAATAGTGAAGAAATGTAAAAAATAAGTGATACCTGCTTTTCAGAGAACAGTAAAAAATATTAGTAAAACATTTTGATGGTTTGTCTAGACACTCAAAAAAAAACTATCATTCAGCCAGATAATAATTAGGTATGTTCTGAATAATCATGCCCCAATACTAAAAGAAGGCCATATTTTTGGCGATGTCCATGTTAAACTTGCTTATTATCGTAATATTAAAAATTATGCTTGCTCTATAAAGCTGTAGAAACAAATCGGAAACGATTTAGTAAGGTTATGTTATATTTTGTCATATAGTGCAGAAATATGAAACAATTATACAACAAACCATGATGAAGTTGTTTTGTAGAAATAAGTAATACAACTTAATTATTGTATTACAGCTGTTTTTACTACAATAATATTTTATAAGTATGATTCAGTCTTAAAATAACTTTCTAATACCTCTGAATAGCCGCCATATTTAACAAAAACCTAAGACAGTTTTAAAGCTAAATCTACTGTCGGTTTTACTAGTATTTAAGACAAAACCAATGTAAATTAAAGATTTTAATCATTAGTAATATTAGCATAATCTTATTACTAAAAAAAATCAAATTGCATAAATTTAATTTTTGTTTCACACTGAAAAAGTATTAGAAATATGAATCAAACTCGAGGCGCTTAAAAATTTAGTATTGTATGTGCTATATATTTAACAGTAATTCTTGCTGCGCATCCAAAAACGACTTTATTGTAGGTCATACATTATGTTTAAACCGCGTTATAGATATCTCTTAAGTAAATACTGCCATTTTACTAATATCGCCTTGAATTTACTTTTATGACAAATATAGAATTAATTTGTTTTCACCAGACACATTTAAAAAACTAAAATGTTACTGATTTTGATATGCAACCTAACCTCAAAATTAAAAATTTATAAAACAGTTATAAAAGTTTAAAAAAACATTTGTTTAAAGTCTGTGTAAATGTGTAGTAACTGTTCGGTAACTGCATTCAACAAATCTTATAGAATTTACAAAAGAACCAAATAGTTCTGTAATACTGCGCCCATTTTGTGTTTATTACTGTTGAAAGAATGTTCCGGAAATGTTAGCTAATATTCTATTTTATAAATTTTGTTCTGTAAACATTTTTTCAGCTTTTATAAAATATCAAATTGTTACTTGGGTGACTTTAAAATCGTGCAGATACTATCTCCACATCTTAACCAAATTTATATTGGACCACCTCTGAGGTATCTCCTTACTAAAAAAAAAGAATCATAGAAATCGGACAAGGCGGTAAAGAATTACCGCTAAACATACATAAAAAATGAAGAGTTTGAGGATTTTCTAATGGACCCAATTATTAGATTTTGACCAAATTGATATGGGACCACCCCTGAAGTCAGACACCGTGTTTAAGAATTATCGCTGAACATGCATAAAAAAAAATAATACGACGAATTGAGAACCTCCTGCTTTTTTGAAGTCTGTTAAAAAAGGAAAAAAATTGAAATTGAAAATAAATGGTAGAATATGAATGCGATTATAGTCCAGGAGAAAGTGAAGTTTTTTGGTACTTATTTTTCCAGTCAGGAAAGAATTATTCGGTTTGTTATTCTAAGCAAAATTTATATATATGTAGGGGGAAGGGGTTTCCGATGGGTTGAGGCGGAAAATGAGTTAACAAGTACAAATACACAGCATTTTTTTCAGTAATATATATCATTCTATTAGTGAGAGATACCCAAGTAACAATTTGATATTTTATAAAAGCTGAAAAAATGTTTACAGAACAAAATTTATAAAATAGAATATTAGCTAAGAACATTTCCGGAACATTCTTCCAACAGTAATAAACACAAAATGGGCGCAGTATTACAGAACTATTTTTTTCTTTTGTAAATTCTATAAGATTTGTTGAATGCAGTTACCGAACAGTTATTACACATTTACACAGACTTTAAACAAATGTTTTTTTAAACTTTTATAACTGTTTTATAAATTTTCAATTTTAAGGTTAGGTTGCATATCAAAATCAGAAACATTTTAGATTTTTAAATGTATCTAGTGAAAACAAATTAATTCTATATTTGTCATAAAAGTAAATTTAAGGCGATATTAGTAAAATGGCCGTATCTACTTAAGAGATATCTATAACGCGGTTTAGACATAATGTATACAATAAAGTCGTTTTTGGATGCGCAGCAAGAATTACTGTTAATTATATAGCACATACAATACTAAATTTTTAAGCGCCTCGAGTTTGATTCATATTTCTAATACTTTTTCAGTGTGAAACAAAAATTAAATTTATGCAATTTGATTTTTTTTTAGTAATAAGATTATGCTAATATTACTAATGATTAAAATCTTTAATTAACATTGGTTTTCTCTTAAATACTAGTAAAACCGACAGTAGATTTAGCTTTAAAACTATCTTAGGTTTTTGTTAAATATGGCGGCTATTCAGAGGTATTAGAAAGTTATTTTAAGACTGAATCATAATTATAAAATATTATTGTAGTAAAAACAGCTGTAATACAATAATTAAGTTGTATTACTTATTTCTACAAAACAAGTTCATCATGGTTTGTTGTATAATTGTTTCATATTTCTGCACTATATGACAAAATATAACATAACCTTACTAAATCGTTTCCGATTTAAGTATTTGAGAATTGAAATGATTAGATTTTTTTCTACAGCTTTATAGAGCAAGCATAATTTTTAATATTACGAAAATAAGCAAGTTTAACATGGACATCGCCAAAAATATGGCTTTCTTTTAGTATTGGGGCATGATTATTTAGAACATACCTAATTATTATCTGGCTGAATGATAGTTTTTTTTGAGTGTCTAGACAAATCAGCAAAATGTTTTACTAATATTTTTTACTGTTCTCTGAAAAGCAGGTACCACTTATTTTTTATATTTCTTCACTATTTAAATCTGATATTTTCAGACCATTAACTCACATACAATTGGTATGGGAAGTAGTTGAACAAACATAAAATACAAAATAATATGGCCTTGGTACTACCAAATGTAGTTGCTTTATTTTTTTTATAAATATTTTTAAAGGGATAATACTATTCTTAACTAAAATAATTGCTATACAGTTTTCTGATTTGTAATAGTGTATGTCGACAATATATTACAGTTATTTTAGAGTTTTCATCAGAAGCAAATTGCTATTGACGCGGAATTATCTCACACTAATATTTATATAACTATTTTTTAAAGCGTTATTATGAGGTTAAGAAACAGTTATATTTGTATAACCAAAAAGTTCTAAAGGTAATCCAGAACAATAATATAGAATAACTATAAAGCAATTTTATTTTATGAGCTGAAATATTGTATAGAACAGTTGTATAAATGTTTATGTAACAATTTCATAGTTATCGTGAAAACTATTTTATAATTTTGCTGTAAGAATATTGTAAAAACTAATTTATATAACAATTTAGTTTCAGAGAACAAAATAGTGATTTCTGCAACTGTAGTGCAATAAATTAGCATTCCAGAAACAGCAATATAATATCAATAAAATATAATAGTCTTGTAAACTAAAAATTATAAAGCTACTTTGTTAGTTGGGTATACAGGGTGTCTGTAAAAGGTCTTTACAAAAACATACCACATATTCCTTAGACAAAAATAAGTCGATTTAAGTAATATTAATTTAGTACAAAATTGCTTCGTTTGGGCTCCAGAGGGCCTTGAAGTTACAATTTTTAAATCGTTTTTCCCATATAAATTTAAAACGGCATATGCGATTTTGCTGAAATTTGGCATATTGGTAGAGTTTTATGAGGCAAAAAAAAGATATTAAAATTTTGTCCGATAATAATACATAGGCGTAGAACTTGATTTTTTAAATAATTGCACCTTTATAAATTCTACGCCAATGGAAGAAAAGGAGTTTGAGTATAAAATTTAGATTGCAAAACTCATTTACTTTAAAAAAGATACTCTTGATAAGACTCGATTATTCTCATGGTTTTGACGAAATTTGCATTTTAGTAATTTTAGAGCATAAACAATAATTATTAAAATACAAACTATGTTAAAACCATGAGAGTAAATCGAGTGTTATCAAGGGTACTTTTTTGTAGTAAATGAGTACCCAATCCAAATTTCATACTTAAACCCCTTTTTTGCCATTGACGTAGAATTTTTAAAGGTGCAATTATTTAAAAAATCAAGTTCTACGCCTATGTATTATTATCGGACAAAATTTTATTACCATTTTTTTTGCCACATAAAACTACCAATATACCAAATTTCAGCAAAATCGCATATGCCGTTTTAAATTTATATGGGAAAAACGATTTAAAAATTGTAACTTCAAGGCCCTCTGGAGCCCAAACGAAGCAACTTTGTACTAAGGTAATTTTACTTAAATCGACTTATTTTGGTCTAAGGAATATGTGGTATGTTTTTGTAAAGATCTTTTACAGAAGTGAAGTTAAGAAAAAAAAAAAGTCTGGCTAATCTGTGAGTATGGAAAATATTGTCTGACGGTCCTAAAAATTTGTCATATGATAGTATATATTATAATTACAGTTGCAAATATATTATGGCTAATGTCATTACCGTGGTAATTTACCGTAATTAACCAGAAATAAATTACAGTAATTTACTCATAACTTGCAAAGTAAATTACCGATTTTTGTGGTAAAAAATTTATATTATTTACCGTTATTTACTTATATACGGCATTTTCTTGTAATTTACTATATTTACTAAACACTATACATACAAAGCATAAACTAGCAGAAATCGAAAGCAGAATAGAAACTGTCTTTATCTATAAATTCTGAATAATTAAGTGAGATTTTAAATATAAACTAGCATTTAAAATTCATGTTCTATATTATTAAGGATAATTAAGAAAATTATATGTTTCCTTTCTAAGAAAATGTTATAATAATAATATGATCCGTAATTTCCGTATCATGTAATAAAAATTCAAAGAAAAACGCATAAACAAGATTCCTCAATTGTTTATTTTATTACTTTTTTGTTGTTGTGTGCGACGATAACAAAGCCGGTTATTTTGTGCTGCATTCACAGCATTTGTATATAATATACTAGAATTTAAAATTATCACGTAGATAAGAACCAATTTTGAATATTTAAATAAATATGTCGATTTGCATAAATTTCAGCGTTGTCGTGAGTTCATGAATTTGATGATTGTAAAAAATTTTAAAATTGTAAAAAATAATTTCATGTTTTAAATACATCCAAGGAAAACAAGGACAAGCTCTTAAAAAATGTAAATTTCGTATATTCGTATATTACTTTTCGTATACCGTCTAACTGTCAACGTTGTGTGGCTAGTTCCTATTGGTCTATTCCCGGTGACGTCATAAATTTAAAAAAATTAATAACTCGGGCAAATAAATAGACAAAAAAAAATTTTAAATGTAGCTCTATTTTGAACTCTATTATTCATAAAAAAAAAATCAAAATTTTTGAACGTGCCCCATTCTAAATACCCACTTTCTAACATAATTTTTGTGTACTACGAATAAAGTAAGGATAGGTACTTTAGTGACAAACAATTTTCATATTTTTTTTTATTCTCTCCCATAACGTAAGGAGTGCATTTTTTGTTTAAGTTATGCAGGGACTTTATTAAAAAATAAAAACTTTCAAAAAAATTCTAATGATAGTGTATTACATTTTTGACAATATTATCTTAAAAAAGAATAATATGTAACAACAAAATTAAATAATATATTATTAAACTATTTTAATTAAAAAACATATTTTTAACACAAACATTTTTCTATGAAGAAATAAGATTTAAAAGTAATTACAAATTAATAGAGCTAGGAATACAGGGTGGCTCACGCTCAACGGGACGGAGCTTTATGGGAAAACGACCAAAGATAAAAAAAGTTCGTTTGGGAGGAATACGTAGGTTACAGACGGCTACAATTTAAAATTTGTTAGATGTATACAGGATGTCCCACATAAGAGAAAATATACAAAGTTATATTATTTTTAATGGAACCCTGTTTTCTATTTTAGAATTAAAAACTACATCAAAAATAATGTCAGTTAACTAAAGGTTCCCTATTACTATTATTATTAGTTTTCGATTTATTTGAATTTTTAAGGAAAAAAAGTCTCCCAGAAATTAATTGTTTACTCTTGTTTGAATAATTTTTAATGAACTAATTTTTTTTTCTCATGTGGGACATCCTGTATACATCTAACAAATTTTAAATTGTAGCCGTCTGTAACCTACGTATTCCTCCCAAACGAATTTTTTATATCTTTGGTCGTTTTCCCATAAAGCTCCGTCCCGTTGAGCGTGAGCCACCCTGTATATACAAAACGCCATATTTTGCATATGTTGCATATATATACAATTTTTGATTTTGAATGCATATATTGACATTTTTTAAATTTTTTGGCATATATCTGACGTACTAATTGGCTAGACATATTAAAATTATGAGGTTTGGACTAAAACAATATTTTGTGAAATGCCTTTACAGGTCGATTTTCTAAAATTTTTAAGAGTTAACTTTTCCCTGTAATATATTACGGTTAATAGTGTAGGTACTTGAGAAGATTAAATTATAAACACTCTCCTGAAACCAACAAATTTTGCTAAATAGCCTTTCAGGTAGTTGTATTAATATCTTCAAATTTCTAAATGACTCAGTTTACTTTCAACTTCATTTCAGTCTTTATTGTTGTGTTGTGTTAACCAGTGGAAAAAATGGCAAAATTAATTGAGTCGTGGGAAAAATCTTAGTCAGATTTTGTTGTAGAAGGTGATAACCAGGTGTTTTGTAAAACATGTTCTAAAATTGTAAGTACTTTTTTATTTTATATTTTATTTTGACCTTTCACAATGGTAAATCAGTAAAATATTATTTCAACTCACAGTTAAAAAAAAAGTAGGGCAACTTTACAACGTACGCATTTATTTAATTTAAATAAAACTTCAACATCTACAGGAATTTATTTGTTTTAGATTCCATGTAAAAAAGTTTCAAATCGACCAACACGCGAAAACACCCTCACATATAGTAAAGCAGAAATCTAAAGACACTCGTAGACAAAGTCAATTTTCCTTGAAACAATATTTAGAATCTGGATCGTCCAGAAGTGAACAAGCTATTTTTAATGAAGATTTATGCAAAGCTTTAGTAACTTCGAATATCCCTTTAATACGATTAAATAATCCAAATCTCCGATCTTTTTGCAAAAATACTGTAAATTTAATATTTCAGAGCAAAGTATATTACGCGAACGTGGTGTTGACAGTTTGTACATTAAGACTCGTGAAAAAATTCGTGAGATTACCGTTGGAAACCATTTCTACATTATTGTGGATGAAACAACAGACTCTTGTGGTCGATATATAGCCCATTTAATAATAGGTTCATCACGCGAAGAAATGCAAATTGGTCCATATCTAATCGCTTCAAAGCAATTAGATAAAACAAATAATTTGACAATAACTCGTTTTATCCAGACATAATTGTCTTCCTTTTTTCTTCCGGAAGCCGTTCCAACAGAAAAATGATTATTGCTGTTATCCGATGCTGCCCCGTACATGGTAAAAGCCGCATAAAATTTAAAAATGTTTTATGAAAACTTAATCTATGTTACATGTTTGGCTCATGGCCTTAACAGAGTTGCAGAAGAAATTAGGTCTAACTTTCCTTTATAAAATGATTTAATTAGTAATGTAAAAAAAATATTTCTTAAAGAACTCAATTGTACAAAGAAAAATTTCCTGAATTACAGATGCCACCGGAACCTGTGATTACTCGGTGGGGTACCTGGCTTAAAGCTGCCTTTTTTACGCAGATAATTATGAAAAAATTAAAGAAATTATATTTGATTTTGATGATTCATATAAGGGAATATCTAATACAAAGAAGTTGTTTCAAAATCACATATTACCAAAGCAATTAGTGTTTTTAAAAAATTACGCATTTGTACCCAAAATTATATTAGATTTAGAACAAAAAGATTTACCTTTGGTGACTTCCGTA
Organism: Psylliodes chrysocephalus; assembly: GCA_927349885.1. NCBI lineage: Eukaryota > Metazoa > Arthropoda > Insecta > Coleoptera > Chrysomelidae > Psylliodes > Psylliodes chrysocephalus. The sequence continues at coordinate 35,433,084 of OV651823.1, forward strand.
AATTTAATTAAGACGTTTGAATCAGAGTGTAAAAATATCCAGGGCGATATTGGAAAGACGATTTTTCATAAATTTTCAAATGTAATTTTAAAAAATGAAGGATATTGTTTAGAGACACCTTGCTAATATTTATTTTATTTATTCACGGGTAACCCCATTAAAAAAAAACAATATTAAGTAGAATAAAAACAGCAAAATAAATACTGAACTAAATACTAAACTAATACTAATATAGGTAATATGAAATACAATACAAAATATAAAATATAACGGCATCAAATAACAATTATAAAATCAGTTAGAAAATGAAGACATAAAATGTTAGACTTCCATATTATTTAAATAAGTACTGAGAGCATTAATAGTTCCAAAAATATCACAATTTTTACATTTTAACTTATTACATTCACGTAACATTCGACATACTGGTGAATTAAAAGCATAATTAGTGGTATGTAGTGGTATATTAAATAAGTCGAATTGTCTAGTCCTACTAAAGGTATTAAAATTAATAAGACCTGGTGTATACTATGCATAAAGATGCATTTTTTGATGTACAAATTTGTTTTCTACCAGTGACGTCCATACCTACGGGGTTTGTATTGAATATTTTTGCAGAAAAAAATAGTAAGCCACTGCTTCATCTTAAAACAAAAATTATTTTTGAAATCCTCATTTATTTTTAAACAAATTTAGTCTCTTGAGTTTTTTCGTTCGATGCATAGTTTACTTTAAAAAATAAAATCCGTTTTATTTCAGAGTCAAATTGCCAAAATGTACAATTGTACATACATGCGATTTATGCGCATCTCGTGCGTCGCAACTCGGGCGGAATCCTTAATTTTTCGCATTTCGGGCGGAAGACTACAGGTACATTAAATACCCTTCGCAACTCGGGCGTTCAAGGATCGGTACCTGAGAAGGTGCTTTCGGCTTAAACTTAAAATTATATACGGAGTGCCGTACAGGAGGAGCTTGCCAGTTTTTAAATATTATGTAACTTTCATAAAACAAGATTTTTTATTTATCTTTCTCTGCGAACATAATCTTTACATTACATTGTTATGACATTTGAAATTGTAGTTTTTACTGAAAAAAGTGTAATTTATTTATTATATAATTAGATTGATAAATAATAGTGTACCTACCTCGGCTAGCTATTCAATTTTTATTTTAATACATTTTTTATGTAGGGTGTCTGTGTAAGTTGGCTACATATGGAAAACTTTTTTTTTATTAGTTGTATCAAAAAAAAATTATTTAGCATAAAGAGTTGTGGATGGTCTAAAACCTAAAATACATCACATTTTTGAGCCGTATACTAGGACAGTATATGGAAAACTTTTTTTTATTAATAATTTTATGAAAAAAATGTCCTCATAAAAAATTGTGCGTGATCTCAGACCTTAAAATACAACCATCATATATCAAATTGTATAAGTCGTATACGAGGTTTGTCAAAAATGAATGTACTTTACTCTTGGCCAAAAATATTTTTTTTGACAAATCGTATACGACTCATAAAAATTGATATCTAATGGGTGCATATAAGGTTTTAGACCATGCTAAATTTTTTGGTAAAACTAATAACAAAAAAGTTTTCCATATGTAGCCAACTTACGTAATCTAATGTTTTTAATATATAATTTTATTTTAATTATATAATTTAAACTGTAATTCATTCAAATTGATTTTCTCTCTTTTTTTCTGTTTTTTCCTTTTTGTATTTATTTCAAAGCATTTAATACAATAAACTTGAGTTTAATAGCTTTTGTTTTATTAGGCATAAATAAAAAGAATGAAATTTAATTATTAAAATTTTATTTATTTGCATAAAGTCACATCAAAAATTAATCGAACCTTACAACATGTCTTAAAATTGTCTACATTTTGGCAGTCGTTGTATTCCCAGTTTCTTGTGTCTTTGTCTGTACAATGTATCTTTAATAGACATAAATGCCGGTATTTCGGTAACAAAATCTAGCCCAGCATCTTGTACGTTCATCAGCTCTTGTCTAAAAATTTGTGGCACTGGAGTCATTTCTTCACGGGCACGTTTCTTTGCTCTGAATAGACTTGCTTCCACTTCATTTTTGGCTACACTAGGGACACAGGAATGCGGTCTCTCCGATAAAACATTTAAACTTTTACTTGTAGTTAAGGAACCTGGACACGGTCGCTTTATGCAGATCCATCGGTTAGTAGAGTTTTTATTTCGACACTTTAGTGAATACTTGTAGTAACCACAATATAAAATGGAATTCTGGCAACGTTGAGTTTCCACCACTTGAACTTCCATCGTTTTTCAAAATAAAATTTAGTAGCTAATCACAATCACTTCAAAAATCTCAATGAAAACAAATAATAATTATTTCATTATTTATAGTAGGTAAAAGTAAGATAACAAGACGTCTTCTTGGTATTCAAAAAGCTTACGGTGCTGTTAATAAGACCTGTCAAATCCTTTTAATTTGATGTATTAAGACAAAGGTTTAAGGGGTTTCAATTAGGGTATTTATCCTTTTTATTGCTTAAAGTTAGAAACAATCGATTTTATAACACAAGATTATTTTTAAAATGCGTCATTAAAATATTATACTTTATATAATTTGGATCTTAATTGGTACTTAAAAAAATTTTGGAGTGGTAATTATTTCAATTAATATCCGTTTTAGGTTAAAGGGGTTCAATCAGGGTATTTATCCCTTTTTACTTTCCCGTATGTATTCAGATAAGGAAAGTACCTATAGGAATCATGATTTTTTTCGGCCTCGAGTTTTCGACTGATTTTTACCTTTTGGTGGACCTCTGAATCCAATTTAACTATTTTCGTGATGATGTCTGTGTGTCTATATTCATGATAACTTTAAAACGGATAAAAAGAAAAACACTATATTTTAAACGTTGTTATATCGGGACATTTTAACGTTTAGTTTATTTTTTAAACTAAATATATACGTTATTTGAATATTAATTATTTAACTATATTTTAATATTATATTTAAACGTTGTTATGTAACTAAAAGTTAATCATTTTGTTAAATATATATAACATGTAAAATATTATTGTATTTCAACCTTTTTAACGTTTGGTTAATGATGTAAACCAAATATCTACGTTATTTTAATATTAATTATTCTAGTTTATTTTAATATTCTTTTTAAATGTTATTATGTAATTGTGGTTCAACCGAAAGTTGGATATTAAGATACATACACGTTTAATATTAACGTTTCTTTAAATTACATAAAACTCGTAATAAAAACGTTATTGTATCGAAACACTTTGACGTTTTGTTTATATTTTACCTAAAAATATTAATTATTCTACTTTATTGCAATCATATTTTTAAACATTTTCATTGATTATACTTGAAATATTAAGTTGGTTTATGTTTGTTATGTTGTAAATGGCCAAGATTTTAAAATTTTCTCATTTGTAAGAAGATAAAGAAGATGGGTTATGTTGTAGTCATTTTATTTTAATTACTATAATTTTATATTAGAGAAAACCATATGTTCTAAATAATTGGAAGTTTGCGTCTGTTGTTTGATACATTTCTGAAATATCAGTATGTTATATTTCTGATAGGTTTCAAATTATTATTTATAAAATATATGAAATATTACATTTACAGGATATTTTTACAATTTAGGAATGTTTTAGAAATGTTTCTGAGGCGTTTCGTAATATTTATACATTATTTTATCATATTCATGATTTCCTTAAAATGGTCCGTATTCGAGAATTTTGACAAAAAGTGCAAAATTCGAATTTTAAAGAAAATTCTTCAAATAAAAGTTGCTTACAATGTAATTCTCTATAATTTTTGTTCCATACATTTCTCTAAAATAGACCGAATTCGGGAAATTTGAAGTAAAGTGCAAAATTCGAATTTTTCTCATTTTCACTTATAATACCCCTAGTGACCAAATTATTTTCGGAAATATTTTAGAAATCGCCAATAATTTGAAAATGATCCCAATATCATGCTCTATATTTTTTATTCTACACATTATTTCTCTAAAATAAACCGTAATGGAAAAATCTTCAATTTTTTTACATCAACTAACTTTTCAATGCTCGCTATCTGTTAAAATCAAAGCTTGTTCTGCGATGTCATTTATTTCTCTTAAATTTTCGATAATGCATTACTACCTGAATCAGATTGTAATCAGAATCAGGGTACATAAACTATTGTCAAATTTCATATCCCGTCGACGCCCGAGTTGCGAACTCACAGGTGCACAATTTTGGAGGGCGCCCGAGATGCGACGAATTCAGGTAGTTTTATATTACGCCCGAGTTGCGAACGCACGAGTTGAGAAAGTACCATACATGCATAGCAAGCCTTGCAAACAACCGAGAGGTTTCCATGGTAGCGGAATCAGTCATGACAGTTTATTTAAAAAAAAAGATCATGGTTTTTGTCATTTAACAATGTATGTATGTAATAATTTATTGACTATTATTGTGTTCAAAATGTACGAATATACCAATGCAGAAATGTCAGACATTCATTTCGTCTACGGAATGGCTCACGGTAATGCACAAGCTGCAAAAAGAATGTATCAAGCCCGATTTCCTCAACGGGTGGTTCCACATGTCCAAACTTTCATTAATATTCACGTAAGACTTTGTGAAACTGGCAGCTTTAAAAGAACAATTGATATCCCAGGAAGGCCTGCGACAGTTCGAACAGTTGAAATTGAAGAAGCTGTCTTAAATAGAATTGAAGAAGACTCGCAAACTAGTACAAGGAATATTGAATATTACGCATACAATTGTGTGGAAAATTTTAAAATCTCAACTACTTTATCCTTATCATATTCAACGTGTACAGGCATTACTACCTAGAGATTTTCCCCTCAGAGTAGATTTCTGCGTTTGGCTGCGAAATAAATTATTAACAACCCCGGATTTCTTAGGCCATGTACTTACTTGTTATAGAGGAAGCTTCTTTTTCTCGAAACGCCATCATGAACTTCCACAACAACCATATCTAGTCTGAGGATAATCCCAATGCTATCATAGAAAATAATTTCCAAGATCGTTTTTCTCTAAATATTTGGGTCGGAATTATCGGGGATCACCTTATTGGACCTTGCATTCTTCCACAAAGGCTAAATGGCGAAGAGTAAGGAAGATTTTTGGAGCACGAGCTTTTTGAACATTTAGAAGAAATTGATTTGGCTACCAGAAACAGGATGTGGTTCATGCACGATGGCGCACCGGCACATTTTTGTTTGGCTGCAGGTCAATTTCTGAACGAGAATTATCCTAATCGTTGGATAGGAAGAGCGGGACCGCAAGCCTGGCCTCCCAGATCACCAGGTTTAAATCCTCTGGATTTTTTTCTGTGGGGTCACTTAAAGACACTAGTTTACAAAACATCCGTGTAAAATGAGCAAGATCTAAGAAACAGGATATTTGAATCGTGTGCCATTATTAAACAGACACCAGGTATATTTGAAAGAGTACGTCAATCAATGTTAAGGCGAATTAACGCATGCGTTGCAGTAGGCGGCGGGAATTTTCAGCAATTGTTGTAAATGTTATTAATTTATTTGTAAAAGTAGTCTAGTTTTAGTCTGTAAATAATCTAAGTTTATCACATAACAATATTGATCAATAAAAGACACATTTTTCACTTGTTCCATGCAGAATACTATGCGTCGGACGAAAACTATGCGTCGGAAAAAAAAACTCATCAGATTAAATTTGCTTAAAACTAAATGAGGATTGCAAAAATATTTGTTATTTTAAGATGAAGCAGTGGCGTACTATTTTTTTCGGCAAAAATATTTAATACGAAACCCGTACGAGCGCCACTGATGGAAATAATAAAATAATTTGTACATTAAAAAATGCATCATAATGCGTAGGAGACGTGTACCAAATTTCGTAAAAATATCTGCAATATTCTTAGTTATTAGAAAAAAAAAATTTTTTTCTGAAAACTTTACTACCCTGTAGCTCAAAAGTTAAGAGGTTTAGGACATGTGTTCATATGAACGTTTTGCCTTAAAATAAGTCAAAGATTCACCATTTAAAGTTTGTACAAGTACTTAATAAACACCCTGTATATGCGCATATTTAACTACTTTTTGGGTGTATATATTCCTAGGTCTATTAATTACTTATTTAATTTTTGTACCTCTTCGGAAAGGTCTTTAGGTATGAAAATCCTTAATCCCTAATACGGATAAAACTTAATGTCTCTTAATGGTCATGGCAGAGTTCGGACTATTCACTAATCCCTAAGTTGTTAAAATTCAGGTAAAATTTTAATTTGTGGCAGAATTCGGATGCACCCAAAGATGCACTTAAGACTCGCTTTTTATATTTGTGACTTTTTTTTGGATTCTAAATTTAATTTATATTTTAAAACTTATAATAATTATTCACTTGTATTGCTTGATATAGATATCTAAGTACCTTGCACTTAATTCGTAGCATAGTTTTAAAGTTAAACTTCTTTTTTTGATTAATTAATCATTCTTTGTATATTTTTAGTGGACACTGTTCTGGGTTTGTCCTGTTTGTGTCCCAAATAAATAATTAAATAAACCATGGGTGGTTCCATTTCAGTTAGTTCATACTGTATACAATGTTTTAATATTATATTTCATACAGTAACTTCCAGTAATTCAAAATAAAATAATAAATAAACAATAACAATACAAAGGAATCCAAACAAATAAAAAAAACCGAAGGTAAAACATTTCTCAGTGTAGATTTGAACTTGGACTCACCTTAGGTTTGCACTAAATCTGTTAATACTGATCGTACACTAGACGAAAACTCTCGCGACAACAAACGTGTATCCAACCGTCGACGGTCGTCTGCTCTCATACACTTAACAATTGAAATTACATCGAAATAATAATAATCCTTGTATATTTATACTAGATGGGATGTTGCGATACCAACCACGTCATTCCAACACTAATTGCGAGCACTTTATTATTCGTCGAAATGAAATAGTAGCGGTTGCATTGTGGCTGTTCAATGATACCGATAAGATAAATATGGAGAAGTTTCTTTTCTAGTCTACGGTTTTTTTATCAGTAGAGGGCAGAGATCAACAATTCAGTTGCTTGGAAGGTATATTGATCGATATACGCAAAATAATTAATTGTGCTCGAAAATTTGGAACGAGAATTATTCCCAAAGAGCCATTGGAAAAAATTTGGTTTCGAAACATACATTTTTAAAAAGACAAGTTTATTAGGCTGATTAAAAAAATAATTAATTTTTTTTTTCGAAATCCTCATGTTCGAGAAGGTGTTAAAAGATACCTGTGAAAACGAGAGCCCTTTAAATTAATATTAAGAGGTCGCGAATCGCAGATTTCTATTTCCCATTTAAATAACAGGGAAAATTGTTTTTTTTTAATTTTGGAATTTTGTAACTCTAAAGCGGTTAAATGGATTGTCAAACCAAACATTATTCTTATAGGAAGTTTGACGCTCTACAAAAAAGTCTTTGGAAATTTTTTGATTATCCTAGCCATATAAAAGTGATTTGAGGTCAAAGTTAAAATTACAATAAAATTCCATTTATTAATATTGTTAATTTTTTTTAAAAACTTTGCTTCTTATGGTCACTTTTTTCCATAGTTACATTTATAAATAGTTAAAGACATCAGTTATGAATTATCAGTTTTAGATTTCCAATTAATAGTATTCTTAAAGCCAGACTATGTTAAGGTTTTTTTATTACAGTCCGGAAAACGACGACGATGTTCTTTAACCACTTGCAAAAGATACTGTAATTGTTCTTCGTTCTTAGTTAAACAGTTGTTGTAATCTTCAATCAAAACGATACCACGTTCTGCTACATCATTAACCACAGAAAGTTGTTTAAAAAAATCTAAATTCTCTTTATAACTTTCATTGTTAGGCCACAGCGATACATCTACTTCTAGAAAATCACATGGTAAATCAAACGTTTCGAAAAGTTTGAGTGAATTTGTTTAAACAAATTCACTCAAATCTTTGTTTGAAAATGACAATAAATCAAGTTCTTTAGCGACGTATCGTTTCTCTCTGATAATGTTACTCTGCTCATTTTGATTGCTCTACACATTTTTCTTTTCATTTCATCTGAGACATTGTTATCAAATAATGCGAGTGCTGCTAGTTCTTCATCCAAGTATCATAGATGAGCACTCAATTTTTTAAAGCTTTTTGTAGTACTGGCAATTGAATTTATGGGCAAGAAAGTAACTTCTTCAACAGTTGCAGATCATTATTCGGCGCTTGGATTGCCATAGAACAAGTAAACCATACTTTGACGTAAATTAAAATAATAAAAGTACATATTTGACGCAAGCTATCAATTTCTCGTTTAGAAAGTAAAAATTGACCTCTGAACATGAAGATTTTTAAGCTGTAAATCGCTTTAGCCATCCATCGTGCATGATGCATTGCTCCTGGGCATTTAAAACTTGCTGTACCATCAAGAAAAATCAATGATAAGTCGAGAAGTTCCTTGTAATCATTTCTTGGCTGAGCAACCTGTTTAATAAAAAATTCGTTAATTGAAATCATCAAACGCAAATTTTCAACTATTTCGAGCACAAAATAATAATATACCTTTAATAAATTATTAATTAGGTTAATCAATTCAAGTCTGTTCGTTAAAAATGTATTTGCAATTAATTCATCTTGCATGCCACTTTGGTACTTCGATTGATCGATTTCGCTCCAAAAATTTTTGAAACGTCCAAAAATAGGAACGTTAGGACTAGAAGTTGTCGACCAGAAAACTTCAAAAACTCCTTTCAAAATAATTTCAAAAATATGGTGGCAACAAGGTAACCAAATTAGTTTCCGATTCAATTTTTTTTCAATCAACGCAGCTGTACCATTTAGTATTCCTATAAATTAAGTGTAAATGTCTGGATTATAGATAAGTCCAATAAATTAGACCAAAAAAAATAATGTCAACTATTAATTAATTTTCAATCATTTGAATAAGATAACAAAACAAACCATACCAGTATTAACTGCTGGAGTGTCAAAGCACATTGCCTTGATGTTAGAAGTAACTTTCCACTCTTCCAATGTATTTAATATTGCTACAAAATGATTTTCTGCAGTTCCATCAGATATTTTTGGTACACCGAGGAGTTGATTAACATTCGAAGTAGATAATATGATTGCAATTCTATCTACAGTTTCAGAACCGGCCAAATCAGCTAGAAGCTTGCCATCCCAATGAACAGTGTAACGATATTCAGCTTTGAACTCATTTTTTAGGTGTTCACCGATAGTTTTTCTAAACTCTATACGATCTCGTCGAATAGTACTATAGCTTAAGTTTAATGTTTCTATATTTATTACAATGCTTTGGTAAGCAGCAGCTAAAACAAAAGTAGCATTTCGGTTACTAACGTTTGCTCTATCAAGGGCAGATACAAGTTCAGGAGTCATAACATCAATTTTGGGAGGCGGATTGAGCTGACTGAAAGGAGGTTCATAGTCAGAAACGATTGCTGATTTCTGACTACCAAATGTTGTTTCTGTATCAGTTGACGATAGGACACGTACCAGAGCACCACTACCTGAACTTGATTATCAAATGTAGGGCTGATCAATATCTGTGGAAATAATATACAGGGTGGCTCACGCTCAACGGGACGGAGCTTTATGGGAAAACGACCAAAGATATAAAAAATTCCTTTGGGAGGAATACGTAGGTTACAGACGGCTACAATTTAAAATTTGTTAGATGTATACAGGATGTCCCACATAAGAAAAAAAAATTAGTTCATTAAAAATTATTCAAACAAGAGTAAACAATTAATTTCTGGGAGACTTTTTTTCCTTAAAAATTCAAATAAATCGAAAACTAATAATAATAGTAATAGGGAACCTTTAGTTAACTGACATTATTTTTAATGTAGTTTTTAATTCTAAAATAAAAAACAGGGTGTTCCATTAAAAATAATATAACTTTGTATATTTTTTCTAATGTGGGACATCCTGTATACATCTAACAAATTTTAAATTGTAGCCGTCTGTAACCTACGTATTCCTCCCAAACGAATTTTTTATATCTGTGGTCGTTTTCCCATAAAGCTCCGTCCCGTTGAGCGTGAGCCACCCTGTATATACAGGGTTGGCCAAACCTCTGTCGTAGTTCTATAACTCCTACTATGCAAATCTTAACGATTTATTTGATGTATACCTGTCAATGGTGGCCAATACCAAATATCCCAAAATTATTTTCTTGTGTACAGGGTGGCCCAATAGTAAATTAGGCAAATCACTTAATTTTTTTTAAATGGAATGACCCAACTTTTTTTACAATTTTAGGTACTCTATGGTCACTAGTATATACCCACAAAATATTGTTTCTAACATCCCACCCCTTTCGCAGAAAAAAAAATTACCAAAAAATATTACATTTTCAGACGCCTATTAAAATATGCAGTGCTCTCTCGAATTTGATGTTAGAATTTAAAAAACTACGATTGTATAAAGCCAATAAACCAAAGATTTTTTTGGACCAAGTTTGAATTTTTTATTTTGTACAGGGTGGTCACAAATTAATTTCACTTTCCAAAAATTTCGAGGGAAATTTTTTTAAATTTTTCAAATGTATTACCCTGTATTTCTATTCATCAACTGAAGGAGAATTTTATACCCTTCCACTTCCCTATGTACTTTCCTATACCTATCTGTCGCCGTTATAAAATAAATTCAAAAGGAAGAAAATTACGATAATAAAATTTATTTGAAATTTATCCTAAAACATAAATTTACATTTTATAAAAGATGCTCAAAATGTCTACCATTTTTTCTAATGCATACATTTATTCGTTGGGCGAATGATCGAAAAACGTTTCTAAGCATATCAGGTGTAATGGAATGGAAAGCTTGCACTATCCTTTCTTTCATATTTTCAGGTGTTGTAGGTGGCGTAAGATAGACTAGATTGTTAATATAACCCCACAAAAAATAATCGGGTTTTGTTAAGTCAGGTGATCGAGCTGGCCATTTTTTTGGACCATTTCTACCAATCTATTTGGAAACTTTTCATCTAATTCATCTGCCACTTCGCGTAAAAACTGCGCTGCTGCCCCATCATGTTGGTACCACATTGTTAGTCTTACAGCAAGGGAAATGTTTTCAAGTAAAGTAGGAAGATGATTTGCTAAAAAATCTAAATACATCAGACCATTTAAGTTGCCTTCAAAAAAATACGGCCCAATAACATGATCCCCAATTATACCTCCCCAAACATTTACACTCCATCTTTCTTGGCTATGTGTTCTGATGATGTTAGAATTTTCCGTGGAATAATAGTGGAAATTATGTCTATTAACGAATCCGTTCTTCTGGAATGTAGATTCATTAGAAAACAGCACTCTATAAAAAAAAAATAGATTTTGTTGCAGTTTAGTTTGTGCCCAGTTACAAAACACCATTCTATTATCAAAATCGGTGTCTTTCAGCTCTTGATGCAATTGTATTTTATAAGGATGATATTGATGCTGTTTTAAAATCCTTCTAACGGATGTTCTACTTATACCTACTACTTCGGCAATCTTTTTTTGACTTACATGAGGATCTTCTATCGCTGTCAAAATTACAGATAATTGGTTATCATTATCAGTAGCACGTTTGTCAATTATTGGTTTTTTATAAGTAACATTTCCTGTTTCGGTAAATCTTTCATGTAACTTTTCAAAACTTTTTTGATCAGGGATGCGTCTATCGGGATATCGTTGATGATAAATTCTTTTTGCCAATAAACAATTTCTGTCGGATTCTCCCAAAACATAGACCATGTCAATTAATTCGTTTTTCGTAAAATTCATTATTAATAGAAGAATTATCGCGATCAGTAAAAATAACTTGACACTTCATTAATAAATAATCTGACACTTCATTAAGACCCAGCCTAGTTGATTGAATGTTCACTTTCAATAAAACCACTGGTAGAAATTGGATTTTTGATAGATCAATGTCTTTTTAGAATTTACTTTTAAACGACGACAGATAGGTATAGGAAAGTACATGGGGAAGTCGAAGGGTATAAAATTCTCGTTTCATCGATGAATAGTAATACAGGGTGCTCTATTTGAAAAATTTGAAAAAAATGTCCTAGAAATTTTTGGAAATTGAAATTAATTTGTGACCACCCTGTACAAAATAAAAAATTAAAACTTGGTCTAAAAAAATCTTTGGTCTATTGGCTTTATACATTTGTAGTTTTTTAAATTCTAACGTCAAATTCGAGAGAGCACTGCATATTTTAATAGGCGTCTGAAAATGTAATATTTTTTGGTATTTCTTCTTTTTCTGCGAAAGGGGTAGGATGTTAGAAACAATATTTTGTGGGTATGCAATAGTGACTATAGAGTACCCAAAATTGGAAAAAAAGTTGGGTCATTCCATTTAAAAAAAAATAAGTGATTTGCCTAATTTACTATTTGACCCTGTACACAAGAAAATAATTTTGGGATATTTCGTTTTGACCACCATTGACAGGTATACTTCGAATAAATCGTTAAGATTTGCATAATAGGAGTTATAGAACTACGACAGAGGTTTGGCCAACCCTGTATTAACAAATATTTTTGGTAAAAAAATAGACATTGGATTAAGCAGAATTTGAAATACTAAATGCAATAAATAATTTTTTTCTACGAAATAAAATGATTAATAACCATTAACATCCATAGTATCTTGATCAGTTTTTTCGTTTGAAACACTTGGGTCAATAAATCCATAACGCTTGGTAGATCTTTGAGCTTCTAAAAATAGTTGCTTTGGATCTAAACGAGCAATATCGAATAATTTACCAAATTTTTCTTTAAACATCGCCTCGTTTTTTTTTATGCGTTGGAGACTTTTTTCTGTATTGACTTTTTTTGAGTTTTAACCATTGATTCAATAACTTTAAAACTTTTTGCAGAGCATGAACATTTTTACAAGTTGGAAGTTCAGCTTGCAACCATTTCTCTTCAACTTTTTTTATTGTAATCGAAGCACTTTGTTTTAACGTTAGCTTATGTATAAAATGCTGATATAAAAATACGGACAGAACCTCTTTATTTGTTGGTAATTTTCGACCAACAAAATTTTCCTGAATCTCACTGATTAAGTATTTTTTTAAATCCATTATATTCGATGGAATAATTACCAAAATAACTATAAAGTTACAGAGCAAAATTATAAAGAGCACTATCCAAGGAAAAATTCATAATAGAATGTCAAAACAATGTGACACAGTGTAAAGCAAAATCATAACTTTTGTCTTTTTGGTTATGTCGGTAAAAAAGTGCACTTTATTTTACAATAAATTACTGTTGGAAATTTTTTTATGAATTAAGTAACTTCAGTTGATTCGTGAAGTAAAAAGTGCCTAAGTAAAAGTTTTTATGACAAAATAATTTATATAAAAGACTTAAAATACTCACCAAATGATCACACATCATAAAATGTGATTCAGAACAAAATATTTTAAAAAAATTGATAATTTCATCGAAATCTGAAAAAAAAGTTAGAATTTTTTTGTACCTTTAATTTTGACCTCTAATAACTTCTACATGGTTAAAATAATCAAAAATTTTTTGTAGAGCGTCAAATTTCCTATAAGAATAATTTTTGGTTTGACAATCCATTCAACCGCTTCAGAGTTACAAAATTCCAAAATGAAAAAAAAATTATTTAAATGGGAAATAAAAATCTGCGATTCGCGACCTCTTAATATTAATATTAAGAGCTCTCGTTTTCACAGGTATCTTTTAACACCTTCTCGGGATTTCGAAAAAAAAAATTAATTTTTTTTTTTTTTGAATCAGCCTAAAGTTTATTCATTACATTTTTATTAAATATAAGATATTACTATACGAATGTGACAACTAATAAAACCTAATAGCAAATAATCATAATAATAGGAAATCTTACAATTTTAAAAAAGCAAACTTTCTGTCTTTATATGAGTTTTTAAACACTAATTGGAATTTTTTGGAAAATATTACTGATATTAATGTAGAAACCTTCTTTAATAAGTTTTATGAAATACTTGATCATTTTTAAAAATTTCAAACATAAATATCCAGTCTGGTATACTAGTGAAATCGTAAAACTTATTAAAGAAAAAGTTAAGTTTCATAGAAAATTTAAAACTAGTGGAAATATTGTTTACTACCAAAAATTAAGTAAACTTCGAGTTAATAACAAACTTACAATCAAGAAAGCATATGTATTGTATTTACAAAATATTCAGATCAAGCTATCTGATGAACCAAAGTTATTCTGGTTGAAATCCGACAACCGGGGGTTGATAATTAATTTAAATAATTCTTATATATTACATATTTTATTCAAATTTTTATTTTATCATAGGCGCCGTTTAATTACTTCTGAGAAAAGAAGTCGACGTGTAGACTATAACGGCCGCTAGCTAAAAAAAACCATATGTGCACCGATAGGGTTATATTCAGGAATTAATACAGGACTTTATAGTCTTTATACACCGAAGTCACAGTTGTTCTCTTTCCGATACATTTTCATATATGGGAAATTTAAGTATAAATACCCGGCTTTTTGTGGGCTGGGGGAGATTAGCTTTTTCATTTTCGCCGAGTCAAGTTAATAAAGAACGCAAATATCCACGTTACCACCACGGTGACTCCTTTTTCTTTATATTCTTTAAATATAATTAAAAAGAGATATCGCTACCCTTACGGTGGCCGTGCTTCTGTTATATTTTGAGAACGGAAATAAAAGATATCGACGGAGTAGAGAAATTAATTTCTATAAACGACGGCTTCTGCATAGATATCCAGTTGTCCTTAGGATGACCACCTTTTTCTTATATTTTATATATAAGTAAAAGGAGATATATAGTCAGGTTGACCAAGCAGATACACGTTGAATAGAAACCGATTTCGGTCCTAGAACTGTTTTGTAAGGTTGTATCTACCGAGCGACTAAAATATTGGCGTAACTGATACTGGTAATACCACGCTAGTCTAGTTAAACGCCAGATATTTTATATCTCCGATTCAACGTTATAAAATGTTACTAAATGATTAAAAGTACTACTCTAGCCGACGCACAGTGGCGGATTTTTCCAAAAACTTGGCCAAAATACAAAAAATTAAATTACGATATATAATTGCAATACATTCGTAAATGATAGTATTGATGTCTCTCTTCACTGGACTATAACTCTTACCAGAATATATACAGCGCCAACTGAGCGACAACTGCTTAAACTTCAAGTGTGTTGATAATTCCTTTAAAATTGTTGTTTTTTTATTTGTTTCTGTGTTACTTGTTTTAATAATATAATTATTTTAATGATAGGGATTCTGTAGCTGGAGGTATGAGCAAAGTTTTTTTTATTTATATTAACATTTTTGACTACTTGTCAAATATGAACCAAGTTTAATGAAGTAGCTGTCATAGTTTCTAGTTGATCCACATTTATTTATTTTGTGTAGACCAATGATAATGATTTCCGTAGATTTCCGTCATATTAATGTAATTATCTTATATAATGGACTGTCCAGCAATAGGACAAACAGACAAATTTTGCGAATACTTGCGAATCACAATACAAATGTCACTAATATGTATAACGAACGACCGCATTCCTTTTTATTATTTACCATTGACACAAAGTACGTACTTTTGGTATAGTTCAAAATTACAACTTCAAGATTATGATTGACTTTCTCGTTTAGGAGGACTCGGAGTATGAAAAGCATTATTAGTTTTTGTGGAGATTGGAGCGTAGAAAGGGGGTTTTCAAAAGGGGTTCAACACAAAAAAATATGTATGTAAAAAATCAATTGATAAGTAAATTATTTTTTTGAAATAATATTGAGAAAAATAATCTTGATTGTTTTAAAAAACATAAAGCTCATTGGTGTACGTTAAAAGTTACTTTTGGAAATTAAAAATTTTAAAAATAAATAAAAAATACTATTTAATTTCGACTAAATATAGATCACACATTTATTCAAGAAACTTTAAAATATGAAAATCATTGATTTATATTAAGGGTAATAAGGGTAATAAGTTTGGGTAGTAAAAATTAAAAAAGCTTTGAATTTCTCCATAATTAACAGGTATAAATATTTAGTTGCGTTATTTTTTATTTGGTCAAATTATAAAATTTGCTGGTGTTCGTAACGGAATTATTGGGGATTGACGAAAAATTAAGTAATAAATATTGTTTTTTTTAGGTTCTAGGAATCAACATATTATTATTTCTAAGCGTGAATTGTTTACGGTTATAAGAAATAGTTTTTCAAGGAAATTTGAGGACAAGTGTACTTCTATTCAAGAATATATCCGTACTAAATCTAATAATGACACATTACCTACTGAAGCAATAGATATTCTTAATTCTTTTATGTATAAATATAAATCAAGATGGGAAGCTTATGGAAGAAAATTGGATTATTTTTTAATTAAAAATGACGAATGGTTGAATGAGAATATTTATATCACTGTTAATGCACATCAAATAACACCTAGATATTTTAAAGGAAGACGTCAACTAGAATTTGAAGAAAGCAGTGAAAGATCTAAAAGGCGGAAAACTGAGGATTTGAGAAAAACCAAAAATGTATTGGAACTGGCTTATGCTACCCACATGAGTCTTCGAGAACAAGGAAATATTGATGCAGCAACTGTGGTTAAGAATGCGGTTTTTTCAACGCCTAAACGAGCTCAAACAATTAGGAAAGCCTATAAGGATTCTATGCTAAAAACACAACCATTTTCTAATGAAAAAGCTTTATCTATTCTGGTGGATGCAAAACTCACTAAATTTCAGTATAACATAATTAGATTGGCTGCAAAAGAACAGAATTGTAAGTTATTTCCTGCATATGAAAATATTACGAAAGTAAAAAAGTTATGTTTACCAGAAAATATTAATGTAACGGAAACAACTGCTGAAGTTAAGTTGCAAAGTTTACTAGATCATACCATAAAACGAATTGCACAAGTTCAGGGTGAGGTTCTAAACACAACTTTAGATGATCTTGACAATATAGTCCTTATTTCTAAGTGGGGATGTGATGGTAGTTCAGGACAATCACAATATAAACAGGTTCTTACAAGCGATGGAAGTACCGACGAACATATTTTTTTGACATCTATGGTACCTATACAATTAAAAACTAATAAAAATAAAATTCTTTGGCAAAATCCACGTACGTCGTCTTCCCGATTTTGACGTCCAATTCGTCTTCAGTTTATTAAAGAAGATGTTAATTACACCAAACTGGAAATGGCTTTCGTAGAAAATCAAATAAAAACTCTTGTGCCTACTTCCATTATAATTAACAACAAAATAGTTAATGTGGAGCATAAACTTTTATTTACTATGGTAGATGGTAAAGTTTGTAATGCTATTACAAACTCCGAGCAATTACTAATAGAGGGAGCGTGAAAACGAGTTTGTAGGCGATTGTTGTGTTAGCAACATCTGTAGAGGAAGTGAGGAAGCGGGCACAAGGGGGAAGGTAAACATCCTTCTTGTTCAGTGGCGTATCATTTATCTATAAAAACACACATTGTCCAAACGTTTTAATTGTAAAAAAAAAACTAAAAAATTTGCTAATTTTACTATTTTTAAAATGAATACCGTCTTATATATGTCTAATGCAGGAAAAGAAACAAAATCACTGTAAAGGTCTAATTTTTTCAATTAAAGAATAAAACCTTAAAATCAATTTTATTATAAATACAGGAGCGACTAGTTTCGGCCTTACAGGAACATCTTCAGGCCTGTAATACAATAATCTTTAATTATTATAATAGGTTGGTCACTTACGAATAACATTAAATAGTATAAACCACATAAATGGATCCATATTGTAGCGTTACAGCATTATAGAATTAAAACTGTGACAATAAAAGAGCAGTGCAAACGTAACTAAAAATAAGAAAACTGAGTACGGAATCTACAAGAGAAGAGGTGAGAATAAGCAATTACGAATGCATTTAAATTGCTCGGGATAACAAATAAAGCTGGTAATGTAGTGGTATAGTCCCCGTCAAAGAAGGTCTGGATATGTTAAAGAGGACGGCGTTTTCTCTGTAAATCTGGAGAATGTAAGGATGGAGGGAAGACGAATCTTGCTGGCTCAGGTGTAGATGGCTAGAAAAAGGAGCGTGTAGATGAAAGCTCCAGTAAATATCGTCACTTTCGTCTAATTTTTATTCTCACTCACCGTTTCGGCTTTATCTTCGTAATTCATTTTTAAAAGGAAATAAAAGTAATCATTCATACAAGCATATAATAAAACAACATGAATTTATTATATTTAATAAGCTAATAAACGTTTGTTTTAATGAAAAAAACATATATGTGAGTATAAAAAATATATAAATAGATAAGATTAATATCAAAATCAATTTGAAAATACAACAGATAATAAAATGAAATAAATTAATACAAGTACAAATAGAAAGTTAATAACATACCTTCTAAAAGTAACACATTTTAAGTAGATAAATGTTTAAAGAGTTTATTCCTGAACATAACTAATCTAACGTTTTTCCCCTTTTTAATATTATGAGGGTTTTTGTAGTTGAAGTGAAAATTTTAATTTATTTTGGTCCTAATAAAAATTTAAACATAGGTTATCAAAGAGTAAAATTCATAATAGAACTTCATAATCTTAAATAGTTATCAAAAATTATTAATGGTAAAACTTCAAACAATAATTAGATTCTTAAACAAATTTCTAGTTTTTGTTTTGCAAAAGACTTTTTTGCCTTCTTCGGTTGCCTCTGCCACTTTTCTTTTAGTAGTTTCGAGGAGAATTTTCCTATGAAAACCAGTAGAACCATCAATTGGTTGGTAAAATTTTGATATTTTGAGTCTGGTAAGTCTTGATAAACTTTCTTCTTAGGAAGCTATAACCTTATAGAGAATAAAAATTTAATGTTATATCAAAAGCTCTTAATTGAGAATTATATTTGCAAATGCCGTTTTAATAATATTTTTAAAAGTTCTTGGAATCGTTGTTAACACAAACCTGCAAAAAAATATATAATTTTATTCCTAAAATATAAGATATCACACAATGCACATTCATATAATATCATTGTGCTAGAAAAATACTAGGTAGTTACTGAGACAATTTAAAAAAAGTATTTCGAGAAACTCAACTTTTAATGTCATCATTGTACTTAACTTTTTTATTACTAAATTATTAATAATGTCATTTTGTGTAGTTCGTTGTGATTTGTATAATATATATTATTAAAACCCATCGTCAATGTTAATGTGCCAAGTTTTTTTAATAATTATGTCCTTGTTATAGTAAAAACACATTTAAACACATTTTTAAAGTTTTCTGGATTTCTGCTTTAAATTATCGTACAATTGAACTGACTAATTGTGTGTTTCAGTAAAGGTATATCTCTTTTTTGTTATAACAGTCTTTGTATATTATTCTAACTTTTTGATAATCAGAGAAAACAGTAAGACATCTTAATATATCCTATTTCACCAACAAAAATGTAGAATAATTAATCTCACATCAAACGAAAAAAGTAATTTTAGGATGTCCTAATAGGTTTTAACTTAAAACTAAATAAAATGTATATTGCAACTGTGTTTAAATAAATGAATGTTTTTATACCTGACTATAGCACCAGACAAACATTATGTTAGATCATAATGATCTGCATAACTCAAAATAGTCAAAATCCACATTATTTAAGTTGTTCTAGTATTGTTTTAGCATAACGATGTTAACTCCAATAATAAATATTCACATTTTTTTGGGACGTTTTTTAAGGAAATTAAAAAAAACATGAATAATGTGATATTCTTGTTTAGTTTTGTACTATATAATATAGTTCATTAGGTAGTGATTTAGAAGCAAATTATGTTCTATTTATAGAATAAAAAATCACTCATAATATCTAAATATTTATACCTATTTATATTTTGGACAGGAAGACTATTTTATGTTTTTGGCTCTGAATACTTTTCTTAAGAATTTTAAAACCTTCCTTAGCTCTTTTGGGATATTCCATGCATATCTTAGAAGTTCATTTTGTTTAAACCTAAAACAAATTAAGTACAAAAAATGAACATTTAAAAAATACACAAAATTAGTCTTTTAGATTAGTTAAAAAAAAGTGTCAACAAAAAAATAGCTATGCCTTTTTCCTTAAACATTCTTTTTGAAAGAAACTTAAGTTTCTCTACTACTTGCTGTTTTAGTATTTTATTAGCAGATGAATATAGTGTAGAAGTAGTGACAGGATTGATTATTATACTTCTTTCGTCGAAATTGCATTTTTCTTTCATATTTTCCTTCCCTGAGATCTGTAATAAAAATGCATTAGCATAAAAAGTTATTCAGGTGGTCACTTGTTGAATTCCTATATTTTGGAACCATGTATTTCTTTCTCATATCAAGAAAAGGAAACCTAAAAAAAATAACAATAAACTTTACAAAGATGTGATATTAAAATAATAATAAGTAATTAACCTTTACTATAATCATTATGAGACGGATGAAGACGAACGTAGCTGGAGTGTACTTGCTCTTAATTTTAATTTTTCGATAAGAAAATAAAAAAGTTTAATTGCAAATTAAAGGTGATTGCCTAATGCACCGCCTCTGATAATTAGGTTGTGTCTATACTTACTTATGATATTATCTTGAAGAAGCATTTTCAACAGGCCTTTTACACATAAAGCATGTTTTCACCATAATATTAGAGATAATAAATCTTAAATATACATTTACAACCTTTACAACGTTATAAATAATAATATTTTCCGTAAAATACAAATAAGAAATTGACATGTGTCAGAAAGTGTCAGAACTGACGATCACAGAAAACTTCTGGCGCTGTCAAACTTGGCAACGCTGATTAAATAAGCCAATTACAGAAGAGGTATTTTCCCCCTCGGGGGGAGTAGATGTTGCTAACAAAATTTAGCGCGGGGAAGGGGGGAAGACTCCCTCTAGTAGTAATTGCTCGGAGATTACAAACACAAAATCTGCTCAAAGATGTCACCTTTGTGGAGCCACATCAAAAGAATTTAATAACATAGAAGTTCTTTTAAAAAAAGATATAATTAAAGAACATCTAAGATTCGGAATATCTACATTACATGCGTGGATTAGATTTTTTGAGTGCTTACTGCATTTGTCCTACAAGAAAAATGTCAAAAAATGGCAAATACGTTCGCCCGAAGACAAAAAAATGGTAGAGAAGGAAAAGACGAAAATTCAAACTGAATTCCGTTCAAAACTTGGATTATTAGTGGACAAGCCAAAACAGGGATATGGCAGCTCAAATGACGGAAATACAGCACGTACATTCTTTAGAAAATCATCAGTTTCTGCCGAAATTACAGGTATTGATGAAGAATTAATACATAAATTTTACGTAATTTTGTCAGTAATATCAAGTGGATATGAAATAAAAATAGAAAATTTTAAGGAATATGCTGTAGATACGGCAAAATATTTCGTAAAAAAATATCCCTGGTATTATATGCCTACCTCCGTACACAAGATTTTGGTGCATGCACCTAAAGTTATTTCTTCCTACATCTTGCCGATAGAAATGTTATCAGAATAGGCTCAAGAAACAAGAAATAAGGACATTAAAAAATTTAGAGAAGGGTTCTTTCGTAAAGCCTCGAGGAGAAATACAATGGAAGATATTTTTCGTAACTTATTGGTCTCTTCTGATCCTAAAATATCTATGATGAGACTTCCTTAAAAAAAATTGACACATTTTTCTTCAGAAGTGGTAAAATTACTTAAAGAACCAGAAATATTCGATAAAGAGGAATTTTGTGAAATAATGAATGACTCGAGTAGTGATAACGATGATAGTGGTCAATATAATGGTGACGAGTAATGAAGATTAATTTCACCTTTTGCATTGAAAAAAATTACAAATAAAATTTTTCTTTTATGTGTACCTATATTTAATATTCATTTCAACGTGCTCCAATCTCCCCCATACCTTAAATCAGCAAAATATATTACTTTAACTATAGATACTATATTCAATTTTCATTTTGTACCAGTTTTAGAGAAAATAATTTCAACAGCAACGAATTTTTAATTTTGGCCAAGAATTTTTAAATTTCGGCCACTGTGCGACGTTTGTAGTGGATTTCGTCACCCTTAAGGCTGACCCGATGAACTTGCGCCAGGAAGACGCTTTTATCAGCGGTATATTTTTTTCTGTAAGGTTTCTTTTACGTAGAATTAAAACGATAATCACACTATTAAAGTAATCAAACTAGTATTTAATATTCAGATATTCCGGATGAGAGTTTAGACTAACATTAATGGGTTTTATATTCATTAGCGGGAAAATTCGCGTCTGTGTGTTATTGTCATATTTTTGGTATTCATTGATAAACGTTTATTGTGGGAAAAATTATAGGGTTTTATATTGTACTAAATTATATTATTTAGAGAATCGATATTGATGTTGTTATAAATATTAATTGTTGTAAAGTCGGTCAGCACCCTCAAGTATTAAATTAAGTCATTTAGATTTATGGCCAAAGGGCAGAATTGTAATGTTTTGGATTATCTGTAAACAGTACCTGCCCCTTTTAGTAAAGAGTAAACGCACTTTCGGTTTTATTTTTAAATGGCAAACAGATGTAGATTAGTAGGGTAAATGCCTTGATTTGTATATGTTTTAAAGTTAGATTGTGGTTAAAAAAAAATGTTTTCTGTCGTTTTTTGTAAAACAAAATTGGGTAGACAAATGTGTCATTTTAGCCGTAAGGAGTGTTAGTTTTGTGTATCGATTTTTCAGGAAAAAGGAGATATGTACAGCGGCGGGTAGAATCATGAATATTGAGGAGGGTCGTATTTATTTGTACATATTCACATATCTTTAGCGGGACATTACGAGGAAGTAGTCGGTATGTTCATTTATTTAGAATAAATAGTTGAAATTGTGTTTATGGACTAGCTAACGTATCCTTAGAACTGTGATTAATAACACTGATTTGTCAATCGACAGAGCAAAAGAGCATCGCGCCAAAAAAGAACCTTAGGCCACCATAGACCGCCAGGGACCTCAATAGTAAGGGCCTAAAAATGGTATTTCCCTTGCGGCTATGTAAATTAAAGCCTGATAGAGGCTTGGATGGATCTCTACTGAGATACCCCAAAAGTGGGCCTGACGGGCAACCCCCATTATATCAGGTGTTCTCTGATCGACCGTTCAGTGTTCTACATACAGGACTGAGTATGTCAGTACATTACGGCATTGGAATATTAGGGAAAGGCGTGACGCACGGTGAGGTAAATTTACACTCCGGGTTTTACACATGTTACAAGCAATATTCTATATTTCACCGAACCCTCCGTGCTACCACTGTACTCTCTTTTATTAGACAATGCGTAATTCAGTATTTTCGTGGATGGTGTGATTATATATTAGGAGACAAACAAATATACCAAAGTACTTCCGACTTTTATTTTGCCCTTTTATGGGAATTAAAAGCTCTGGGGTAGTATTCTCGAGTCACGAATATAGATTCGCATGCATGATTTATGATTTGTCTCACTTGGTTTTCGTTCAACAAAGTGAGACACATTGTAAAACACGTATGCGAATGTCGGTATTCGTGATTCGAGAATATTATCCCAGAGGTTAGAAATAACACATTGGCAAGCCTACATAAACATAATGTTAAGCCTAGAAACGGCTTATAATTTAAATATCCGGCTGTACAAAAGAATAGATGTTAAATAAACAGTATTCAAAATTAATCTCGGTGTTTCCTTTGTTCTTCCTCCATTACAGCTACATTAAACTCTAAACGTAATTCTGGGGGTTTTTAACATCACTTCGTGGGGATCCAATAGACGAAATTTAGGCCAAAGTTAAGGGTATTTGGAAAACTAGATTAGGGCCCGGTTTGTCAAGTTACATGGTCATTTGTTAATAATAAAAAGAAAACTTCTAGAATTTCTGGTAAAATGTTATATAATGATGAATAGTATGTTAATCCTGATTCAATAGTGAATGCATTTAGTACATTCATTGAAATTGTCTATTCTTTGCCAGAAGATAGTGAAGACATGAATTTGCAACTTAGCTATGATCCTAATATGCTATTAAATATTATTAGTGAAGCAATAACGGAAAAAGAAATCCTAGAAGCTGGTAAAAAATCAAAAAAATAAATTCACCTTAGGTTCAGACAAAATACCTTCTTTTCTCTTAAAAGATTGCTTAATAGTATTAATATATCCCCTACAAACTCTTTTAAATCTAGTCATTAAAACTTCAGTAGTTCCAGATGTTTGGAAAGTAGGTAAAATCTGTCCCATATATAAATCTCAAGATCGAGCTGCTATAAACAATTATATGGTATTTATTTTTATTTATTTATTTTTATTTATTTTTATTTATTTTTATTTATTTTTATTTATTTTTATTTATTTTTATTTATTTTTATTTATTTTTATTTATTTTTATTTATTTTTATTTATTTTTATTTATTTTTATTTATTTTTATTTATTTTTATTTATTTTTATTTATTTTTATTTATTTTTATTTATTTTTATTTATTTTTATTTATTTTTATTTATTTTTATTTATTTTTATTTATTTTTATTTATTTTTATTTATTTTTATTTATTTTTATTTATTTTTATTTATTTTTATTTATTTTTATTTATTTTTATTTTCATTTCACTGCAGTTTCCCTCCCTTTAACTGTGAAAATCCAAAAATCCTGAAATACTTAATTATTTATTTAGGATGAGTAGCTACAATTTCAATTTTCAAGTTCCTAACTTTAAAAAATCTATACTCCGATACAAACGTTCAATCCCATTCCCCCTCCCTTAAAATGTAAAAATCCTAAAACCTTGTATAACGTCATTATTTATTTATGACAACTCAAACTTTCAAGTTCCTTCATTTAAAAAATTCGATACTCTTAAAACACAAGACACGACAAAGTAACCAACTTTTTTAAAACTAATAATAGTTGTAATATTGGTTGCCTAGAAGTCAAAAATTTCTCACCAATAAATAATTTAGTCAAAATTAGAAAAAATATTGTACATAACACGTTACGAAATGCTGTTTTATGTAACTCGTTCATGTTGCGGAACCTCGCTTTGCTCGTCCCGCAAATATTCACTTGTTACATAAAATAAGGTATTTCGTAACTGGTTTCATAAATAGCTATTACCAAATACTAAACAAAACCTCTTATTTTACAGAAAATTATTATTGTTGCCCTTTCGACTTGTTACTTAAAATTATATTAATCTCGAGATAAAGGAATGGAATTTTTTCAAAGATGCAAAATCGATTTTTTGACCTGTTTTGTTGTTAGTTAGAACCGATGTTTTTGTTTTATCTGTTAAACATGACAACAGAAGTTTACTTGTTATACAATTCGTTATAGAAATCATTCATTTATTTTTTATCAATACGCCAAAGTTCATGGGTGGTCTATTTTGAAATTATTAAAATTTACTTATAAATAAAGACAATCAGATGAGAAATCCTGTGATGTTGTAATTTTAAAAATAAAAACAGACGGGGACAAAAACTAATTGTAAATAACTATAACTAACTTATTTTAGGTACTTATTTTTCAGATATACTTATTTTTCCGAATTTTGACTTGCGATTTCTCGATATTACATTATAATTTTCATAATTAAATTAATTATTTATCAATCTTATCTATAAATCTGTCATCTTCTACCAATGGCGTTATTATTATGATTTCTCACGTTTGCCTCATTTAGGTAATGAGGAATATTTTATTTGACTGATTGAATGTTCCAAGACTTTATTTCTTCGGTTTGTCGTGCATTCATTTGATTGATCTGTCTTACCCATCTGTATTTGTTGATCTACTTTGCCACTTCCATCCATTTTTACATGATCTGTGTCTATTTCCAGCCAATTATTTTAAACGAACGAATGTTGAGGTAACCTTTCTACTAGTGCTGTACATCAGATCCGGATTTTTTTTTTTAATCCGGATCAGAACTGGATCTGATCCGAATTTTCCTACGTGAACAATTCGGATCCGGATCTATCCGAATGCGACAACCGGATCCAAGATACGGATCCGAGATCCGGATTCAAGAACCGGATACGCGAACCTTTTATATACTGTTGCCTATTTAGTTTCTTTTTAGAAACATGAATACTCTCCCTTTCCCCGCAGATTAACCAATCAAGACCAAGAAGAAAGAACCGTAGAAAGTGTATTGGATTTTCTTTTCCCAAAACCGTCAGGTACTAAGGAGTTGAATGAAGTTGAAAAATATATTAAAGAGCAAGATTTCGACAAAAATAGATGTCCATTAAATGGTAAGAAGCAAATGAAAAAAAATCTTAAAATTATCAAATCTATCGAGAAAATTCCTCTGTATTCCTGCAACCTTCACACCTTCTGAGAAGGTGTTTTGTGTTTTCTACAGCAGGAAATATTGTTCGGGCAAAGAGAAGTTGCCTCTCGTTTGAAAATATAGACATACTAGTATTTATATATGAAAATAAGAATGTATAGTATCTGCGACAACTCAAATTGTATTTATTTGTTTTGTATGCTTTAATAAAAATTAAAATATATCTTTTTGCAAATTATACCTCTTTTGTATGCCTATAACTTATACATTATCATACTTGTAGCTATCTATTAGCTATTGTCTCTTCCTATTTATCCGAAAGTAGGATTCGAATCTTAAATAAGAGTCAGAGAATTCGGATTTGAGATCCGGATCTGAGATCCGAATTTGAAATCCGGATCTGAGATCCGAAATCCGAATCCGGTTCCTATATTTAAATCCGGTGACGGATACATCCGGATCCGGTTTTTTTCTTCAAGGATCCACGATCCGTTAAAAATTCGGATCCGTTCACCACTACTTTCTACATATCCCAACCATCGGATTCTTTGCGCTCTAGCAAATGAAGTGATTGCTAGCTGATTATACATATAGAAAAATACCTGTATCAGTCCTTCTGTGCCAGCATCTCGTTCTTTAAACCCACCAAAGATTCTACGAAGCATTTTCCTTTCAAATATTCCTAATTTAGCGACCAGCTTAGTTCTTTTTAAGAACCAACTCAACTTTTTTCACGATTTTTTATCAATTAAATAATATACATTGGCTTGATATAGTTACTGTAACAGATATAGAAAACAAAGTCAGATTTCTTACTAATAATATTACTAAATTATTTGATACTCACTGTCCGTATAAAACAATAAGGGTCAGTAAACCTCGATCTCCCTGGCTAACAGAAAATCTCAAACTGATATATAATGAACGAAATAAAGCACTGTCTCGTTTCAAGCGCCTAGAAACGCCAGAATCTTGGAATAACTATAAACAGCTCAGAAACTTTGCTCTTCTTTCTACTAGAAATGAAAAAGCTGCCTACCTTCGTCATATAAGTGCTCAAGGTACATCAACATTTTTTAAAACTTTGAGAACGATGAATATACAAGCTTCTAAAAATAATGACATACCATACGAATTAGCTGATCCATATAAAATTAACGATGCCTTTATCTCAGTTTTTCAAAACAGTAATGAAAACTGCTTTGAAAAAATTGCGTACTAGAGAACAAATAAATTTAATTTTAATAAAACATTTGAATTTAGCCTTGTTGATGTTGACACCATCTCCAAAACTATAGGTGCAATAAAATCGAATTCCAGTGGCGTAGATAATATACCTTTAGAAAGGCTTAAACTTTGTATGCCAGTGATTTCTATTTATATTACGCACATTGTGAACTGTTGCCTTGAAAGCGGATATTTTCCTGATCAGTGGAAAAAAGCAGTCGTGGTACCTCTTCCAAAAAAACAAATCCAACTACTTTTAATGAATTGCGTCCTATAAGTTTACTTCCTATTCTCTCTAAAGTTTTGGAGAGAATAGTATATGAGCAAATCTATGATTTTTTAAGGTTAGAAAACTTCGCAATATTCCCCAAGCAGCAAGGTGCCGTCATTATGACATGATTTTTTGGGATTAGTCGTTTTTGCAACATTAATTAGACGTCAATACAGACTCGTCATTATTACGTAATTTTTTAGTATTAATTTATCCGAAATACAATATCCCACATACTCAAAGCACAGTTTATAGCTTAAAAGAATCAGTTCGCTCACTCGGACTAATTGGATGTTCCAAAATAACATCCACTCCAGGGATACAAATTCAGGATGCGCAGAAGACTGCTGTTTGAATATAGGCGGTTGTCATATATTGTATTAGGCATTCCAAACAAATGAACTGCCAGTGGGAAGATTTGATATATCCAAGGGTTGCGACATACGATATATTCTGTTTACAATACGTAAAATCATGAATAATGGATTACATTTAAATATTTTATGTCAAAATAAGATACATTTTTTCATAAATTAGCAGGCTTTGTGACTATTATTTCGAATAAAAAAACACGTTCAAGATGCAAGACTATGTCACTACCCCCTTAAATATACCAGACCTTCTCACTGACAGCTATTGTTTGATAGGTCGTTGGAATGCGTAATTGGTAATAGTAAGAGAGCCCACTGCAAATTACGACTGCCAGCTGATAACAAAATGAAATATGCTCCAAAGACATGTAACAACATTGTACTTTACCAAATTGCACCTGTGCCAATCTGTAAACCAGAGCAAAGGGGTTAAAAAAAAATTATTTTATATTCAAAAAATTACATAAGACATGACAGCGATAATGGTGTTTTCTCTGAAAATTACAATCCTAATTGAATCGGTGAGCGAAAAAACAATACATATCCAAAATGACCATTTTGAGAAAAACAAAAAAAACTGTTTTAAAGAAAAACTATAGGTTATTCGGCTTAATTATGTATTGTGAAGTTATAGAATTTTTGTTAACCGATAATAATACGTACATAAATTTAAAAATAAAATTATGCAAAATATGATATTTGAAAAAAATGACTTGCAGTTATACTGTTCTTTCACTTAATTTAAAAAAAAATGTTTTAATTTTTTTTTGTAGCTTTATTGATTATTATTTAACAAACTTATTTGTAATTTTTTAATCAGAATCTTCATTTTTGACTTTCCAAGAAATAATATATGGTAGCAAAACTCTAGGATTTCATCACTAAAGTAAAATAAAAGTATCTTTATATTCGCTATCTTCTTCACGTTAATAGGGACAACTTCTGAGTATGTCTTTTCTAATGGCGAGCATACACGTAACGGTCTACCGGAGAGGCCTACCTGTGCAGGTATGCCTGCGCAGGTCGGCTTCATGTCGTAGCGTGCATGTCTACCTGTGCAGGCACACCTGCACAGACAGACCGTAGCGTGTATGCCCGCCATAAGGGTAACTTCAGATTGCATTAGGTTTGATATCAGTCTAATGCACCCCACACATAAAAGTGTGCGAGAGAAAACCGCCTATGAAGGCACTTGTAGTAACATATCCAGAAGTTTTACCAGTGTATGTAAACTGGCTGTACTGTGGAATGACAAAATTAGATGTTTGTTCATCAGCTGATTTAGAGGTTTTTTTTATGAAATTGCGACCACCATTTGAAATCTGTGTTAAATTTGTCTACGAAACGACATGGCTACTGAGTGAAAAAACAGTACATGCGCTGGTACTTGTACTGTTCTTTCACTCAACCGAAAATTGAACAAGCCTCCATCGCTCGTATGATGTTGGTCTGTGTATTATTCTTTCGCTATGTGATAGGCCTATGGATTTTAAACAATTTGCCTATCTCAGTTAAAATTACCGTTTTTGGCACTTGTACTGTTCTTTCACTCACCGATTCAATTCATTGTGAACCTAGCTTTTAAACCTGAATTATTAATATTTTTACCTAACTTTGGCAGAGATATTCAATAATAATTATAAACTCTTGTTAGACAATTCTTTTAAATCATAATCATGGTAGTTTTTTTGTCGTTTCTATGACAACCTGTAAAAATGAATCACAACAATAGGGATACAAATAAATTATTAAATCAACAAAAATTGATTCATATTTTTAATGATTTTTACCTACTAATCGTGTGTAGATGTTTTTGTGCGATGTTAAGAGGAAGAAAATGTTTGCCGTTAACGATATATATCAAGATATATTTGAATATGTTATTATCTGGAAAACTTTAAGGGCAAACAGAATTAGCGCTGTCATGCCTTATGTGATTTTTTTAATATAAAATATTTTTTTTTTAAACACTTTGCTAAGGATTTGGATTGTCACAGGTACCATTTGGTAAAGTACAATGTTTTTTCATGCTTTTGGGGTATATTTCATTTCGTTATCAGATGACGGTAAAAATTTGCAGTGGGCTCTTGGGCTATTATGATTTGATTATGTATGCGCCAGGGATACAAATCCGAGTTGCGCAATGTATAAACTGGAACATTGAGATCAAAAGTGCCGACGCAGAGTGAGCGAACTGATTCTTTTAAGCTATAAACTGTGCTCAAAGCATGTGCAATATCCTAATCAGTGACGTGTATTTGACGTCGCATTGATGACATAGAATAGACGTCACTTAGAATTCATCATAAATACGTTATTTTTTCGTATATTTCATTACTTAAGTGTTGAATTATAAAGAACCTAATTGGAAATAAGCTTCAACTGAAAACACGTATATATTAAGTTTTTTCGATCTTCAGTTTGTAAATTTTTTTGATGAAATTATGGTGCTGATGGAAAAGAAATAACCGTATCTAATCGATACCTAGCTCCTTGTGGGACAGCTACTGGAATTACATCCATTAAATCAGAGGTGTCTACTCAGACTACTTAACTTGTTATTATTTATACATCCTATTATATATTTGTCAAAGTTATGTTCATTGTCACGTTAATGTCAAGCGCATTTCTAGTTTAATAAAGCCTAGTTTTTCAATGGTTCTCATTTCAATTTATTAAACTAGAAATTGAATATGTAGAAGTTCCTACGACCGGTTAGTTTCGAAATAGACTCAGACTCAAAATTAGCTCAACATGAATGGACCCACTGGAAACAGACTTTTGAAAACTTTCTCTCTATGAGTACAGACAAACTGAACGAAGCTACAAAACTTCGAGTTTTTATTAATCACATTTCTTCTAATGTATACAGATTGATAAGTGAATGCAAGACTTATAATCAAGCAATTCAAATTTTAGATCAAATCTACATAAAACCTAAGAACATTATTTATGCAAGACATTGCCTATCCACTCGAAAACAATTAGTCGGAGAATCTGTGGATCAATATATGCTGGCGTTAGAAAGCTTAGCAAAAGATTGTGATTTTAAAGCTGTATCTGCTGAGCAAAATAAAAACGATTGTTTAAGGGACGCCTTCATCGCGGGTCTCTCTTCGACTACTATAAGACAACGACTTTTAGAAAATACATCTTTGAATTTGGATTCTATATTTAGTCAAGCACGCGCAATAGAAACAGCAGTTTTAAACTCAGAGACTTTTTCAACTTTCAATCCTACAGTTAATGTTCTAGTTGAGAAAGATAATGAATCTTCTAACAACACTGCGGGAAATAATGCAGAATTGGTAGCGGCTGTATCTCCTATGTCACGGTATGGTAATCGGAAATGCAATTTTTGTGAAGAACCATACCATCGAAGAGATCAGTGTCCAGCATCAAATTCTATTTGTCGAGCATGTCTCAAACGAGGACATTATGCAAAAGTATGTAAAAGCCGATCGATAAAAATAGTCGCAACAACTAATGAAACCCTTGCTACAATATCTCTGGTTAATTCTGTTTCTACAGAAGATCTAAATCAAGCTATTATTTTTATCAAAGTGAATGGAATGCCAGCGAAAGGACTAATAGATACTGGCAGTACTTCAAGTTTTATCAATTCCTCGTTTGCTAATCGTTTTACACTAACAAAGGTTCCAGTAAAAGAGAACATAAATATGGCTTCGCTGGATCATTTTTGTAAAGTGGAAGAAAGTTGTTTTGTAACATTAGAACTAGAAAATAGTGATTATACATATGAGAATGTAAAACTTCTTGTTATGAAAAATCTTTGTACCGATATCATTTTGGGTCATGATTTTCTAAAACAACATTCTCTGGACCTAAAACTCCTTTAAAAATATGTAACCTCTTAAAAGCAGCAGTTCCTGAAGCATCCCTTTTCTTAAATTTATCACATGATTGTAAACCTATCTCCATTAAATCTAGAAGGTTTTCTGATGCAGATAAGCAGTTCATAGACACAGAAATACGGAAACTCCTAGCCGAATCTATTATTGAAGAAAGTAAATCACCATGGAGGGCACAAGTTTTAATAACAAGTAATGCCAACCATAAGAAGCGAATGGTAATAAATTATGCCCAAACAATAAATCGCTTCACTGAACTAGATGCGTATCCTATTCCAAATATTGAAGAGATTGTGTCTGAAGTATCAAAATATAAAGTATTTGGTACTATTGACTTGCAGAGCGCTTATCATCAAATTCCTATTCTTGAACATGAAAGATCCTATATTGCATTCGAGGCTTGTGGAAATTTGTATCAATTTTGCCGAATACCATTCGGTGTTACGAATGGCGTAACTAGTTTCCAACGCGTCATTGACACTATCATTAGGAATGAAAATTTACAAGGTACTTATGCATATCTGGATGACATAACAATTTGCGGTAAAACTCAAGAAGAACATGATAAGAATTTGGAAAAATTTCTTAAAGTTGTCAACAAATACCAACTCACTTTAAATGAAACAAAATCAAAATTTTCAGAAAAATCTATAAAACTATTGGGTTACCAAATTCAAGATAATACTATCAAACCAGACCCAGAACGTTTACGGCCTTTAAATGATTTACCACTACCAGTTAATAAGCAATCACTGCGTCGAGCTTTGGGTATGTTTTCGCAATATTCAAAATGGATCCCAAAATATTCTGACAAGATTAGACCACTCTTAGAAGTTTCCACTTTTCCATTGACTTCAGAAGCGTCCAATGTTTTTGAATTATTAAAATCAGAAATCGCAAAATCTATGGTTACTTCCATTGATAAAAATATTCCGTTTACCGTGGAAACTGACGCATCTGACGTGGCGATTGCTGCTTCACTATCACAAGATGGCAGACCAGTAGCGTTCTTTTCAAGAACTCTGTCTAATAGCGAGAGACATCATTCGTCGATAGAAAAGGAGGCTTACGCTATAGTCGAGGCTTTAAGGAAATGGAAGCATTTTCTTATTGGTCGCTGTTTTAAACTCATAACTGATCAAAAATCCGTTTCTTTCATGTTTGATAATAAAAACAAAGGGAAAATAAAAAATGAAAAGATTCAAAGATGGCGATTGGAACTTTCTTGTTTTAAATACGACATTATTTACCGATCTGGAAAAGCGGATATGTTCACAAGGGTATGTGCTCACGTGACGCCAGAGGCAAGTCTAAGTAATCTATATCAACTTCATCAATCCCTATGCCATCCTGGAATAGCACGAATGGCTCACTGGATTCATTCTAAAAATCTTAGATTTACTTTAGAAGAAGTAAAGAAAATATCATCTTCATGTACAGTCTGTGCCAAGGTTAAACCTCAATTTTGTCGAACTTCTGGAAAACTTATTAAAGCTACCAATCCATTTGAACGCCTCTCTTTAGATTTTAAAGGGCCTTTACCTAGTTCCTCTCCTAATAGATATCTACTAACGGTTGTTGACGAGTATTCGAGATTTCCTTTCGCTTTCCCATGCTCAAATATTTCTGCTGCGACTATAATTAAACATCTTTCAACATTATTTTCGATTTTTGGAATGTCTGGTTATATACACTCAGACCAGGGTTCGTCATTTATGTCTCAGGAATTAAAATCTTTTCTAAATTCGAAGGGTATAGCTACTAGTCGTACTACTGCATATAACCCAAAAGGAAACGGGCAGATCGAGCGGGAAAATGGCACTATTTGGAAGACTATTGAATTAGCATTACTTGATAAAGGTTTACGAATATCACAGTGGGAAATAGTCCTGCAAGAAGCGTTACACTCTATTAGATCTCTCTTATGTACTAGTACAAATGCAACTCCTCACGAAAGAATGTTTATACATAATAGAAGATCAACTTATGGACAATCTTTACCCACGTGGATGTCGACACCAGGTCCAGTTCTAGTTAAAAGTCTTAATCGAGCTAACAAGTACGAGCCTATAGTGGAGCAAGCTGAACTTATCCAAGCTAATCCTTATTATTCTCACGTGCGGATGAATGATGGAAAAGAAATACAGTTCATCAAATTTCTAGAGGTGTTCGACGCCCAGACAGAGAACGCGCTACGTGTGACTAAGATAGCTATTGTACAGTCTGCTAAACAAGTTATTTTAAATAGTTTTTAATATTTTTAGGTAATTAAATTTTAAAAGTGTGGAATAGTTTAGGGATTAAATTGGTCTGATTGGACTTTCCTAGAACGTTTTTAAAAGCAGCTAAAGATAGTATGTAGAATTGAAAATAATTATTATGCCATAAAAGGTGTTTTGGAATTCCTTCAAGCTTTTGAAATTGAGTCAGAAAATATAAATTTTATAGGATAGCGGAAAATACCTATAATTTTTTTGTAGGCCTTTGTAAATCGTGGAAATAGTTTATATTTTATTTCTACCTTATTAAGGAAAATGGTACCTATTATTAATAACGGTTGTTTCTGAAACATTACTAAAATTTTCGAAATTTTGTTTTTCTACAAAATAATAAACTATACTATTTAGAAAAAAAATTATTTCTCTTATAATTTTATAAAAAATAACAGGGGAATATTTACATTTCTTGATCTATTAAACAAAACGATAAATTATCTCGACGAATGACACCATGTTCTAGTACGGAAGCTAGCTTTACATTTTTGTTGGTGGTTTCATGGGTTTCATAACAATTTTTTGTAATTGTAGTTTACACGTACATATACCTCTTAACACTTGTTTGCTTTATTAAAAAAGTGTGTTGTTGTGATTTACTCGAAATAAGTCAAAAACAACTTGAAACCCCATATAAAATCAAAAAGGAGAAACGGAAAAAATTGAGCCTGTAAATGAACACAACTCAGAAACAAAAATAGCTATCTAATAATAAAAAAATAAAATTTGATTCTTGTGCAGCTTCATCTATATTATTAACTGTTTTTGGTTTTTTAATGGTTTTTCTTGGTGATGAAAATTCCGATATCTCACGGTTATCGATTCTTTTTTTCTCTCCAGAAATGCGGACGACAGTGTTTTTAGATACTCCTATGGCTGCAGCAACACGATCATTTACATTTTTAAATGGTATTGAAGGTGAATTAAAGTTTCCTTCTCTTCTCATAAACTCTATAACATTGGCTATTATTTCGCGAGATTGACTGTTAATCACGCGGCCTCTTAATTTGCTATTAAACTCCATACTTAGGTTCTATTAAACTGTAATGAGCAAAAAACACAAACGAAAATAAAAGAAATGTTTTAGCGAAATTTACATCTGACATTTACGTCTGAATGAAATAGTGAAATACTTGATGCGCAGAGTGTACTTTCATTGCGTAAATCCGTCGGGATGCCTGTCAGTAGTGCTTTTTCTGTCTAGCCGTCGAAAGCCTCTAGAAATTTGATGAACTGTAACCGTATCTAATCGATACCTAGCTCCTTGTGGGACAGCTACTGGAATTGCATCCATTAAATCAGAGGTGTCTACTCAGACTACTTAACTTGTTATTATTTATACATCCTATTATATATTTGTCAAAGTTATGTTCATTGTCACGTTAATGTCAAGCGCATTTCTAGTTTAATAAAGCCTAGTTTTTCAATGGTTCTCATTTCAGGTGCCTTATGTTTTGATATGGATAGTTAGTAACGTTCCATTTTCTACCATTAATCATTGAAGATTTTGTTGCCTGTCTCTTTTTAACGTATTGCTAACCCAATTCAAAAGTCCTCGAATCTCAAATGACAATAAGTTTTGATAATCTAGTACAATTGTACTGGATCTAGTACATCCTAAAGGTAACAGGTACGCTAGAAACGAAATTCAGTATATTGTCCGCTATCGTCCAGTGTAATTAATATAAGTTAAACTAATAAAAGTGCCGTAAAGACCTAATAAATCCTAAACAGTTGATAATATTCCTAAGGCAACCAGAGAGAAAACCGATCCTAGTACATTTTTATGAAATCTGGTACAATTATTTATACCAATCTAGTACTAAACTAACAAATATTCTGGCAAGGTCATATTGACAATTGTCATTGTTGTTTCCTGTTTCCTCCATCTTCATGATTTTCGTGAGAGTCGTGACCTCGTGAACGTGGTTCATTTTTAAATTGTACTTTATTTGATAAGATGTTTTAGAAAAAGGTAAAAAATAGAATGTGACAAAATAATAAAGTATATTAAACCAAATTTGGTATTTTACAGATGTATTGCATTGTTGAGTTTAAAAAACCGGATGATGACGGTCTGGCGGTTGTGAGGTGAGCAGAAAATGGCTGACGCCGAGTTAAAAACAAGTCTTTTGGCCGCCTTTATAAAGAAATATATGAAGAAATATAATATAAGACTGGTGAGTAATGTTATACTTTTATTTTTTGATTATAAGTTCTTTCTGGGTATTTTTTTAATAGCTAATTTAAAAATAAAACATTTGTAGGGTGTCACTTGATTAAGATACCTTTTATCATCTCACAGGATATATGATCTTTGTTTTATTAACTTTTATTATAAACTCAGACTATATGTATACCTCTGAGAAGGTAGTTTTTGGGGCTACTACCTAAATCTCCGGTGAAATAATTGCCTCAGATTTTATAACTAGATACACAATTTACTTTTTATCTATAAGAATTTTCAGTGGTCTGTATTTTAATAGTTCTTCTATTTTAGATGATAATGATAAGTGATGTATCAAATTAAAAAAAGTCGAAGTTACCTCAGATCTACATTCCGAGGTTGATAAAGTACCTACTAAAAGAAAACAGGTAACAACTATAAAGCTGTCATTCGATGATACTGAAGATGAAGAAATCGTAAAGCATACTCGTCCACCCCCAATTAAAATTAAATCTACAATTTTAGGTATGTTGTGTCAGTTCCTATAATATTCTTTTGTGATTTTATTCTGTTTGGTTACTTGCTCATGACTTTTTTTATTTACCAGTGTAAGTTATTTAATATATTTTGCATGTGTTTTTTGGATTAAATAAATAACTTTCATCTGCTTAGTATTTTTAATAATTCCATCCAACCTTCGTGATAATGACGTCATTTTGCTTAGCATAGGACACCCCCGATATACACGTTACTTTAACGTGATATCGATTCGTCAAAATGACGATATGGAATGACGTCATTTCGCTGTGCCATTCTCACGTTACCAAAACGTTATTTTAACGTCATCAAATTACGTAACGCACACCAAAAAATCACGTCATAATGACAGCATAATGTTGCATGGATCGAAGTAGGTAATACAAGACGTCACTTTAAATTTCTAATTACTTTAGGAAACGTTTGTTAGAAAAACAGCTGTCACTTGTCATTGACAACGCGTTGACATTGGCTTTAAAATATTAATTGGTTGGTAGATCCAGGACTTTCTTACTTCTATCTGGTATGTTTTTTTAAATAAACTACAAGTAATAGTAGAAATAAGACACTTAAAAAATTATAATGGCCATATTGATGAAGAAGGATGATAAGAGAAAATTCCCTTCAATAACTTTAACAAAAAAAATAAAAATAACAACCCTTATACATCATCATCATCAAAGATGTATGTGGGTGGTTCGATAGTTCATGGTAATTAAAAACCTATTTAAAAAGAAGATGTCCAATTATAGATTTTAAATTTAATTGATTTAGTTACGCTCAAAATAATTTCCTTTATTTATCCGAATTAAATATTTTTAAATATTTCTAGTTCAGGAGTATTAAATAGATTTTACTTTATTGATGTAATCTTTAGTTCATGAGACATAGCCATTGTACGTTTTTAAATTGTCACCATGTATAAGTATTGGTATTGTTTTAAATATTTTCACCCATCTCTTAGGAAGGTATCACTGTAATTGCTTCAGACTCAACTATGACAATTTAATAAACAGTTTTAATAACGTTGATAAGAGCAAGAGTAAGATATTATAAGGATATGAAAATATCCTCCATAAATAAAAGAAAACTATAAATTTTGACAATAATATTATTACTCTAATTATGATCGTGAAAATTTAATTTTCTTTCAAAAATTTCCACTCGTTAATAAAAATTTCATGTTTGTTTGATACAGAAATGCCGACAATGCTATTATTTTAATTACACAATAATTAAAATGTTAACAGTACTAATGTTAATGGCTTTTCCAATATAGTTTTAATAGTACTGTTATTTTTAATTTAGGATAATGTTTATAAGAAATTTTAGGTTTTTTTCCAACAAAAAAACGCCTTGTAAAATGGTACAATTATTTGCGGTAAATACAATTTATAATTCATTAAAAAAATTAATGTTAAAAATAAAACTAAACGGGCATAATGACTTTATCATCAGAACTAAGAAGTAAAAAAATTAAAGTAGTGACCTAATGACTATTGCATTAGCCGAGACCACCATCTTTTCTTGCATTCGGATGCAAAGTGGATTACCAATCTAATTATACTGGTAAAAGGATACTGCAAGTATGCGTTCCAGAATACGCAATTAGTACTTCCTGGACTTATATCCACTGGATACTGGATTGTTGCGAGAACCGTAATGCATGTGGGTGCAGGTGCAAAGCTGTCACCTATCAGTGAGATTTAAATCATTTTTTGATTTGTCTCGGGAAATTTTAGAAAAATTATTCACCTTCCCTCTATCGAATTTATTCCAGTTAAGATCTCCACCCTGTATATTATATAGTTACTAGTCACCTTTAGACTTCGCATTCCACTTTTTGGTTATTTACAGATATACCTACAGGTTTTACCAACGAAAAAAAAAAAAAACTAAATTGCATTTCAATTAGCAATATGCTAGACACAAATAATATTAGGATACATATTTTTTTTATTAAAGAACATGGTAGACACATCTAATTAAATTAAAATGTACGTATTTATTTGATTTTTATATTTAAATTCAATAATGGGTAGTTTACTAATTAAATTTATTTATAAATAACAAAATAAAAAATATTTGATAGGTGCAAATGGTTTGTTATGATCATTATTGTTTATTTGATTTTTTAAATAGATAATTATTACCAAAAAGGTAAAATTAAAACAAAATTGATATTTTTAAATAAATTAAATAATGAACGAAAAAGAGAAAATCTGAATAATCGTTTCACACAACAACGAGCTACCATTACTTTCTTGAAAACAACTATTCACTTGACTAATACCGCAACAGGCATATATCAAAAGATAAATAACAGAGATAGGAAATAATTTTCAACAGTCTAACTTTGATTTTGCTTCCTAAAAATAAAGTCATACTTGGACTGGTTTCGCCTTTATTAGGACTCATCAGTAACAATTAGATCAAGGTTGTCAGGTCGAAAAATTAAAAATCACTAGAAATATGTCCAAAAAATCACTAGATCGAATGATAAATCACCAGATCTTTTTTATGTTTGTATACAAATTAAACAAAAATAACAAAGCTATCAATAAGTTTTTTTTTGGTGCTTCTGTTTAAATTCTGTTTAAATTTGACGTATTTCCTCAGGCATTCTTCAATATTTTTAAACAAATATTTCACTTAGACGTATTCTGTGACACTTTTGTGAAGTATTTCCAAACAAAACTTTTTGGTGGCGCCATTCATTGATAAATTTATCACGAGACACGAATCTTTGCGAATTATTAAGGTACAAGTATTGGTACTGGGTATTTCACCGGCCGTAATAAAATCGCGGAAAATAACAAACCGAAAAATATAAGAACAAGAAGTATTCTATAAGGACACACAGAGCAAGAGCACAGAACATAAATGCTTAAAACCTCCGAGTAATTACTACTAGAGGGAGTCTTCCCCTTTTCCCCGCGCTAAATTTTGTTAGCAACATCTACTCCCCCCGAGGGGGAAAATGTCTCTTCTGTAATTGGCTTATTTAATCAGCGTTGCCAAGTTTGACAGCGCCAGTTCTGTCACTTTCTGACACATGTCAATTTCTTATTTGTATTTTACGGAAAATATTATTATTTATAACGTTGTAAAGATTGTAAATGTATATCTAAGATTTATTATCTCTAATAATATGGTGAAAACATGCTTTATGTGTAAAAGGCCTGTTGAAAATGCTTCTTCAAGATAATATCATAAGTAAGTACAGACACAATCTAATTATCAGAGGCGGTGCATTAGGCAATCACCTTTAATTTGCTATTAAACTTTCTTATTTTCTTATCGAAAAATTAAAATTAAGAGCAAATAAACTCCAGCTAAGTTCGTCTTCATCCGTCTCATAATAAGTAAAGGTTAATTACTTATTATTATTTTAATATCACATCTTTGTAAAGTTTATTGGTATTTTTTTTAGGTTTCCTTTTCTTGATATGAGAAAGAAATACATGGTTCCAAAATATAGGAATTCAACAAGTGACCACCTGAATAACTTTTTATGCTAATGAACATTTTTATTACAGACCTCAGGGGAGGAAAATATTAAAGAAAAATGCAATTTCGACGAAAGAAGTATAATAATCAATCATGTCACTACTTCTACACTATATTCATCTGCTACTAAAATACTAAAACAGCAAGTAAGTAGAGAAACTTAAGTTTCTTTCAAAAAGAATGTTTAAGGAAAAAGGCATTGTCATTTTTTAGTTGACACTTTTTTTTAACTAATCTAAAAGACTAATTTTGTGTATTGTTTAAATTTTCATTTTTTGTACCTAATTTGTTTTAGGTTTAAACAAAATGAACAAAAGAGCTAAGGAAAGTTTTAAAATTCTTAAGAAAACTATTCAGAGCCAAAAACATAAAATAGTCTTCCTGTCCAAAATATAAGTAGGTATAAATACTTAGATATTATGAGTGATTTTTTATTCTATAAATAGAACATAATTTGCTTCTAAATCACTACCTAATGATATTATATAGTACAAAACTAAACAAGAATATCACATTATTAATGTTTTTTTTTTAATTTCCTTAAAAACGTCCCAAAAAAATGTGAATATTTATTATTGGAGTTTACATCGTTATGATAAAACAATACTAGAACAACTTAAATAATGTGGATTTTGACTATTTTGAGTTATGCAGATCATTATGATCTAAGAAAATGTTTGTCTAGTGCTATAGTCAGGTATAAAAACATTCATTTATTTAAACACAGTTGCAATATACATTTTATTTAGTTTTTAAGTTAAAACCTATTAGGACATCCTACAATGACTTTTTTCGTTTGATGTGAGATTATTTATTCTTCATTTTTGTTGGTGAAATAGGATATATTAAGATGTCGTACTGTTTTCTCCGATTATCTAAAAAGTTAGAATAATATACAGACTGTTATAACAAAAAAGAGATATACCTTTACTTAAACACATAATTAGTCAGTTCAATTGTACGATAATTTAAAGCAGAAATCCAGAAAATTTTAAAAATGTGTTTAAATGTGTTTTTCTACGTTCATGCAAAAAACAAAACTATATTTAGAGCAAAAATTGGTTCTTTATTGCACTAGTGCAATAAAAATTTTATTGCACTCATCTGTCATTTTACTACAGCGTTT
This sequence comes from Psylliodes chrysocephalus, assembly GCA_927349885.1. Classification (NCBI taxonomy): domain Eukaryota; kingdom Metazoa; phylum Arthropoda; class Insecta; order Coleoptera; family Chrysomelidae; genus Psylliodes; species Psylliodes chrysocephalus. The sequence continues at coordinate 35,474,832 of OV651823.1, forward strand.
TATGATCATGACAAACATAAATATTCAAATCAACGCAAAATATTTAGTCCATTTTTATTTTCTGTGTTACGTTTTAAAAACAATTGCATATTTTATATTATTTTTAATCATTTAATAGATAAATTAATAAAAAAATGTATTTTATTAAAAATGTCATTTCAAATTATGAACTCAAACGTAAATAAATGATTTGGATAATACAACTGCAGTTCTATAAAACATTTTTTGGTTTTTGAATGAACGTAGAAAAAATATTGCATGCAAGTCGTTCAATAAACACTTTTGCACTTGTTGCATAAATAACTATTTTACTATAACAAGAACATAATTATTAAAAAAACTTGGCACATTAACATTGACGATAGGTTTTTATAATATATATTATACAAATCACAACGAACAACACAAAATGACATTAATAATTTAGCAATAAAAAAATTAATTACAACGATGCCATTAAAAGTTGAGTTTCTCCAAATAATTTTTTTTAATTGTCTCAGTACCTACCAAGTATTTTTCTAGCACAATGATATTATATGAATGTGCATTGTGTGATATCTTATATTTTAGGAATAAAATGATATATTTTTTTGCAGGTTTCTGTTAACAACGATTCCAAGAACTTTTGAAAATAATATTAAAACGGCCTTTGCAAATATAATTCTCAATTAAGAGCTTTTGATCTAACATTAAATTTTTATTCTCTATAGGGTTACAGCTTCCTAAGAAGAAAGTTCAAGACTTACCAGACCCAAAATATCAAAATTTTACCAATCAATTGATGGTTCTACTGGTTTTCATAGAAAAATTCTCCTCGAAACCGAAGAAGGCAAAAAAGTCTTTAACAAAACAAAAACTAGAAATTTGTTTAAGAATCTAATTATTGTTTGAAGTTTTACCATTAATAATTTTTGATAACGATTTAAGATTATGAAGTTCTATTATGAATTTTACTCTTTGATAACCTATGTTTAAATTTTTATTAGGACCAAAATAAATTATAATTTTCATTTCAACTACAAAAACCCTCATAATATTATCAGCTTTATTTGTTATTCCGAGCAATTTAAATGCATTCCTAATTGCTCATTCTCGCTTCTTCTCTTGTAGATTCCGTACTCAGTTTTATTATTTTTAGTTACGTTTGCACTGCTCTTTTATTTTCACAGCTTTAATTCTATAATGCTGTAACGCTACAATATGGATCCATTTTTGTGGTTTATACCATTTAATGTTATTCGTAAGTGACCAACCTATTATAATAATTGAAGATTATTGTATTACACTCCTGAAGATCTTCCTGTAAGGCCGAAACTAGTCGCTCCTGTATTTACTTATAAAATTGATTTTAAGGTTTTATTCTTCAATTGAAAAAATTAGACCTTTACAGTGATTTTGTTTCATTTCCTGCATTAGACACATATAAGACGGTATTCATTTTAAAAATAGTAAAATTAGCAAATTTTTTTTAGTTTTTTCTTACAATTGAAACGTTTGGACAATGTGTGTTTTTATAGATAAATGATACGCCACTGAACAAGAAGGATGTTTACCTTCCCCCTTGTGCCCGCTTCCTCACTTCCTCTACAGATGTTGCTAACACAACAATCGCCTACAAATTCGTTTTCACGCTCCCTCTATTAGTAATTGCTCGAAGCTTAAAAGAAAATCAATTAGGCATTCCAAACTGAATGGCTACCAATGGCTTTTGACAGGTTATGATATGGCAAAATTGTGACAACCCTGTAGGCTTGGGTCCGTATTTATAAACAGAACTTACCTGAGTCGGACTTGGGTAAGTCGTCCTTGAACTAAAATCGAAGTTCGGAAACAACGCCTCTAAAGTTCTAGGTGGTTCTCGTGTTAGACTGGAATTTAGAGATGGATATTAGCAAATCTGTAACTGTTATGTACATTTACGGATTTGTTACTACCCATCTCTAAATTCACGCGATATAACCGAACTTCGATTTTCGTTCAAGGACGACTTACCCAAGTCCGACTCAGCTGAGTTTTGTTTATAAATACGGACCTTAGTGATTTGACAAGGTCAATGAAATAGTTAATTACATAGATTGATCTTCCATATTTTTCAAAATAAAAACATAAGCTTATGCCTTGAAGTAAAAATGTAAGTAATTATTTTTTTTTAAATATCTACAGGCTGAAAATTGGTTTTATAACACATTTTTGCTAAACCGATTCAAAATAATTAATATTTGCCAGGCAATATGGCCGCTCGCAAACGACCAGCTTTGAGCAATCTATATAACTTATTGTGATATATTGGAATAATTAATCGCTACGCCACTGTGTTAGTGAAGTGTATCGAGGTGTTCTTAGAACCCTTTTTTGTATTGTTTTTTCGGGAAACACATTTTAATATTTTTAAATGCTTGCTTTCCCACTTCAGTTTCGTTTGTACTTTAAATCGAGTTAGTTGTCATTATAATAAATAATTGTTTGGAATTTAGTGATTATTATTTGTTGAATATCCCACAAATCTTGGCGACGAGTGTGTTTTAATATCGCTTCAGAATAAGTGATACGAACCCTGAAATTGAAATTTCCGTATTTAGTGTGTGCGTGAGAAAAGAAATAAAAATAAAAACGCCGTCTAAAAAATGCCGGAAAAAAATCTATCATATTATGGACAAATACGAGAATTCTGTGCTCAAAATAGCGACTGGATCATTTATAAACGACGACTCGATAGTTACTTTTCGGTAAATAATATTACCGAAGATGGAAAAAAAAGTGCAATTCTTCTGAATGCTCTGGATGAAGATGCATATAAACTTATGTATAATCTATGTTTGCCGAGAATACCAGAAGATAAAAGTTACAAGGAACTCACAGAGCTTTTTAATAAATATTTTAAAAAGTCAGAATCTACATTTGTGGTACGATCCAAGTTTTTTGGTGCTTTCAAGGATCCATATGAAAGCGCAAATGAGTGGGCGGCAAGAGTAAGAAATTTAGCGCTAAATTGCGAATTTGAAGATGCTGTAATTGATATGATGCTGCGAGATCGTTTTATAGTCGGTTTTGTAAAAGGGCCAGTGCAATCTAGACTTTTTAGGGAAAACTTAAGTTGTACCTTTTCCGAAGCCATTGAAACCGCTGTAACAGAAATGGCGGCATCCGAACAAAATGGGTCTAGACAACAGCAGCCGGTAATTAAAACCGAACCAGGAGTTCATCATGTCAGTACTAGGAATAAACAACGCAATATTCCATCATCTACACAAGGTCCATCAAGTGCTAGTGCAAGTGTGAAGGAAAAATGTGCGTGCTGTGGTAGAAATAATCATACCACAAAAAAGTGCCGTTTTAAAAATTGTGTGTGCAATTTCTGCAATTGCAGAGGTCACCTAGCTCCAGTTTGTCCAAAGAAAAAGGATGGTTACTCGCCAAAACAGAAGTTTGTGCAGAATTACATTGAAAGCGAGGATATTTTTTCTGTTTCTGATAAAAAGGTTGTACAAAATCCATTTTTAATTGAAATTTTAATTGATAATAAACCCTTGATATTTCAACTTGATACCGGAGCGAGCATTTGTGCTATATCTGAAAATTTTTGGAATGAAAATTTATCAAATTATAAATTAAATTCTTCAAATAAAACTTTAAATGTTTACACGGGTGAACAAATGCAAACTTTAGGTATGTTTTCAGCCAACATAATTTATAATAATAATATGAAAAATAGTTTAAATATTTTTGTTATTCGTCATGGCGGTCCTCCTATTCTTGGTAGAGATTTTATGTCTATATTTAAACTTGGTATTAACGAAATAAATTTTGCAAATGGTGTAGAAAATATTAATAGTTTAATTACTAAATTTGATTCGGTATTTTCCCCAGGACTGGGTACATTCAATAAGGGTACAGTTTCACTTAAATTAAAAGACGAAAGTGTTACTCCGAAATTCGTGAAATTTAGGCCAGTTCCTTTTGGAATTAGAAGTAAAATAGAAACTGAATTAGAAAATTTACTTAAATTGGGTATAATTAAGCCTATCGATTATTCTCCTTGGGCCACGCCCATTGTACCGGTTTTAAAGAAATCAGGTGAAGTTAGACTTTGTGGTGATTTTAAAATAACTTTAAATTTGGTTTTAGAAACTGATCAATTTCCTATTCCCCGTATTGAAGAGTTATTTACAAAATTGCAAGGAGGAGTATTTTTTTTAAAAATAGATCTTTCTCAGGCCTATGCACAAATTTGCTTGGATGAGAAATCTAAGGTACTTATTATATAATATAATATTTCTACACATAAAGGTCTTTTTCAGTATCAAAGGTTACCTTATGGTGTATCTTGTGCTCCAGCAAAATTCCAAAAAATTATGGAATCTGTGACTCAAGATATTGAAGGTTGTGTTTGCTTTTTGGACGATATACTTGTATGCGGTAAAAATCGCGAAGAACATTTTTCGAGATTAGAAATACTTTTAGAGAGATTGCAAAGTGTTGGATTAAAGGTTAGGCCTGAAAAATGTAGTTTCCTTCAAAATGAGATAAGCTATTTAGGTTATATAATCAATAAAGACGGTCTTTCGACTTCTCCGGATAAAATAACTGCGATACAAAATGCGCCAATCCCTACCAATGTTAAACAACTGCAATCAGTCTTAGGAATGATAAACTATTATGGGAAATTTGTTCCTAATCTAGCAACAATTCTTCATCCCTTATATGAATTATTGAGAAAAAATATAAAATGGGAGTGGACTGAAAGTTGTACGTTAGCTTTTAATAAAGTTACAGACATTTTAACTTCAGCCAGTGTTTTAACCCATTATAACCCTGATTACGAGTTAAAATTAATAACAGATGCTAGTCCGTATGGAGTGGATTGTGTATTATCACATGTAGTGACTAAAGATCATGAACGCCCTATTGCATTCGCATCTAGGACACTTTCCTCTGCAGAAAAAAATTATTCACAGGTGGAAAGAGAAGGGTTAGCAATAATTTTTGCCCTGTGTAAATTTAATCAGTACTTGTATGGTCGTGAATTTACTTTGGTAAGCGATAACAAACCGTTATTAGCGATTTTTAATCCGAAAAAAGGAATACCTCAATATTTCGCAAATCGTCTACGCCGCTGGGCAGTAATTCTCTCTAACTATTCATATAAAGTCGAATATGTTAAATCAGAAAATAATAATGCTGATTTTTTGTCGCGATTGCCAGTTTCTAGCGATGAAACTGAAATATGGGAATCTGTTGATATTAACTATTTAAATTATTTTTCTGATAATGAAATAATTTTAACAAATTTTGAGTTAATTAAAAAAGTTACTCTTGAAGATGAGATTTTGCAAAGAATTATCGACTTTGTTAAAATTGATTGGCCAAACTATGCGAAAAATGACCCAAGATTTAAACAATTCTTCAAAATAAGAAATGAGCTTACTATTGAAAATGATGTTTTGCTTTGGAATAATAGAATCATAATTTCTGAAACATTAAAAGGTCGTTTATTATGTCAATTACACATGACTCATCTAGGAGTAGTAAAAATGAAAACGATTGCGAGATCATATTTTTTTTGGCCGGGCATAAATAAAGACATTGAGGATTTAGCAGCACAATGTGAAAATTGTTCCGTGAATAAAACTAGTCCTCCAAAATCAAATTTAAACCCTTGGAAATGGCCAGATAAAGTGTTTTCTCGTATTCATATTGATTACATGGGACCATTTTTAAATAAATATTTTTTGGTAATTTTGGATGCTCATTCTAAATGGATTGAAGTTTTCCCTACTTCCAATATTACTTCACATTTTACCTTGTCTGCTTTACATGCAACCTTTGCAAGATTTGGATTGCCAGAAACACTGGTATCTGATAATGCCAAAAATTTTTCTAGTAGAGAATTTCAACAATTTTTAGAAAAATATAATATTGTTCACGTCACCTCAGCGCCATGCTTTCCACAATCAAACGGTGCAGCGGAAAATGCCGTGAAAAATATTAAAAATGCTTTGAAAAACTACTTAGGCAAAAACAAAGTTCTTGACATTAGTTTAGCCCTAAGTCATTTTTTATTTGATTATCGAAATACCCCGCATAATACTACAGGAGCGTTCCCAGCTATGTTAATGTTTGGTAGAGACTTACGAACCAGATTTTGTGCTGTAACCCCTAAAATTAAAGATTTAATCGAAGAAAGAGTGTTAAAAAAACAAGAAAATCAAATTAAAAATTTTGTAGGGAAGAAACATAGGATGTTTGATATTGGTGATAGAGTTTTAGTAAAAGATTACCGTATACCAAATAAATTTACTTGGATTTTGGGTAATATTAAAAAGATTATAGGTAGATGCACTTACATTGTTGATATTCCTGAGTTGAATGTTACCTGGAAACGACACGCAAACCAAATGAATAGAACTAAAATTCAAAGTGGTTTAAATGACATTGTCTCTGCCAAGATTAGTGAATCTACTACTGCTGGTAATAGCAATAATTTGGATTTGCCAGAGGGTAACATTTGTAATCCCCTAGTTGTCGAAAATGAATCACAAGTTGTTGAAAATAAGAGAGTCCGAAAACAACCAGATAGATTAATGTATACTTAAGAGCATAATTAAAACAAATTATTTAATTTTTATTAGTTTGCCAATAATATTTAATTTTTATTAGTTTGCCAATTTGGAAGTTTTCATTATCTCTTATTTGGTGGGGAAGATTGTGATATATTGGAATAATTAATCGCTACGCCACTGTGTTAGTGAAGTGTATCGAGGTGTTCTTAGAACCCTTTTTTGTATTGTTTTTTCGGGAAACACATTTTAATATTTTTAAATGCTTGCTTTCCCACTTCAGTTTCGTTTGTACTTTAAATCGAGTTAGTTGTCATTATAATAAATAATTGTTTGGAATTTAGTGATTATTATTTGTTGAATATCCCACACTTATATTTGTTAATGACCCTGTTAATTACAACATGCCAACAGAGTTGCCGTATCTAAACTGTCAGTCCCCACTGGTAGCTATTTGGACAGGTCGTTGGAATGCCTAACAGGCGGCACATAAAAGTTAAAGGGGTAGGTGGTGCTACTGGCGGCGTCAGACAGTGCAGACTGCAGAGCAGGACTAAGGAAGCGGTCGGCTCCCGATGTTCGTCATTTACATGTTTTACTTTTTGCAAAATTTTGTTTTTCTGTCAACAAATATTCTAGTTCATTTCAGTAGAAAAAAACCGGTAATAATAAAGTTTACCGGTATATTAAAATGATATATCAAAAGAAAATATTGATATTAATATACCGGTATATTTTGTAAAATATACCGGTATACCGTTGCCATCCCTACTTTGGTCTATTTGTGCAGGCACACCTGCATAGGCAGACGGCAGACCTCTCCGGTAGACCGTAGCGTCTATGCCCGAAATTACCAAGATAGACCATCATAGCATTCTTTCTGTAGATTTTTTTAACTTCTATCGTTTCTAGTCTATTTTTAAATTCAACTTAATTTCGAAAAATCACTAGAAATAGGGTATTTAACGATAGTTTTTACTAAATCACTAAATTGGTTTAAAATTCACTAGATCTAAAGAAATTTCACCAGGACGGCAACCTTGCATTAGACAACCTCGACTTCACTCTCTAATGAAGTCTGCCTGATGAGTTACCTGCGCTAGTGTGCATGAAAGATGATTAAAAATAAACAGGTAGTAAACTAATCAAAAAGGGTAATGCCATCTGCACTTAAGAAGCAAAATCAAAACAATTATTAAACAAAAAAAATCCTATTCTCAAATGTGACCAATTTAAAATGAGAAAATTTCAAAGACCGTGTCACTCAAACATTGAGCGGCCACTTCCCTCTTGAAAACAACTACTCACTTGGTTAATACTTTAACAGGCATTGCAAAAGGTAAATAGCAGAGATAGAAAATAATTTTCAACACTTGATTTTGATTTTGCTTCCTAAGCAGAAAATCATACTTGGACCAGATTCATCCTTATTAGGACTCATCAGCAAATGCTAGACGATCTCCACTTCACTCTCTAATTAAGTCTGCCTGATGTGTTACCTACGCTAGTATGCATAAAAAATGGTTAAGAATGAATAGGTAGTAAAAATGGTAATGCCATCTGTAGTAAAAGCAAAGCTCGCTGAAATTACTAGTTGTCTAGAACGAGGGGGAATAATACGAGGGCCACTGCTAAAGTTCGCGGAATCAAGTACTCCTTGTATTGCCAGCGTTCTGCGATTGTCATATTCGTAAAATTTTACGTTTGTGTGAAAAATGGAAATTTCGAATCGTGCCTTCCGAGTGATGATTTTTTATGATTTTCGATACGGTTTAACACCGCAGCAATGTGTGAAAAAACTTAGTTCATTATTTGGGGATGAAGCACCATCCAAAACTATGGTTTACAAATGGTTCGCAGAATTCAAGCGTGGAAGACCAACGTTTGATGACGATCTTCGTGAAGGTCGTCCATGTACCTCTGTTGTCGCGAAAAATATTGATGCTGTGCGTGAAATGATTTTGTCAGATCGGCATGTAACCTATCGTGAGATAGAGTCATCCTTAGGCATTGCAGCGAAATAAATACATACGATTTTGCACGATTATTTGCATGTCAGGAAGCTTTGCTGTCGTTGGATCCCACACAATTTGAAAGCAGAACAAAAACAGGCACGTGTCAAGTGGTGCAAGGAAATGCTAAACAAATTCGAAGGAAGTCGTTCAAATTCAATATATAACATCGTAACCTAACCTAACCTAAACCCACAAAAGTGGTGCGTTCACGAAGCGTTTCGAAAAGAATGATTCTTGTTTCTTCGGAAAAACGGGTAATGTTGCAACTGTTGCATTAGAGCAGTGGTCGCCAACCTGTCGATCGCGAGCTACCGGTAGCTCGCAGAGGTAATTCTGGTAGCTCTCACAACGATTTTAATTTAAAAAATACAAACTGCAAAAATCAGAGAAGCTTCCGAAAATTCCACAAAAAAATCTAATTGTCATAATATTAAACATAAACAGCGGCAACGTTGCGGTGAGCGATCTGCCGCTGACGCCATCAAGCTAGAATCGGCTAGAACCGACCAGCCGGACCAGCGCGTTAGTGTTTGAGAACGATCAGGATAAATACCCACGGCGCGGCGACATTGCGCTTAGTTTAAAACTGAACGCATAACCAACGTCCAGCGTTGGGTTAGTAGAGAACAACAAAAAATAATATTATGACAAGCAGTTGTAAGAAGCATTCGGAATGGGAAGAACAATACTTTTTTACAGAAGTTAAAGATAAAAATGTGTGTTGGTTATGTAATACTTCGGTCTCCGTTGCTAAAAAAGGAAATATTGAGAGACATCATAAAACTGTACATTCTAATTTTGAAAAATAATTCCCACTACATTCTGCCGTCAGAAAAAAGAAGCTAAAACAGTTAAAAAAGCAGTTAATTGGACAACAATCAATATTTTTAAGAACAGTCGACAAAAATAAGGCTGCAACTGAAGCATCGTACCGTGTGTCCCAGATAATTGCACAAAAAAAGAAACCTTATGAAGACGGGGAAATGATAAAACAGGCGTTTTTAGAAGCTGCTGATTCGTTATTTGCCAACTTTAGAAGTTTTAGCTATAAAATCTATGCAACTTTCTGTTAATACAGTGATGAAACGTGTAGAAGTAATGAGCAATGATATTTTTTTACAGTTAAAAACTGACTTAGATAACTGTGTTTATTTTTCACTTCAACTGGATGAATCAACAGATGTCGTTGACACTGCCCAGATGGCCGTGTTCGTCAGGATGGTTTTTATTGATTTTACGATTAAAGAAGATCTTTTGAAGTTTATTCCACTGAAAGGATACATTAATGGACAGGAGTTGTTTTCTCATTTAAAAAATATTATTTCTTCCGAGAAAATTCCAATATCGAAAATGGTGGGCTTGACAACCGATGGCGCTCCAGCTATGGGTTATGATAAGGGTCTGGTGGCGTTATGTCGTAAAGATGAAACTTTTCCGCAATTTCTCTGTTACCACTGCATTATCCAATAGCAAACATTATGTGGAAATTTCCTGAAACTAAACAACGTTATGAAACTGGTGGTAAAAATTGTGAACAAGATTAGAGTCAAGCGTTACAAAGAAGATTATTCAAAACCTTGGCCAATGAAGTTGACTGTCAATACGGGGACCTACTCCTTCACTCTGAAGTCCGATGGTTAAGTAGAGGACGGGTGCTGAAACGTTTTAATTATGTCCTATCTGGCATAATTAAATTTTTCAAACAACGCGATGAACCGATTCCGGAACTAGAAAATTCAATCTGGCTTAGAGATTTTGGTTTTCTCGTGGACATTACAGATAAATTAAACGAACTTAATTTGCAGTTTCAGGAGAGAGACGAAGAACTAGCGGAAATGATTTCTGATATAAAAGCATTTATCAAAAAGCTGGAGTTTTGGGAACAAAACCTAATTAACAGCAATGCCAAGCATTTTCTTATTCTTTCAGAAAAAATATCTCAAAATCCATTAGAACCCTATGACAGCAAATATGTAGAAATAGTTTCTACCCTGAAGAATAACTTCAAAAATCGTTTTAAGGATTTCAACGAAATGGCTATAGTAGCGCAGTTTGTTGTTTCACCCTTTATGGAAATTAATATCCAACAGTTTGCAACTTGTGTTATGCAGAACTTTGGCGAAAACATCGCTGCAACAGAAATGGAAGTAATTGAGTTTCAAAATGATTTAGCCTTAAAATCGTTAGTCTCAAGTACCAAATATATCTGGCCTATTGTAAGTAAAGACAAATATTCAGTTCTATGCCGTATTGCCTTGAAAGTAAAAGCATTATTCAGTTCAACCTATTTGTGTGAATCTTCTTTTTCCAATATGAAGTTTATTAAGAACAAATATCGCAATCGACTTACAGATGAACATTTTGGGTATTCGAATGGCTGTATCAAATTATACTGCAAACATTAAAAAAATTATCGATGAGTCTGAGTGTCAGCCTTCTCATTGAACGTGCTTTTTTATTTTTCAATGTTTATGTTCATGATAGTGCGTTACTTTTTTGTTGTTATTATTAACTATTTTTAAATCTTACGTGACATGCCGTTGTGGCTGGATAAAAGTTTGTGATTATTTTTCAAACACCTTCGTGTGGTAGGTAGGAATGTAGCTATGAACAAGTACGTACTAGTAATATTAGTTATTTTGTTATTAGTTTATTATTAGTACCTATGTATTATGTATTACCAGTTAAATAGTAAAATAAATACACATAATGATAAATTAACTGTGGATTATTTCATTTACGTTGCGTTACGTGGCTTCCGTGTGGGTAACTCGCTGTTTATTCCAAAATTAACAAAGTAGCTCAACACATTGAGAGGTTGGCGACCACTGCATTAGAGGATCGAAGGACAGTTAATTCTGACAGGTATACTTCAATTTGTTTGCCGGAAGTTATCGCTGAAATCAGAAGGAACAACATAAACCGGCGAATCATTCTTCATCATGACAATGCAAGCGCTCACACAGCACGACGAACAGTAGAGTTTTTGACCAGTAACAACATCCAATTAATGACTCATTGCCCATATTCACCTGATTTATCACCCAATGACTTCTTACTATTTCGCCATATCAAAAATAACATGCGTTGCGAGCGTTTTTCATTGCCTGAAGAGGCTGTTGAAGCATTTAAATCACTTATTTTGAAGGTACCTCGCTCAGAATGGCAAAATTGTTTTGAAGATTGGTTTCATCGGATGCAAAAGTGTATAGATTTTAAAGGAGAATATTTTGAGAAGCAATAAAGCGATTTACATAACGTAATTTGTGTTTTGCTTTACATTTTCCGCGAACTTTGGCAGTGTCCTTCGTAACCAGACGGGCAATTATTGAAGGAAAAATATTAATATTCTAAAATGTGAATTGGAATATTTTTCCTGTAATAAACTAAATGCCTATAAATAAACTATAGCGTTAAATAAACGACCTAGATTTTTATTATTATCTTTTCAAAATCCTAAAAATTCAATATTTACTTGACAATAAAAAAATTGTTATCAGCTATTTCAATACTAATCATGTTGAAGATCATCATAATGATTTATTTGGATAAAGATTAGCGCTTCATTATCACATTTATCGAATTAGGCTCATTATTTGCTGTATCTTATATTTACAATTATTATGTCATGAAAATAGATTAAATAGGTAATTTCGAAAATAGAAAAATAAATTTGCAAATAATCGTTAAAACACAAAAAACCTAATATATGTACAACGAGTGATCCTTCTACTACTTTTTATGTTAACCTGTGTAGATAATTCGTAATGAATATGTCATGATAACTTAAATTATTACCAACCTTTTAATTTTTAAATTTCTATAATAAATAGTTTCTTTCAGTTTACAATACATGACTCCATGACTATCCATTTATATCTGCCTGATGATGAAGTAACCTACTTCGAAACCGGTTGCTTAATAAATGACTTTCGTTTTCTTTTCCTGCAATTTAAACTACAAAGTGATTTTCTTGCGTTCTATTGTTGTAAATTATTACAAATGCCGAACTTTTATTTGGCCATTATCATGTGTATTGAATGATTTTTCTACCTTCAGTGTAGATTAGAGATTCCACATAAGCTTTCTGTTTTTGATTTTAATCAATTTGTTTCTCAAGCAGATTTTATTCGGGAATTAAACAAATGGGAACCAATCTTGCTGAATATTTTTACAGTGCATGATTTATCATGTATTAGTCCAGTCATTATAGTAAGTTCACCTCGGAATTCGAGATACCCAGCTGTAAGTCTGTAAATACTTCTATATTGACACCCTAAAAGTTTTCTCAAAACCTACATATGGTAGGGTGTACGCAACTACTAAATTTCAAGGTCAAAGGTCACAAAAATCGGTTTTTTGCGCTTTTTTTTTTGTAAATATCTCATTTCCTATGGGTTTTTTGCTATTTGTATTTATTATCAATATTGTAGAATACAAAATTCTTTACAAATTTTGTTTAATGAATTTTTTTATACGGTAAACCGTTTTCGAGATAGAGGGCGGAGAGCGCGCGGTCACAGCATCACTTCAGGTCAACCGGTGCCTCCGGTCGAAAACGCGCCATATGTAGTTGATGAACTATCGATAAATCAATGATTATAAATATTTGTCAATTTTGATTAACTATTATATTATATTTTATCATTTTTTTCCTAAACTATCCACTTTTCATTCAGTATTAATTTATTTAACAACACTTACCTGCTCATGTAATTGCAGAATTGTTAATGAAAATATAGGAATTATATTTGAATTTTAACCTAATTAATATTAATAACTACTTACATGATAAAAAAAAACAAATAAATTATGAATTAATCTTTTTATTAAAAAATATCATTCAATATATTTATTTTTATTAAAAGTAAAAAACGGAATAAAGGGTACAAAAACTACAATTTCTAATTTTAATCATCTTCCTCTTCATCGTCGTCTTCCGGCTGCTGGTAAATTTCAAACTGGTCTTCATTATCGTCTTCAACGACATTATTTGTCTCAAGTTCTTCCATGATCTTCGTTAATGTCGCTCTGATATGGTAGAGCATTGAAACAAGATTGCCCATTACATTGGCCACAAGCTAAAGAGCATTGCAAGCCCGCTTTCCTGCATCAGCATCGCGAACCACAACCACTCTTGCAGTTGCAGAAAATTGTATTTAGCAAATCTTCTGGAGCAGGTGGTAAAATTGTCATGATAGGCTCCAGAAAATTGTTTCGCATTGCCCAACCCCATACCTGGGGTTCCAAATCATGCTCTAGCCAAGTTTGAACTTGATAATATACACGTTTGAAATGTTGATGAGCAGCTGCACTTGTTGGTGGAATATTTAAAAGCTGCACAGGTTTATTAAGTTTTGTATATAACGAAGATGATCGAGAATTTTCACAGATTTCGAAGCATTATAGACTGCCAATAAAGTTTGAGTTCCACTCTCTAATAATCTCTGGGCCGAAAATTTTTCTTCCTCAAATGCTGCAGTTAGTTCATCCAAATTTGTCAGTTTCTCAAAAACTTTTAAAAATGATTTTTTCCCTTTTTAAAAAGCGCAGAAGTTGTGTCACAGCCACTTAATGCGTGCAGAAATAAAATATGTGTTTTGGAATGAGGATAATTATCAAAACTTTTAGTCGAGTATATCTCCGTTTTTACATTTGCTTTCCCAACTTTTTAAAGAAAATTTCTTGTTCGTAAGAAAGTGTACGCCTAATTATAATGACAAGTAAATCAATAACTTATTATAACTGCAATTTTTTCAGACTTTGATTCTTCAATTGCAGTTTCAACAATAAGAACATCCGCATCATCTCTGGCTTGTTTAGTAGTAATTTTTGCAGCTTGTTATTTTTCTATTAACATATTAATGAGCATATCTTTGTTATTTCGATTTGATAAGAATTTTTCTTGAGTAACTGGTACAACCATTGTTTCATCAAAACAGACTTCATACGTTTTTGAAAGTGCAGCAGTTCTTCTCTGCTGCTCCATAGCTTTTAGGTTCTTACTGTAGTCTGAATTTTTTTAAACAAAATTTATAGAGAATTTTGTATTCTAAAATATTGATAATAAATACAAATAGCAAAAAACCCATAGGAAATGAGATATTTACAAAAAAAAGCGCAAAAAATCGATTTTTGTGACCTTTGACCTTGAAATTTAATAGTTGCGTACACCCTACCATATGTAGGTTTTGAGACAACTTTTAGGGTGTCAATATACAAGTATTTACAGACTTACAGCTGGGTATCTCGAATTCCGAGATTCTTACCTAATTTAAGCTTAAATGACTGGACTATATTTTAACGACTAGCGGTACACGGCACGTGTGGCTGCGATAAAAATACTTGGTCGATTTTTATTACGGAAAATCTATCTTTTTGAAATATTTTTTGAGTACACACAGCTTTTAAAAGAATAGCACGTTTAATATAAAATAGAAAAGCTGTATATATTTGGAATATGGGTAATGTTTGGTTTAAAATGGATGGGATAATCTCATCGCTTTCCACTGCGACTCAGATGGATCTATTGTGGCTCATGTCTAACTTATAGTTCACCGTACAAGCCGCACCTTCTGATGAAGGTCATGGTTGAATTAGGCGAGAATTTTTTAAAGTGGGTATGCTCAAGTCGGGTGAATCTGATGGTCTGGAATTTAGTTCTTTTCAAAGCGTCCGATGTTTGTTGTAGACCTATCCTTCTCATGCGGTTACCCAGATGACAATGTCCCGACATCAGTCTCTTGAAATTACGTAGATCTTTCCTACTTCATTCCCGGATTTGAGTAAAAGAGTTCAGGGAAGGGTTAGTAATAAACGCCTTCGAATGATTTAGCCCTGGGGTATCTCTCCAGTTTGTGAGTTTTGCACCCTCCGTCCATTTTAAGATAATTCCTTTGGCAGTGCTCTTTGCAATGTCCAGGAGTGGTTATGGTCCTTTGAACTCAGATTCTTCTAGCTAACGCGTCAGCTTTTTCATTGCCTCCACACCGCTGTGCCCCGGAACCCAAATCAAAGTAACTTTGACCCATCAACGAGACACTCAAGGGTATTTATACAGTTCCAAACCAGCTTTAAATGAACTCGATTGGAGCTCAAGGCCTTGATGGCTGCCTAGATCACCGAAAAGATATTTGTAGTCTCGTTTGTGGGGAGAAAATTAATCAATTCTCTTGCTCCCAATTCTATAGCAATCATTGTGCTTGGAAGATCGTGGCCAGAGAGCTTAGATTAGCCTAAATTCTTTGGAAATTCTTCAAAGAAGATTTTTACGTATTATTTTAAATAGAGGGGCTTTGTGTGCAAGTGATCAACTATATAAAGGTACAAATATATTAGACTGTCGTCAGCTATTCTTTCTTCAAGCATGCAATACTCAGTTTATGACGAAACATTCCCTCAAAACTGGAACACATAAGTACGGCACAAGACAAAGGGAGGACATTATCTTGCCTTTTATGTTCAAGTCTATAGGACAAAGAAGTTTTAATTATCTGGGTCCTAAAGTTTTAAATTTGTTTCTAAAAAATACAGATAATGTAAATACAAAAAACTTGAAAAAAAAAATTCAACAAGTTCTGATGCAACTACCGCGACAAGAAATAAAAAAATTGTTAGATTAGGAATAAAATAGGAAAAAAACAAAAACACAAAAAATAAAAAAAAAACAACAATCTAAACGTATAAAAAAAAAACGCAAAAAAAATTAAAGAAATCATCCAACAAATAGTATATTTCTTACAATTGTTTTTGATTTGTTTTAATTAATTTTTAAATTGTTTTTAATTTGATTTTAATTTTAGTTTTTAGTTTTAGTTTTAATATGTTTTTAATCATTAATCTATATATGTCTGTTTATTTTATTTTATTATGCAAAAGCATGCTTACACACAGACATTTTATGTCTCGTAAGTTTTCTTTTATTCACATAGGTACCATTAATTTTCTTTTGTATCACAAGTTTTATAAGTATGTATTTATTGTTTTTATGTGAATAAATTATTATTATTATTATTATATTGATATGTCAACTCTTGTCTTTTGGCCAACAACTCCCGCTGCTACTCATTTTTCAGTATTGGAGCCATACGTGTTTTATCCCCTCTGTTCCATACGTCCTCTCTGGAATGAATATGCTGTATGACTTTTCTATGTGCTGTCGGGGAACTAGCAAATTTGAGACCATGCTGAGGATGTGGTGGTTTGGTGGTTATTAATCTCAGTCATCAGCCTCATCTTGTCTCATTGCAGTTCTTCATTGCATTGATTACCCACCTTCAGGAGTCTATAGAAGACCATCCTGGCCTCCCTTTTCAGCAAACTGTGGAGAGAAGTTATGTCCAGCAAGTTACATACTCGGAAACTGCCCAGCTGATAATAAAACTGCTGACTAGAAGAAGACGGCCGAGGCTAATCATCTTTTATTTTAAAATATAATTTCATTCCCTGTTTTAACGTTGTTGAATAAGCTTGTCAAAAAAAATAAAAAAATTGTTTTTTTAAAAATCTATTATTTGAATTATTATATTTAATTGGCGCAGTCAGAAGGATACGCGAAGGTTTCCGGAAAAATATCGATTCGCATCGTGACGAAAAGTAACTTTTAGAGACCTTGGAGTTTTTACCCTTAAGTGCATATCGAACTTTCATGAACTTTGTGACGTTAACAAAATTTGAATCCACGAAAAACTGTAAAAAAGTCCAACTTAGTTTCGAAGAACCGATAATCGAACAAATCACTTGAAGACCAAATTTTAATAATCCCAAGAAGAAAAGAAAGAAATCTTCTCCAAATGTCGTACAGATCAATATATTGAAATTAAAAGTCCTATGTTAATTAAATTACCAAAATCCTGCTAAATAACATTCGACAACAAAAAATTCTTCAACGATGTCAAAATTCAACAAGGTAGACCTCTGATCCTACCCAAACTCGATATAGAAAATTTAGGAACCATACTTGAATATGAAATTCCAAAATTGGAAAAAAAATTAACTTACAATAAATATGCAAAATTAGGAACTTGTCAAAACGGCTGACACCTATCAAATTTTCAAAATCAAACCAATATCCCAAAATTTTTGGAGTACTATCGATAACTATTATCATTATTTTAATAGTATTAATATTCATGAAACCAAGATTCAAGAAGATCCGAGACTTATGCAATAAACCAGACCAACAGCAGGAGCCCCCAGATGAAGAAGATAAATTCGAACATAACTTCGTCATGTTCTCATCTTAGGGGTGGAAGAGTTACATACACGGAAACTGCCAAGCTGACAATAAAACTGCTGACTAGAAGAAGACGGCCGAGGCTAATCATCTTTTCTTTTAAAATTTTTATTCTCTGTTCTACCGTTGTTGAATAAACTTGACATAAAAAGTAATACATTTGTTTTTTTAATCTGTTTTTTTTTGAATTATTATAATTAATTAGCATAGTCTCCATGGCTCCTGTCTATGTGATTTACATTGCCCCAGTGATGACGAGATACGTAAGCCGCTTTGCTCTAGCCGTTCGTTGAAGACCCTTGTCCCACCAGATGACGGAGCCATACGTAACCATGGATTGTATCACTGTTTGGTAAATCAACTAGATCAGTTGAGGACTGATTTCCCATGCTTTGCCGCATATCCATCTGTGGGTCCAAAGCAGAGATAACAGAGATATCAGAAGTCATTCATAAAATATAATATTCATGGTGCCAAGAACAGTTCGCACTCAAAACATTCTATTTCTAGACGCGGGGCGAGGCGACGAAAGATAAGAAGTAAAAGAAGGGATGCAGTGAAGAATTTTACATAGTTTAATCAATCAATAACTGCCCGAGCTTTTACTACTTAACGTAACTTTTCTTGCCGGTGTAAGCCCTGTTGCCACTTCCAATCTAACATCACTAGGTTTTGGAATTTGTTGAAAATTATTACATCTAATTTAATGAAATTACATCTAATTTGGTTAAAAATGCCTATTTTTTGTTCTAATGCTCTTTGTAGGAAGTATTTTTTTATAATTATTTAAAAAAAATCATTTACATTAGCCCTTACGATCGAAAAAAAATTTAAATGTCTCAGTTTCAACCGTCTACAAATTTGTATAAAAAATCTTCTTTTAGAAATATACCTCTCATTTGACGAAAAACGAAGGCCTAAATGAAAAAAAACTATTCTTTATAAAAGTTTCGCCTATGTATTGACAAGGTAAAAATACTTTCCTCATATTTGTTGCTTTTAAATTAACAAAATATAGCAATAAACCATTAGTGATGTCATGGTTTTACTAGAAAGCAAACATTAAAGGCAGAGCATATCGACTCTTTATGCATCTATCTCAGTATTGAAATGTATGCAATCAGTTTGACCCCTCTTATATTATTTTATACAGGGATTATTGATTTATCCACCATGTTTAATAGGGTGTACTAATTACTTCAAGATTTATTTTTTATTTTTAATGTAAAATGAAAATAAGAAAATATAAACTATTTATTAAAGGTATTTATTGAAGTATCAATTATAAACAGTAAGGCTATTGCTTTGCAAAATACAATAAATCCCCAATATAAATAAATTATAATAATAATAATTGGAAGGAAGTATATAAAGCATAAATTAATAATATTAAAATTTATAATTACAAGACTTTCAAACTAATCAGAATCAGATTCACCACACGAATCAACATTTTCCAAAACATTAGCGGCTGTGGTCAAACTATTTCTGCAGTTTTTCTGTGCCATACAGGTGCAGGAACCGATACAGTAAATATTTTTTTTCCTGCATTTGCAAATTTTGTTTCCACAGTCTACAACAGAATATTATTGTTAGAATATTGTATAGTATGTTTTTTGCATTTGCATGATGTAAGTTCTGTTATGTCTGGTGGCAGGTCGGGCAGAGTCTTAAAAGTGGGTATCAGACTTCCATCTTGATCTACTTTCCATCCATACTCTTCAACATTAGGAAGCTGCATCTGGGTTTAAAGAGGTTAGCCAAATATTTAGCTGGTAAAAACGTCTTAAACAATGTAGTTTTAGGGCTTCTTCAGTCGGTGGTAATTTAGCGATGGTTTTTGAAGAGGTCAATAATCCCCTCAAAATGGTAATGAAAGTAACATTGGCAGTTTTGAATACATTTTTAGGAAAATTCTTTCAAGATTAGAGAATATGTTTTCAGAGTACTGATCAGTGCCAAATCCATCCAAAAAGTAATGGTTTTCAAGGTAGGTTTTCCAACAGGTTTGGTTCCCAATGCCGGACAATTAAATGGTTGTATCACAACCGGTCAGAATGAAAAGCAGGCATATTTTTTAGAAGGTTTTCATCCAAATTTAAATAATGTACTGCTAGAAATCGTCTTGAGTCTCCTCGCCCTGTTCTGAACCATATATCTTTAGTCAAAAACTTCTTAAAATAAATTAATAAGACATCTGTATCGTTGCAATAAATAATGCAGCGTGAATGCACCGAATTTTTGGCTGACAATATGTGCAATATGATACGATTATTAGCGTCTTCGTGATTTGAATTTAAAAAAATCGTCTTTTGATGGTTCAAAATTCTTTCCATATTTATTGATTTTCGCGAATCCACCACTAGTTAGAAATTGAATATGCTTTTGCTGAATGGAGTTTTGAAGAAGTTGCTCTGGCAGAAAATGTGTTAAACGTCTTTTGTTAAATATCTAATGAATAAACAAGTTATATTGTTGCGGAAGTGGAATATTGGGTCGGTCAATTTCTATATCAATTTATTTCTGAAATCCTCTCTTTTGACGTGTTGTATTTTTGATAGAATGTCCTTTATAATGATCAAATA
Source organism: Psylliodes chrysocephalus (assembly GCA_927349885.1). Lineage (NCBI taxonomy): Eukaryota > Metazoa > Arthropoda > Insecta > Coleoptera > Chrysomelidae > Psylliodes > Psylliodes chrysocephalus. Next base: position 35,495,224 of record OV651823.1, read on the forward strand.
CCACATCTATCATTTGAGTATTAAATTTATTTCTAAAAATAATGTTTACAAATATATGAGCATATTCTTTAAATGATATGCAACTTTTGGGCTTTCCTATTTTGATATAATTTTTGTCTCTGCTACTTGCAGCAACAAATCCGTAATTAAAATTTTAAACGAAAACTTATAACTTACCCAAATATATTTAGCTGCAACAGGATGAATGTAGATATAATAAAGATGCAAAAATGTCTATATTTTTTCCCAATTTATTAGGTAATTTAATATATAACACATATTAATTCTTTAGTAAAAACAGATAACAATATGACACATTGCCCTATGGAACATAACAAGAAGTTTTATAATAAAAAAAATGAAAAATCCTACCATATCAATAATGTGATACATCAGCCCGCACGTAGAGAGAAACAGAACTATGCTACGTTTGAAGGTGAAGAGAAAGATACACTGGGAGTCGATAAATTTGACGGTAAGAATTAATTAGAGCATAAACCTATGACATCTCTCATCGTTTATTGTTATATCTTTGTTAATTCAAAAGCAAAAAATATAGTGTTTACTCTGTTACCTTCTCAACACATAAGCAAAAATTTTATAAAGAATGTTTTTTTTTTCATTTAGGCCTTCGTTTTTTGTTAAATGAGTGGTATATTTAAAAAAAAATACTTTTTAACTAAATTTTTAAAGGGCTAAAACCAAGATATTTACGTTTATATTTTTTTTCGGCCGTAAGTGCTAATGCAAATGATTTTTTTTAAATAAGTATAAACAATTACTCCCTACAAAGATTTTATTGTGCATTTGACCAAAAAATTAGTATTTTTTTCTCTATTCGGTGGTATCAATATCTGGATTTTTGATGATAGTGCCCTTCTGCACAGTCTAATTTTATATTAACTCCGGAAAAAGGGTTACCTTATCATGACCTTTCATCTGTGCAAAATTCAGCTATGTGACAAAAGAGTGGGAGGTGAATCGTTTTCTTGAGCGAATATTTTAATACATACACTTTACTAACAATGACAACAGCGGATATTATACCCACAATATATTGTGATTATACCCTACTGTGTCCCTTAGAATATGTCTTATTCACGGCCGCACGATATTTGTTAATAGTTACATCTCCTGGTTATCTCTGGTCCAAAGGTATATTCTGGCTTTGTTGGGGGTTTCAGGTGAGTTTTTTTATCTAGGATAATCCCCAGATATTTCACCTCATCCACAAAAGGAATGGTTTCTCCAGCAAAGCTTTATTCTCTTGGTGAAAGGGACGATAACAGTTTTCTGGAGGTTAACAGACATCTGCTTCCTTTCGCACCATTTATTGATCGTATTTAGGGCTTGTTGAAGGATGTTGGTGATCACCTCTTCGTACTTCCTCCAAATTATGATGACCTGATCATCCGCATAGCATGGGAAATCCACTCTCTACCGAGAGAGATCGTCCAGCAGGTTATGCACCAGAAAATCCTCAGTTGGGGTGAAGGTATACCGCTCTGTGGACATCCTCTGGCAGGCCTGAAAGTGACTCTCTCTTCCTGCATTGATGAAATGATATTTCGGTTTGCAAGCATGCTTTTGATATAATTACAGGTCAGTTTGTCGATTCCTCTTCTTTTAATAGAAGCAAACAGAGATTGAGTAAGGGCGTTAGTCAACTCGCCTTCTATATAACAATATAATGAATAAACATAAGGTATAGAAATAATTTTTCGAAATACAATACTTACATTAATCATAATATTTAAAGTCCCTATAATTATTATTTATATTTTAAATATATACTACTTATCATAAAAAATGGTACACCTAGAAGCACTGACGATATTTTATTATAATTAAGCATACATATTTACTGCCTCTATATAATTAATGGAAATTTCAGGCTGGATAAAAACGGATTGAGGATTTTTATCCTGCCTGATATTTTCATCAATTATGCAGAGCAGTGCTTCTTGTTGTACCATTCTTTATGATAACTACTATATTTGCATGTATGTGTGTGACAGGGTGTACGCGATTGTGTGATATTTTTTCTATACAACTACATTTCGTTGGCATAATTTTAAAACCACTTGAGTAAAAAAATTACGAAAATAAGGTAATACTTTACTCTGATTTAGAATTTTAAGTATTTCTTGTCATCATTTTATAATGGCTGTATGCCTGAAAAGAGTGTCTCCTGATGGTTTCAATAAATATTAAACTTGTAGGTAACATACTGGGTAATGCAGAGTTGTTACCATCACCAGGAGTAAAGGGACAACAAGAGTTCTAGCGCAAACCTTATGTAAATTAACATGGAAAATCGCTAAAATTCATTCTGCCAATTTTTGTCCATAATAAGGTCACTCGTTATAACGTCACGTGTCATGACATCACCAGCCAACTGTTGCTAACCTAACCTGATCTAACCTAACATTACCAGTCAGCTTTTAATCAGGTTTTGATCAGATTTTAATTAGGTTTTGATCAGCTTTTAATTAGCTTTTAATCAGTATTTGATCAGCCTCACCCACATACTTTGATTATGCCGTGCTTTGATTACTATACGATGCAAGAGAGAGGTTCGACCACATACTTTGATTTTCTTTTACTATACGGAGAATGGTCGCACTGCGCAGCTTTCTGAGTGCCTTTTAAAAGGAGATAAAAAACTCCGCCATTTTGAACCCTTATTACGTGTTGCCTACATCTTGGCGCAATATTTTTAATAGGTGCGTTTTAATCATCCGCTTCTGCTTCGGAATTGTCGGTTTTCTTGTTTTAATCTGACAGGTTAGAACGACTGAACCGACAATTCCGGAAGCAGAAGCGGATGATTAAAACGCACCTGATATTTTGCTTGCTGCTGTCAGTGTCAGTGAATATTATTTTTAGAGTCACAGTTTATTGCTAAAGAATCAGTTAGCTCACTCGGACCAGTTGAAAGTTCCAAAATAACATCTACTCCAGGGATACAAATTCAGGATACGCAGAAGACTGCTGTTTTATTATAGGCGGTTGTCATATATTGTATTATCTGAGTTGCGCAATGTATAAACTGGAACATTGAGATATAAAGTGCCGACGCAGAGTGGGCGATCTGATTCTTTAGCTATAAACTGTGTCATAGGGTTCAAAATGGCCGCGCCCTATGTTGGGCGTGTCGGACCTCTCTCTTGCCCCGTATAGCAATCAAACTGAATTGTCATATTTCTATGTATTTAAGTTGTGTATTTTTTGCGTTCAAAATATGGAAAATATGGAAAATATTGAAGAATATACCAACCAAGATATTCTTAATTTATTTTACATTCATGGAGAATGTAATCGAATCAAAAGTAGAACCTGCCGCATGTTTAATGAACGATACCCTCATTTACCACCAATGAACAGACAGAAATTTGATAGAGTCGAAGCTAACTTTTTAAATAATTTTAAACAAAACCCGGGAAGAAACCATCAACATTATGTCCGAGATGAAGAAGTTAATCTAATTAACGTATTAGGGTATTTTACTGCGTATCCTCACGTCTCCATTAGAATGGCTCAAGATAATTTAAATATTAGTCGAGGGTCAATACAACGAATTTTAGCACTAAATAAATGGCATCCCTATGCACAAAGAAAAGTTCATGAGTTGCGAGATGGTGATCAAATAAGACGAACTGAATTATGCGAATGGTTATTGGTACGAATTCAAGAAGATCCCGAGATTTTAAACAAAATTTTGTGATCAGACGAGTCGAAATTTACACGTAAAGGGATCATCAATCGCAAGCAATGTCATTTCTGGGCAAACGAAAATCCACATTTTTATCGTGAAGCACCATTTCAGTACGAATTTAGTTTTAATATGTTTGCAGTGATCGGTTTTGGAAGAGCTTTTTATTACATTTATAATGAAAGACTGACCTCAGAAAGATACATTAGAATTAGAGAAGTAGTTGCCGACATTTTAAACCAGCTACCAAATAATAATTTTTGGTACCAGTTGGATGGTGCCCCAGCACATTCAACATACTATGTAAATCAAGAAATTACAGCACTCTTTGAAGACCGATGGATAGGTCCAAATGGTCCTTGGCTTTGGCCTGCAAGATCGCCAGATCTAACTACTGTTGATTTTTTATGGGGTCATATTAAAAATTTAGTGTACTCTACCCAAATTAATACTAAAGAAGAATTAGAGCAAAGAGTTCGGAATGCCTTTAACGAGTTAGATGGTGAAATGATTCGTAAAGCAACAACTAATCATGTTGAAAAAAGATTGTTAAAATGTTTAGAAGCTAACGGGGGGCATTTTGAACATTTGATAAAATGATTTTTTTAAACCATGTGCTTTTAATAAAAATTGTTTTTAGATAGTATGTACCTTATCATTAAAAAAATTTAAACTTTTTAAACGACATATTTTGTTGCAGAAAACTGTAAATGTTTTTAAAAGTACATCCCATCTACTACTTCTGTCTAAAATTTCAAGTATCCAACAGAAATAGTACCTGAGACAGTCGACTTTAGGAAAATGCCTACCGGCGCGACGACTAAAAATTAAAAAAAATGAATAACGCCAAATCCGCTATAATTAGAATAGGCAAATATGGTATCATTGTTAACAGAATTTCATGCTGAATCCTTAATTTAAAAAATATATAGGGTGTTCCCTTTAAAATAAAAAAGTTTTTTATGTTTAAAAAATTTCATTTTTAAAAATAATTTGCAAACACCCCGTACAACAAATAATGAATAACTAAATATTCTCAAGAAGTACATCCCATCTACTACCTCCAGTTAAAATTTTAAGTATCTGATAGATATAGTACCTGAGATAGACGACTTTAAGTAAATGTCTACCAGCGACTAAAAATGTAGAAAAAAATTGAATAACGCCAAATCCGCTATAACTAGAATAGGCAACAAATAGTACAACAAATAATGAATAACTAAATATTCTCAAGAAGTACATCCCATCTACTACCTCCGGTTAAAATTTTAAGTATCTGATAGATATAGTACCTGAGATAGACGACTTTAAGTAAATGTCTACCAGCGACTAAAAATGTAGAAAAAAATTGAATAACGCCAAATCCGCTATAACTAGAATAGGCAAATGGGGTATCATTGTTTACAGAATTTCATGCTGAATCTAAAATTAAAAAAAATATGGGGTATTCCCTTTAAAATAACGAAGTTAGTGGTCACTTCCGGTATAACCGGAAGTTGCACAGAGTTCATTTTATTTTAATTCAAAAGAGCATATTCGATTATGTGTACTCAGAAAATGGCGAAAATACAAATTAATTTATTCTCCATAGAGTTGTAATGCCCGCCTTACGTGGGACACGGTGTATATCATCTGATTATATTATTTATAATAATTTCCTAGAAAATAATACAAATTTAACTTTGGAGCTTTTAGAAAATGTTTCACCTGAAATGCAATTACATATTGGTTATAGGAATGTGGGTGAACTAAGAGACTTAACCGACCGAACGATTAGAAGTGCTATGCAAGATTGGCTTAAGTTTGCTAAGGCCTGTCTAGGACACAACACATCCAAAGTATTAAGCTAAGATTTTAATTTTTATATATATATTTTTTGTTAGTTAAAGAAAAGTTTCGTTTAGTTTGTTATTCAGTATTTTAGTGTTTATTTTTTAGTACTTATTTATTTTTTAGTATTTTATTGTTTATTTTTTTTTTAATAAAATATTGTTTTGTACATATAACAAGAACAAGTGATCAAACAAATTTCATAAATATTTAGACCAATTACAACCAAAATAGAAACACGAGTAATACCTATTTATAGTGTATACACACCTGCTATGGATAAAATCTAAACTGTCATTTAAGAAATATTAACATTTTTCCATGGCCTCTTTTAGAAATTTTGTTTTGATCACTTTATTTAATTTGTTTGAAATTCATTTAAAATAATACCAGGTAGACGCATTTTACACATTAATAAAATAAGATAAATCTAATATAGACGTATAGTAAAACAGGATAATAAAAGGTAGATAAAGTAGTAATGTTAGACGTATAAAACATAAAAAAATATACGTTTATAGGGCGGACATTTTCACGTATATATTGGGAAGCATATCAACGGTATCCATACGTATATTGTAGTACATAAAAAAACGTCTTTTATACCAAAGTGGATTCGTATAAATATACTACAACTATAAATCTAATATAGACGTATAGTAAAAACGTTTAATTATAGGTGGATAAATTCTTAGTAATCAACGTTTATAAGGCGGACATTTTCACGAATATATTTGGTAGTACATCAACCGTATTCATACGTATGGTAGTACCTAAAAAAAAAAACGTAATTTATACCAAAGTGTGCTGCCTGGGTAACATATCAACAAAACTAAGAGGAGTAATTGTACAAAAAACGCATATAAAAATTAGTGGTGTGCCTAGGGCTATGCTTGAGCCGCTCCTGCAAGAACAACCTCTTTTATTTATATTTTTGTAAAAAAGGTATTTATAATATTGGATTGGCGCCATAAAAATGGTGTGCCTCATGGGTTCACCAAGCCACTGTTAAAAATACACGTTAGTTGGGAAATGTATTTATTAAATGTAATAGTAAATAAAAAAATTATTTTTTTAATTAAACAATTAACAAATAAAAATAAACAATTGGTAATAATTATTATACATATTTTATAAACTATTTAATTAAGTAAATGTTCAATTTGTCCTCCTCCTTCTTGAATACAAAAATATAAATAAAAGAGGTAGATTTTGTAGGGGCGGTTCAAGCAAAGCCCTAGACACATCAATGATTTTTATATGCGTGTTTTGTACAATAACTGCTGATCTACTCTTAGTTTTGTTGATATTTTAAGTCCAGAACGGACGAATTGCTCTAGAAATTCAGTTAAAAAAAATTGTAAATAGCTTATTAAATAAGAAAGTTACAAAGTTCATTTCGGTATAAAAAAAAATTAGGAATTTATAGTTCTTTCTGATTTTAAGATCGATAATGCAAGTTTCTTTATATCAAAAAAATACGGGGGTTTAATCTAACCCCCCAACTTTTTTAAAGGAGTCGCTTTAAGAATTTTTTCTCCTTTTAGAATATTGAGCCTTCAAATCTACAGCACTGGCAAAAATTTCGAAGAAAAAATCGCAACAGCAAACTTTTTACAAAAAAAAGTTTTTCTGAATTTTAGTTTAACGCCCTGTAACTTTATTGGGAGCCAGTTTTTGATATAGGTTTATATAGCCAAATTCACTTATTTTATGGTAATCTATCTGAGGATGAATTTATGACATACCTTTTTGTTTTTACTGCAGACCATAAAAAAATAATTAAAAACATTGAAAGAACACACAGAGATTATTTTTATTGTCTATTTTGTTTTTTCACTTTAGTTCATAAAGAGTACAAGTAGTTTTCTATAACAAGAACTTGTAACAAGTTTCCTCTTTTTTTGGTTCATTTTTATTTTAATATTGCTGACACCCCAGGTGGATACTATATAATTGCCTATTTTCTAGTATTTGTAATTCACTATAGAGAAAATTGCTTGAATGTCTTGCAGGTTTATTAGGCATTTTTCGAAGAAATCGTTTTTAAAAGACTTCAAGTGCAGAAGTTTTTGTTCCAAATTATCATTTAAAAAAGAAGAATTGTACGCTTCAAGCATAATTTTTTATAAAGCTTACTTCCAAAACATTTTTTGTGGATCACTCTATATATTAATAAAAGAACATAATCTATTTGAAACGCAGGTATTTTAAATGAATAGTTTACCGACACAGGAAACTAACTGACCTTGAGAGACTAGGGAGTTAATAGAAAAATTAGTATCTAGTCCTAACTAGTCCCCTGTTAAATAACAACAATTACTTTTTGGGGGAACCCAATTCTCGCGGTGATCAAAAAATAGTATTGGGGCTGCAGATCATATCTAATTATGCTCTTATACGGTCAATACTATTGCCAATACTATATCTAATACTAAAAAATATTGACAATAAAATTGAACGCGTAAATACAATATAGAGGCATTGAAGAGAAATATTAATGTAATTCAAGATTTTTTGAGTTTAAATTTAACTCAATATCTTTTTCTACAGTTAAAATTATAGTCAAATGATGACGAAAAATGTTCAAAAAAAATGATAACAATGACGATAAAAGTACAAAACATAACAGGATTAGTTAATAATGATAACAATAACAATCACAACAAAAAATGCGAAATCGTAAGAAGATAAGGGGAATCCCTAGGAAAATCACTGAATTCTCTTACACAAGAAGATTTCCAAATAAATTCAATATAAAATACCTAGAGAAACCGGAAAAAATATCCAAAAAAACATGTTATATCTATCATAAAATATATGCTTGAAATAATTAATATGTCTTTACTAAAAAGATAGGCAATTTATAAAAAAAATCAATAAATTGAGTAATAATTAAGTTGTCTGCTTTCAAATATTTCAAGACTATTGAAAATTACTAACTAGAAAATGGAAAACACGTGAAAAACTGTCAAAGTCCATGATTTACTGTATAATAATATTTCTAGTTATAATATCGTTAATTAAATAACAAAGAAGTATGAAATAGAAAAAAAAATATTTATACATTATAGGGTGGTTCATATATAGTGGTTTCTTTTTAAAAATTTAAAAAAATTAACAAAAATAATTTTCTTTCGCTATATTATTGGTTTATTCGAAAGAGCAAACGTTTCCATTATTTATGGAATACGATTTTATTCATGCAGTTGCTTCGGCTGGCTTTGCAGTAGCGCATCCTATTAACCCAATTGGTAACGGTTTCTGGCTCTATTTAGGGTGATATAATTCGGAACGGACAAGTAATTGAGATGAGACGAAATAAAAACAAATGTCCTCTTTAAAAAGATCCTTCAATTGGTATATAAATTATTCTTATTGGGGGGAGGCAATTTCCCATACATTTCTGTACATATCTGAAAATTTTGAGATTAAATAAATATATTTATATAAATATATAAATACATAAATTTTTTAATTAAAAAATATTAAGAAATTTAATGTCAAAGTTTGTAACGTTTATATGTACTGAAAATAATCATATTTAAATGAACGTGAAACATAGTAAATTTGTATGGATTATCGTTTAAGGTTTTTACTAAATTTTAAGAATAAAAGCATGTCTTTTTATCACAAATTAATTAAATAGTATTTCAGTTACAAATACCATTGGTTTAGTCATTTTATCACAAATAAATTATTAGTATTTCAGTTATAAATGCCATGGTTTAATCATGTTACCTACCCTTAAAGTGTACACTAGTCTTGTTAGTTTCTAATTCTATTATTCATATTTTAACTTTTATGTCCTAATAAATTGAAATATATTGTTTGTTGACATTTTTCTAACCTGCTCCAAGTAACCGTCACTGTCATTCAACTTGACAACCAGTGGGTACGTTTTTCAAGTCATTCTTATAAGTCCGTTCTTTCGAGGTTCTGGCTACACCAGTACCACTCCGAAGTGACTGGTATGGTTTCTCGATGCCTGATGGCTGACTCTTATTTCCGTTTCTCGCCTTTTCGGTTCCATGGCTTTTGTGTTCTCTGAAGCACAGGCGAAAACGATGAAGATGAAGACAAGAGGTTCTTTCGTTCGTCCCACTGGTGTAGTTGGGTGTAGTAATGAACTACACCAACCCACACCCATACCTTTCGTTTGGTCCGGTGTAAAACCCACTATACCTTCCTGTCGGCGATGTGGTGTACACTGGTGGATATTTTCTCCACCAGCTATTTAGCAGAAGTGAATTACACTCGACGATGTATATAAGGAATAAGGAGGAAGTAAATTAGGGTAAATAAGGTGGTGTAACTGGTGTAATTTACACTGGTGGACACTACACCAATAACGAACGAAAGAACCTATTGTGTACCATTTTATCGTTGTATGAAGATAATATAGTAGGATAATGCAACAGTAAAAAGTGTTGGATGCAATCTCGAGCGGCATCTAGTGATGATTTAATGAAGTAGTCAATTTTTAATGCTATGCAGATACGCCATCTACGTCTTCTTTTCGTTCAGGCACATGGCCTCTATCACCTACCTATTATAGTTAAAAACATCTTTATTTAAAAATAACAATTTATGATAAAAGATATGACAAATTAAACATAATAATGAAAATTTATTCCAGTTGACAAAACCGTACGAATAAAATTTTTGGATTAAGGTGATAAAAAGTGCCAAAAGTGGTTAAGGACTTTGGTCAATATTTTGGTTATGTGCGGTTATGTCAAAATATATAAACAATAACAAAGAATACCTAATAACAACTTATAACAATGTCCAATGTTTTAAATAAATTGAAAAGTTCCAAGTAGAAAACAAAAAAGGAATAAGCTTCTGAAAATGTTGCATGTAATCTAAGTACCTCTAATTGGACTAAGTGTTGGAAAAGTTTATAACCATAAAAATAGCTGAATATTTTTATAGTTTTCAAAATTTGAACAAGCTTTGCTTCAAAATTTCATCAAAGCTATCAACAGTTTGCAAGATATTGAGTTAAGGAACAAGAAAATCACACTAATCAGGGAAAAATCAATCAACACTGGAAAACAAATTAAAAAAAAATAGTCACAGGTATATATTAGCGACTTTCAAATGTATCTTGGCTGTTGATCATGAATATAAGAAAAAAATGTTCTCTCGGCTGGCTCTGAGTGTTGAAATAAATCACCTTGAAAGGAAGTTTTCAATAGCTCCACTCTTTAGGAATAGCTCAAGACGAAATCAATAGACCTACAAGTGGTCTATCTGTGGCAGACATATTCAGTTAGTCTTTATATTTCATTATGCAATGTTACAAGGTTCAGCAACTTGCCAAAATGGTTAAAATTTATTTCCAAAATCAGTGCTCTTATTTAGTACAGAATTCTATGAATGACACAATAATTATAAAGTCCTAACTTTGAACATAAAAGAAAATCTTATAAAAAAACATTTTTTTTATATAATTTATCACTGTTTGGAAAAGTATATTTGTTTGTAAAATATTAGTATTTACAGTTATATTTAATCCAGGTTAAGTGTCAGTGCGCGAGTATAATGTTAAGTATGAACAAAATCCGCCCATTCTGTTTATATGTTTGGTTACCGACCCTAGTAGATAGGCTATTTGTTATTACTTTTAATTTAGATTTTGGATTAACGTTTTTGTATATGACTTGGCTGTTTAGTAATAAATGAAGTCAAAACTGTAACACGTGGTTTTATTCTGGAAAGTATTTTTAAATTGAATCACGCACGCCGTTCAAGTGAAAATGTTTTAAGTAGTTCAAAACAACAATCACTCTTTTTCATTGTTTATAGAATACAGCCTTTCAGTTAGCTTAGACAAAACTGAATAAATAAATAAATTAATGTCTTATTATTTTTTGATTTTTTTTTTATTTTGACTGGTTGACTATCTCAAAAATTAAAGCCAATCAAGCAAAACGTGAGTCACATTCGCTTTTTTAGAAGAACAATAATGCAAATGAAAATTAATGATTCCACAGAAATAGCAAATTAAAGAAAATGTAATATAAAACTTACAACTAAGACGTTAAAGAAAAGTTTGGAAATAATCGATGGGGACTTCGAGATAGCAAATTTATTTTAGTTTTAGACAGAACTACTTTATTTTATTCGTTTTGAAACAATTGAAGATTTATAGGCCGGAAAATCGATTTTAAACTGAATATTCAGTCCAATAGGCTCTCGACTGAAATCCTTTCCATTTTTAGAATATTATCTTTCAAATTCAACAATTTTATGTTTTGTTCCAACACGGATTTTAATAATAGATTTATAAATTGTTTTTGTTTATTTGAATGTTAAAAGTTCTTAAAACTAACTTTAACATATATTTCCCATGCTGGTGGCGCTTAATGTTAAAATAATGAGACGATTAAACAAAAAAGGCTTACGAGAGCCAGTTGCCCTCTTTTGGTACACATTTGTACAAGGCAACTTTACAAATGTTTCCTCCTTTTTTCTCTTGTAGAAGATGGACACGCTGTGAAGCGCACAATGATGGTATTTTAAAAAGCCACGTCACATATTTGATTAGATAATTAACTTGATATAAGTGCCTTCAAGACTTAAGTCGTTAAGCATTCAAGTTTGGATTTTCCAACTCAGATTCAATTACATATAAAAACATTCTTTCTTATTTTGGAAAAAATATGAAAAATATAATTAATGCAATCTTTCTGCTAAATTTTGTAGTATTTTAATAACAGTTCAGAAAAAAATAGTAGTAGTCAGTAACTGATCTTTACGAAACCCAAAGTTGAGCACTTAACGTCCTGAGCAAATGCAGCAGACATGCAGCAAAGTATTTCCATGTACAAAAAAAAAAAACAATGAAAAATGTTTAATTTTGCCTTTCGAAAAATAATACTCCTAAATGTGCCTACCATAAATTGGTACTCGATTCGTTTTTAAATGGTGTCAAAAGTTGAAAACTGAAAATTAGTGGCTTACATGTTTTTATTACTTAGTATAATTTCACTAAACGTGTTTGGTATTGTGTTATAAGTTTACCTAACAGCAAAAAAATCTGTTAGTTAAATTTTGTCAGTGCCGATTTTAGTAAAATTATATTGAATAATAAAATTATAACTACCTATATAGGTATTTACCCATTATTACTTTTTTAATTTTCAACTTAACATCCTGTATTTCAGAAAATTTTATCCCAACATTTTTTATTTTCGTCTATTCGTCTCATTTTGAACAATAATATTCAGTTGTTCATGTCCTATTCTTAATTTGATGATACCATTAAATAAAAGTGAATATAAATTAACAGCGTACAACTCAAGTTTAATTAACCATCATGCGATATATCCAAAATCCAACCACAATATAGAAAAAAAATGTTCCCTATTATAATAAAATTCCACCCAATACTCAACTAATTCAATCTTTTTCAACCAAAAACTGGTTTATTTTATTATATCGATTATTTTCGCATTTTATGTGACCTTCAAATACCCTGAATTCTGTGCTTTTGTAATAATTTGAAATAGTATATAAAAATACATTACCGAAGACAAGTAGAAATGAAAAAGAAGATTTTAAATTATAATTTATACTCAAGCACAGACATGACCTAAAGACCTGACTTGGACATAAGTACAGTATCGCCATCTACATTCTATGTCCATCGTCCTCCAATGATAAGTCCATAAGGTTACCCTACTATATTTATTCATACAACGATTTTATCTTTCGTTTGGCGAGCTGAAGGCACGGTCACGGTGGCGTTACAAAATTGTTTGGTAGAAAAAGGTCATTTTTATTGAGGTAAATATTCCCTTTTAAATTTTATTGGATCGAGGTACAACTTTTCCATTTTTGTTTTAGAGATCAGGCGTCCTAACTAACAATAACAATAACTATAACTAGATTATATTAAACTATTACAAAAACAAAGTTTTAAATAAAAAAAAAGAACCGCAAATGGCCGATCCATTGTGGGCTTTTTTGGTTTTTACGCTGCGAGAACTGCATTATTCTCAAGAATTTATTTCTTGGGGGCCCTTTTCAAGCATGATCTGCTATTTTATGATCTGGTGCTCTATGATCTGGTGCTCTATGATCTGGTGCTCTATGATCTGGTGCTCTATGATCTGGTGCTTTATGGTCTGCAGCTCTATGGTCCAGGTTCTTTATGGTTTGCTATCCTCAGACGGGCATAGTCTTGAAGTAACATTTATGAAAATTAATATATTCAGACGAGAGGTCTACCTCTCCTAGAGGGGAGTTGTTTTTGTGCTAGCACAAGTTTTTTTGGTGAGTTCCACCCAGTTTATTTGACTAAGTTATTTTTGGTGAGTTCCACCCAGTTTAAAATAGACTTTTAAGTTTGAAGTGCCAGGCAAGGCATATTTTTTATGTAACTATATTTATTTAGTTTTTTTAATTAACACATAAATGTTCTTTAAAAGTTAATTGAATATTCTTCGTTATGTTAGTGTGAACCGAATACAGCTCTAGGAGAGGGTATAATGAGTTAAACATATATGTACATATTTTCTGATAACCATTCAAGCCACTCATGTATCAGTGGACTTGTAGATGCATTTAAAAGGTTAAAAAATTGTAAATCAGCAGATACTAACTTTAGTTAGGAGTAGGCATCTGATATTATTTTATAAAATCATTTTAATCACTTTCAATATGGAGTATTTGTTCGCCTACAGGGAATTAAAGAATTTGTAGAAAAAACTAGTTGTTTTGATTTAGTCTTTGTTTTTTAAGTTTCTATAAGATCAAAATTAATTGGCGTCCACTATTAAAAGTTTTCAGAACCCACAAACCCTGCTTCCAAACTATAGAGCTGTCATGCTCTTGTAACCTTTCATTTGCCTATGCATACCGTCTCAAAAAAGGAACAAAAAGTGGGTACAAGTTTATATACAGAGTGTACAAAAAAGTAGTGTAACTTACTAATATTTAGATTCTTGATAGGTTTACAAAAAAAGTTTTAAGAAATAGATCAAGTAAATAAGAAATATACCGGTTTAACCAATACTCAAAATTGAGAAATATAATTTTTTTTAACTAATTTTTTCGAATTCTATTAAATTTAAAATAAAACCATTAAAACCACATTGTTCTAAACTATATTAGCCCGAATACATCCTCACATTATTTTGAAATAATAATTTGATTTATTTTATAAATTTTTTATCCAAAAACGCTTTTTGTAATCAGAATTCAAAAAAAATAAAAAGTTTCGTTTCCTGACACACCTATATCATAAAAGCACCTCTCCTCTATTTTTAAATCGATTGTTTTAATGCCAAGTGACCCTCTGTTATAATGTTAAGTATTTTACCATTTACATCCCAGCAAACATTTTGGTGTAATTTGACGTCGATACTACCTAAATTATATATAATAAATTTGGTCGCAAAATTAGATTTAACCATAATTAAGTAAAATTTACGTTGGCTCGACGTGGATTCGACATAAGTGGAGAATAAGACGACGTCGAAATTTGGTTTTATTTACCAAAATAGGTAGAATTACATCTAAATCCACATTGTAGTAGCCCAGTACGTTTGGTTGGTAATACCTCTCTAGGGAAATTTAAAGTCAGTATAACGTTAATTCGACGTTGATTTAACTAAGTTTAGGTAGAAACTACCAAAATATTTGCAGATGACGTATGCCTCCAAGTGTACGAAAAGAAATTTTATACTTATTTGGTATTTTTATCTATATATAAGTAGAAATATTGTAAGAAGTCACCAACACAACTAAAACATATACCTAATTCACATGAAAGATTGAAAATAAATAAATGTCGGTGACAAAAATATATATAAAATGTAATTGCGGTGAATATACAGTTCACGCTTGTTGAAATTAATGCGAAGAAAATTTTGTCGTGCATGTTAACAGTTTTACTTAGAAAAATAACAATGCCCTTCCAAAATACTCTCTAATTAAAAAACATAAGAAAAAAATATGATCGTGTAAAAAAATAATAATATTATGAGCTAAAACTATGTTACGTTTGTTGTGTATCACTTTAGAAAATCAATAATGTTTTGTTTTTCGGTATTTTCTAGTTATGGTCATTTTAAAAATTTAAAATTTGGAATCTACTTTAATTACGTTAAGAAAATATAGCGTATTGTGCGAATTCGACCCTAAAAAAATTATTATGACTAAGGAAATCTACGTATTTTACAAATACCTTTTTACTAAGTTGAATTAACTTCAATTTCACGACATATAAGTTAACTTTACCTATTTAAAGAAATAATAACTTATAGGTTTTAAAAAAAATTTACCTATAGGTAAATATAACATATTTAGGGCACGTTGTTCTGCACTTGAAATTTTAGACGTTTCACTTTACGATAAAAATCGGAAGTATAACGATATGATTTATTATTTTTCGAACTCATTTTATTAATTATTTTTCGCACTCATTTAAAGCTCTATCTACACCACACGTAAATTAAGATTACAACTGTAATGTTTTTTTTTTAAATGGCCGAAATTCTTAAGAATAATGACGAAGACAGTAACTGAAAAACCTAATTGTTAAAATAACCTAAATAATATAAATTTTACAAATAGGTCATGTATGACTCTTTTTAAATTGGTGGTTTTTACTCAAATTTACTTTGTGGTAGATTTTTCAGGTAATTGTTACAACAAAGTTAATAAATATTTCTTCAAGATGACTTATAGGTCAACTAAATGAATACTCATTTAGTTTTGGTTGAAATTAGGTAGATAAACAGGTAGAATTTTGCTACGATCTCGACCTAATATTACTTTAGAGGAGAGTAAGTAAAAGCGGCCAAATAGGTTACTATGGAGGCATAAAATTACGTAGAATTTTTAACCAAATCTATCTAGTTAAATAGATATTCTACTATAAAGACGATTTTTAGTTGCCAAACAGGTAGATATTACCTAAATATGGCACCTAATTTTACTACAAAGAAAATTTGACTTTGCTAATGTATGTGCTACTCAAAAGTCTTTGATCAATATTTTTGAATCATTCAGTCTCACTATGCACGTAAATTCTCCAACTAGAATCACAGAAACAACATCTACAATTATAGATTACGTCTCTGATTTTAAACCCGTTGATGTAGAGCACCAAGTAATTAGCTCAGGTCTCTCAGACCACGAAGCAGTATTTGCCAAATTTTTGATACCCCGTACAGCTCCAAAAAACTTCCGTCAGCTAGGTAGAATTTTCTCTAAGCATAATTTCAAAAATTTCTATAATTTATGTCTAACTACTGATTGGAATGGTCTTTCTGAAGATATTGACTCTAAATTTTTAGACTTCTTAAATAAAATAATTATGTGTTTCAATACAGCTTTCCCCCTTCGCCCCATTAAAACTAAATGTCATAAATCTTGGACAACTAAAGGAATAAGAACATCATCTAAAAATATGAGGTCACTCATGTATATTAAAAAGTACACAGATAATCCCCTAATATTAAACTATATCAACAACTACAGAATATTGTATCGGAAAATCACCAAATCTGCTAAGAAAAACTATTACAAAAATCGCATCGCAAGAGCTAAAAACTCCTCCAAAGAAACCTGGTCTATAATAAATGACTTAAGGAATAAAACCCGTTCTTCAAACAGTGTAAATCCTAGCCCAGATGAACTAAACAATTATTTCGTAAATGTAAGTAAAAATATCAAATCTAACATAGCTCCGAGTCAGGATGCTCTCTCCTTCCTCCTACCTACTAAAAGGATCACTAAAAGTTTCTTCCTAAGACCAGTAGACAAGCATGAACTAGTGCAAACCATAAACAACATCCAAAATAAATTTTCCTGTGGAATTGATGGCCTGTCCACCAAAATATTTCTAAATATACCGGATGTAGTAATCAACATTTTAACTTCACTGATTAATGAATCCTTTGAAATTGGTCTCTTTCCTAACTGTCTAAAAACAGCTATAATAATCCCACTTCATAAAGGTGGCGACAAAACCAAAACCTGTAACTATAGACCTATCGCGTTATTGCCTACCTTATCGAAGATAGTAGAACGGCTAATGAAAAACCGTCTTTTGCCCTTTCTTTTCAAGCATAACATCCTCACAGCTCATCAGTATGGCTTTCTACCTAAAAAATGCACTAGCGACGCAATGTTTTCCGTTCTTAATGAAATATACACATCACTTAATGATAAACTTTTCACCGCTTCAGTATTTTGTGACTTCGCAAAGGCCTTCGATTGTGTAAATCATGATATTTTAATTAATAAGTTACAAATTTATGGCATACGGGGTTCTCCTTTACAATGGTTTAAAACTTACCTAGAAAATAGAAATCAACAGGTGCGGGCGAATGGTGAGGATTCTACAAATCTAGCAATAAGCAGTGGAGTACCTCAAGGATCAGTATTAGGTCCAATTTTGTTTTTATTATTCATCAACGACATCACAGACTTAAGAATAAGTGGTAGAATTACTTTATTTGCTGATGACACCAGTGTAACCTGGAATAATTCTAACATGCAGACATTACAATCATAAGTGAAGATCTAGTGACTATTAAGTCCTGGTCTGATTCGAATGGACTTTGTTTCAACACCAGTAAAACTGTAGCATTGTCTTACAGAGGTACTTTACAACCTATAACTTTAAACAATAATCTGATCCAAACGGTGACTTTAATCAAGTTTTTAGGTCTTTATATAGACGATTCTCTAAAATGGTCTGCTCATATAGATACCTTAGCAAAAAAATTATCCTCCGCATGTTTTGCCATTAAATCGGTTTCTAAAGAGCTCACTCCTTCTATTGCATTAATAACCTACTTTTCCTTATTCGAATCTCACCTACGCTATGGTTTACCTTTCTGGGGTTCTTGTAGCTTATACCTTTTCGAATCTATTTTTAAACTGCAAAAAAGAGCAATCCGCTATGTATTTGGTTTAAGTAGTAGGACACATTGCGAAAATTACTTCAAAAATTTCAAAATTCTAACCCTTCCTGCTCTATTTATTTTCGAATCCGTCTGCTTAGTTCGCAAGCACATTCAAAATTTATCCGAAAGACCGACTCGTAGATATCCTACAAGAAATTTAGAGACTGATGTTTATTTAACAATGCCCACTTCTGACCTATTAAAACATTCCATTACCTACAATGCCAAAAAATTGTATAATAACCTTCCGATGCAATTAAAATCTATAAATACATACGATAAGTTCCGAAGACTGGCTAAAGCTTTTCTTCTAGAAAGACCATATTACACAGTAGCAGAATTTTATAACGTACCTTAGACATTTGAGTTCCACATACAATGGCATTAATTAAATAATTAAATATTAAAGTTTAAATTTAAATTTAAATTTAAATTTAAATTTAAATTTAAATTTAAATTTAAATTTAAATTTAAATTTAAATTTAAATTTAAATTTAAATTTAAATTTAAATTTAAATTTAAATTTAAATTTAAATTTAAATTTAAAAATTAAATTAGAATAATTATAATGACGGATATTGCATATCCATTGCAATTGTTATTCCTATTTTGTCTGTTTTAAGGAAAAGTAGGTTATTAATGCAGTAGAAGGAGTCAGCTCTTTAGAAACCGATTTAATGGCAAAACATGCGGAGGATAATTTTTTTGCTAAGGTATCTATATGAGCAGACCATTTTAGAGAATCGTCTATATAAAGACCTAAAAACTTGATTGAAGTCACCGTTTGGATCAGATTATTGTTTTTCCTGCTGTTTAGTTATTTTTATAATATGTTTAGTATTTAAGTTACACGCTTTGTCTATAAAATTTTTGTAAATTTTTTTACGACAATAAAGCATATCTCTCTCTCTCTCTCTCTCTCTTTGGAGTAATTGTTGGTTATTTTTTTTTAGTAGTTTTTCCCTTGCTGATATGGTTAAAGTTACTTTTAAGCAGATTTGTGTAAAAGGTAAATTTCTTGGTAGAATTTACGTAAATTTAAATATAAATTAAAACCGTTTGGTAAATTTATATTAGAGGTATATTTTTCTAGTCAATTTTACGTAATAATTACCTCAATAAGTAAATTCGTCTTTAACAAAGTCAAGTTATAACTAATGTTATAGAAAATGTTTGCTGGGATACAGCTTAGCCTTAATTGTCTTAAATAGTTTTTATTTCATTTTCGTCCTTAGTTTTTGTTTTTGTCAAATTTTCATCTTTTCTTAAAAATGCATTGACTCCATAATTATATATCTAGGTGTGCCTGATGATGATTTAACTACATCGAAACCGGTCGTTTAATTAATAAAAAAGTTCGGTAATTTTTGAACTGAAGGAGTGATCTTGGAAGGTGACCTGGTAGGTATTTAAATTTGTATTTAATTGTATGTCGGTTTATTAATATTAACATGTCTTGGTTAGTCCCTAATTATACCTAATTATCTTTTCAGTTTCTTTTAAAATAAAAA
The DNA here is from genome assembly GCA_927349885.1 of Psylliodes chrysocephalus. Lineage (NCBI taxonomy): Eukaryota > Metazoa > Arthropoda > Insecta > Coleoptera > Chrysomelidae > Psylliodes > Psylliodes chrysocephalus. The sequence goes on from OV651823.1 coordinate 35,515,212, forward strand.
ATAGCATCATTTTAATACCACGATGGATAATTTTAAATGATAGGTAAGGTCAAAAAGAACCCAGTTAATGTTGTCAATTATTCGCTCGTAAATTTAAGTGATCCGGGCCACTCCCCGGTGTTAATGTTAGGTAATAATAAGTTTTAATTGATTGTTGGTTATATTTGTAAACATTCGTTATTAAACACTTCCGTCTTTGACAATACTCACACCAATTAATTAGTTGGTTCACAAAGAATAATACCTTCTTTTGGATAATACCTTATTTTGGATAATATTCATCGAATTTTGAATGTTTTTTTATAAATGATCATTTTTCGTTTTAGGTGATTTTAATTTTTAATTAATTATTTAAAGTACTTGCTTGATTGACTGCATATTATACTAGGATTACAAGTAGAAAACTCGAGCTGCTTGGATATAAAGTAGGGGGTCAAAATAAGAACACAACTCTTATTAGTATGTGTTGCTTATTTATTTATTTATTTAATAATAATACATCCAACAGGCATATAGCTCAGTTACAGGTGTATAAAATGTAAATAAGTAGACATTATTTCAGTGAAAATACATGCTAATAGTTTTCTTACTAAATACAAATACCTATCTAAAATCTTAGCTTTACAATATTAAAAACAAGAACATTATTTACATTTTATGAATATTTGTGTTTTATAACAGCTACTGATAAACCAACAGAATAAAAAAATACACCGTGTCCCACGTAAGGCGGGCATTACAACTTTATGGAGAATAAATTAATTTGTATTTTCGCCATTTTCTGAGTATACATAATCGAATATGCTCTTTTGAATTAAAATAAAATGAACTCTGTGCAACTTCCGGTTATACCGGAAGTGACCACTAACTTCGTTATTTTAAAGGGAATACCCCATATTTTTTTTTAATTTTAGATTCAGCATAAAATTCTGTAAACAACGATACCCCATTTGCCTATTCTAGTTATAGCGGATTTGGCGTTATTCAATTTTTTTCTACATTTTTAGTCGCCGGTAGACATTTTCTTAAAGTCGTCTATCTCAGGTACTATATCTATCAGATACTTAAAATTTTAACCAGAGGTAGTAGATGGGATGTCTTCTTAAGAATATTTAGTTATTCATTATTTGTTGTACGGGGTGTTTGCAAATTATTTTTAAAAATGAAATTTTTTAAACATAAAAAACTTTTTTATTTTAAATTGAACACCCTATATATTTTTTAAATTTTAGATTCAGCATGAAATTCTGTAAACAATGATACCCCATTCGCCTATTCTAATTATAGTGTATTTGGCGTTATTCAGTTTTTTTTTAATTTTTAGTCGTCGCGCCGGTAGGCATTTTCTTAAAGTCGACTGTCTCAGGTACTATTTCTGTTGGATACTTAAAATTTTTATATGCCGGCAGACATTTGCTTTTTTAAATTTACTTGTACATCGTTTGTTCGACTGTGTGTTTGGAAATTATTTTAAAAAATAAATATTTTAAACATGAAAAATTTTTTTATTTTAAATGGAAAATCCTGTATATTTTTATTTCATTTTGTTCAGAAAATTATTCTTCATTGATCTTCATTTGCACTATTAATTCCCTATAATTATCTCTCGCCAATTTTAAGAAAATTTAAATTTAAATTTTACGCATGCACCTACATAATATAGTATAGTTTTACATTTTAATTTTTTATCTTAGTATGTTGTGGAAATATGCTAAACAACAATCTGTCAACAAACTGAATTGTCATATTTTTATGTATTTAAGTTGTGTATTTTTTGAGTTCAAAATATAGAAAATATGGAAAATATTGAAGAATATACCAACCAAGATATTCTTAATTTATTTTACATTCATGGAGAATGTAATCGAATCAAAAGTAGAACCTGCCGCATGTTTAATGAACAATACCCTCATTTACCACCAATGAACAGACAGAAATTTGATAGAATCGAAGCTAACTTTTTGAATAATTTTAAACAAAACCCGGGAAGAAACCGTCAACATTATGTCCGAGATGAAGAAGTTAATCTAATTAACGTATTAGGGTATTTTACTGCGTATCCTCACGCCTCCATTAGAATGGCTCAAGATAATTTAAATATTAGTCGAGCGTCAATACAACGAATTTTAGCACTAAATAAATGGCATCCCTATGCACAAAGAAAAGTTCATGAGTTGCGAGATGGTGATCAAATAAGACGAACTGAATTATGCGAATGGTTATTGGTACGAATTCAAGAAGATCCCGAGATTTTAAACAAAATTTTGTGGTCAGACGAGTCGAAATTTACACGTAAAGGGATCATCAATCGCAAGCAATGTCATTTCTGGGCAAACGAAAATCCACATTTTTATCGTGAAGCACAATTTCAGTACGAATTTAGTTTTAATGTGTTTGCTGTGATCGGTTTTGGAAGAGCTTTTTATTACATTTATAATGAAAGACTGACCTCAGAAAGATACATTAGAATTCTTAGAGAAGTAGTTGCCGACATTTTAAACCAGCTACCAAATAATAATTTTTGGTACCAGTTGGATGGTGCCCCAGCACATTCAACATACTATGTAAATCAAGAAATTACAGCACTCTTTGAAGACCGATGGATAGGTCCAAATGGACCTTGGCTTTGGCCTGCAAGATCGCCAGATCTAACTCCTGTTGATTTTTTTTTGGAGTCATATTAAAAATTTAGTGTACTCTACCCAAATTAATACTAAAGAAGAATTAGAGCAAAGAGTTCGGAATGCCTTTAACGAGTTAGATGGTGAAATGATTCGTAAAGCAACAACTAATCATGTTGAAAAAAGATTGTTAAAATGTTTAGAAGCTAACGGGGGGCATTTTGAACATTTGATAAAATGATTTTTTTAAACCATGTGCTTTTAATAAAAATTGTTTTTAGTTAGTATGTACCTTATCATTAAAAAAATTTAAACTTTTTAAACGACATATTTTGTTGCAGAAAACTGTAAATGTTTTTAAAAGTACATCCCATCTACTACTTCTGGCTAAAATTTCAAGTATTCAACAGAAATAGTACCTGAGACAGTCGACTTTAAGAAAATGCCTACCGGCGCGACGACTAAAAATTAAAAAAAAAATGAATAACGCCAAATCCACTATAATTAGAATAGGCAAATATGGTATCATTGTTTACAGAATTTCATGCTGAATCCTAAATTTAAAAAATATATAGGGTGTTCCCTTTAAAATAAAAAAGTTTTTTATGTTTAAAAAATTTCATTTTTAAAAATAATTTGCAAACACCCCGTACAACAAATAATGAATAACTAAATATTCTTAAGAAGTACATCTCATCTACTACCTCTGGTTAAAATTTTAGGTATCTGATAGATATAGTACCTGAGATAGACGACTTTAAGAAAATGTCTACCGGCGACTAAAAATGTAGAAAAAAATTGAATAACGCCAAATCCGCTATAACTAGAATAAGCAAATGGGGTATCGTTGTTTACAGAATTTCATGCTGAATCTAAAATTAAAAAAAAATATGGGGTATTCCCTTTAAAATAACGAAGTTAGTGGTCACTTCCGGTATAACCGGAAGTTGCACAGAGTTCATTTTATTTTAATTCAAAAGAGCATATTCGATTATGTATACTCAGAAAATGGCGAAAATACAAATTAATTTATTCTCCATAAAGTTGTAATGCCCGCCTTACGTGGGACACGGTGTATATATAAGTTTAGAAATTAATCAGAAATTAACCTGGCTATTTCTTTTTTAAATTGTGGAAAACTCAAAAAGAAAATATCCATATTAGGAATGGCGTTTACACTTTTAGACATTAAATATAGGGGTGAATTAAAGTGATGATACGTATTTGGTACGGGGAACATTAAGAAATATTTAAGAAAGTAGATTTGAGGAGTCAATGTGATTATTAATTATTTTATATATAAAACATATATCTGCTATTTCACGGTGCTTTCTTAAAGATATGAAATTGAATTCCTGTATCAATAATTCATAATTGGAACATATTTCAGGATATATACCATATTTTTTAAAGTAAGCAAATTTTAAAAATATTTTTTGAACTTTCTCAAGTAGTTGTACGTATTTATTCTGACAGGGGTTCCAGATAATCGAGAAATATTCAAGGTTGCTTCTCACAAGTATATATACTTTTCATTGCATCGAAGGACCTTATGTCTTTACAGTTCCTAATCAGAAATCTTAAGTTTATTAAAGCCTTCTTTAATAGTGTTCCAATATGTATTGTGAAGGTTAGTTTCAGATCAAATATAACGCCTAGATCCTTCGATTCGCTGATTCGTTTCAATACAGTTCCACTAAGAACGTAATCTTTCACAATTGGTTTTTGTTTTCGTGTAAAAGTCATCACTTTGCACTTTTCTGGATTAAGCAAAAGCAAGTAAAAATATTCAAATTGTGGTTTCGGTGAGAGGACATTCTTTTATACCCCCAGACAGAGTGTTTGGTCACATTAAGACCACAGTACCACCCCCAATATTCGTAACATGAACTAATTTTGATAGATGTCATTTATGTGTCATAAATTAAGAATCCTTTTGTTCAGCAGATGGAGCAATATTCCATATTTAATAGTTCTTTTGTTCAACAGATGGCGTAATAATTTTATTAGTTCTAAACGGTAACTGTTATAAAATACGTAACAAATTCATCACCCCTAGCTACTACGCGATAATAACTAAACGAGTTCTTGACCTTGACAAATATTTTCGATGAAACAGGTATAAAAATAAAACTTTTGCATTAGATTGGGCACGTCGGTATATTTATTTAGTAGCAGCGTTGGGTTTATTAGTACAATTGTACTAGATTCAGTACATTTCAACCATTCATAAATGCTAGTACCACAAAAGACAAAAGTATCTAAATCTAGTACATTTTAAATATTTCGCTGGATCTTCTAGAATAATGTATTCTATGATTTCCAATTTCTATGCTAGACAGTAGATACTTCTGATACTCCCAATGCGATACTTTATACCAGGGAGGCTATTTTCAAACTTGAGAAAAGTCATTCCTCTCAAGAGAAATGTCATAATATGTCAACGTAAAACAGTATTTTTAGGGCCCTTGGGGCCAGTGTGAACTCACAGATTGTTTCTCTCGGTTTATTTAGAGGGAATACAAATTCTCGTAAGAATTTTAATCCTCGAGGCCTTTAAAACAGCGTTTCCACATTGACGTACGACATTTCTGATGAGAATCTTGAGAGAAATGAGTGCTCCCATACTTTGAAAATAAGGGGTAAGAGATAAGGGAGTATGAGTCTTCATATAAGGGACATAAATATAAGATACGCTCCTAAGCATATGCTTAACAACCACCAGCTCGAACGCAGTTAACATCTGGCCCACTATGTGTCGCTATCATCGATATCAAACAAATAACCCAGCGGGAAATTTAAAAACCTGATAAATATCGACTACACTTTCATGTTCTAGTAAATAAATTTAAACATTGTTAATTACGGTAAATTATTTATTAAAAAGAATACTACACTTACAGTCTATTATAGATTAATTATTGTAAATCTATTGACATAACAAATATTTTTTAATTTTTACCCTTATTTTATTAGTTTTTCTATAAAAAATAAGTGTTTGTTTTTATTTTTAAATTTTATTATTTAACCATATAAAAATATATTTTTGTTTTACGTATTTTAATTTATATTTTTTTGTTTAAAATAAAGTTTATTTTGGTTTCTTTTTAAATTTTTTATTTACCAACGTAAGAATATATTTTTGTTATACCCATTTTATTTATTTTTTGGTTTAAAATGAGTTTGTGTTCTCATTTGAAATTTATCGCCAAATCTAGTACGTTCTGGTACAATCACGATCTGAATTTCAGTACAACCCAGACAGCACACCAAATCCTTTGGATATCTACTGAACATCCCAATATCCACTGAATGTCCAGTCCATGGTAGATATATATTTTATATCCATGAGATGTAATTTATAGACATGCAAATGTCCATAAATAATAGTAATTATATAACAAATTATTAAAAAATTACGCCATTGTTCTCGCCATTGTGGCTAATAGTACCGTTCAGATATTTAAAATTAATTTTTTTAAGGTGTATTCAATATCCCATGAACATCCACTAAATATATTAAAGCCTAGGCGCGAACGCAAACCATCGTGGATATCCACTAGATGTTATTTGATTCTGCTTACTAAGTATAGATGGCGATACCACTATCGCATCTACTCATGCTCGACCCGCCGTAATAGAGTTCGATCGAAATTTTTGTCCTACAGACTCCATTAGAGACTGGAGTCGAGAATTTCCATCTATTGCTAAAGAGTCCTAATAAGGATGACTTTCTCCTTAGTGGCCAAAATCAAAGGCAGAGTGTTGAAAATATTTTTAACCTCTGCTATTTTCTTTCGACGTTATTCAATAATCATTGGTTACTTATGAACCTCTACTAAAGATATCCATAAAATATTTTGGTGAATATCCGAATATCTTCTATATCCTGGGATATAGACATTTGGTAGGATATCCATATTGGATATATTGAATATCCACAAAATATATTCTGTGGATATCTCTGTGATTTCTTGTATTTTCTGGAAGATACCCATTAGATATTTTGCTGAATATCCATTAGGATATCTTCTATATCCTGGATATAAACGGACATTTGGATATCCATATTAGATCTACCGAATATTTCTGATATCCTGTGGATATATTGGATATCCACAAAAGATATTCTGCGGATATCTCTGGGATTTGGTGTGTTGTATGGGAAGCTGTTGCTACTAAAAACCCAACGCTGTATAGTAGTTCATTCTTGTGTCCAGTCAACAAAGGACAACGGTCTTCGTATCATTACGTAGGGACCATTTATACTATACATAGTGTTTCGTTAAGAATGGGATATAGAACAACTGACGATTCTCTGATTAAAAATAAGACAACTAAACAAATCATGCTTAGATAAAATGTTTCTTGGTACCGAGTTAAGGTGTTAAAATCCAAAAAATATTTATTGCTTTATTTTTTTTATTACTCACAACAATTTTACTAAATTTGGCAAACGTTTTTGGTGTCAAATTATCCACCTATCAGCAAAAAAATAAGTTACCTTAATTAACTTTTCCAGTGGCGTACGGCATTCGTACGTAATACCGCATACCTCTTAAATTTTACGTCACTATCCAAAATGTTATTTGGACATAAAATTTTAAATTTTTTGATGTTTTTAAAATAAATAATGTACTCTTAGAAATTTAATAAAAAAAAATCGAAATTTAAAAACTACAGAATTTTCTAATATGTGCGAATATCTCAAAAACTAACTCAACTTTATTTAAAAAACATCAAAAGTGGACAGTGGACTAAAATTTAGAAGGAAAAAAGATGTTACTGGCCCATGACGTACGCCACTGGCAAAGCTTATTTAACTTATTTTTTGATGATAGATGTATTTTATTACACCAATAACGTTTGCCGAATTTAGTAAAATTAAACTGAGTAATAAAAAAATTGTAGCTATTTATAATTTTTGATTTTCAACTTTCAAACTCTGTTTTTCGGAAACAAGTAATGTTTTACTTACGGATGTTTCGTTTAATCGGCTTATTTCTAATCAATTAATCTTCAGTTGCTCCCATTCTTAATGGAATACCATGTATATACCGAAAGGTCTTACAGCCAAAGAACCAAATAAAAAAAGAAAAATGTACCTTATTTACCAACAATACTTTATTTAGATCTGCATCAGTAAAAAATATTTTCAAAAAATTTAATCTCATTTATATGTAAGTTGGCGTCATCGGCATACGGAAAACCTTTTTAAGAATTTAAAAAAAAAACTTATTTTTCATAAACAATTGCATGGTCTATTAATTTTAGAAAAAAAGTTACTTTACATAAAAAGTTATGCATGGTCTAAAACCTAAATTTCAATTATCTGATATCAAATTTTATCAGTCGTATACAGGGTTTGTCGAAAATAAAGGTATTTTATCTTGAGAGCAAAATTATATTTTTTGACAAACCTTGTAAAACCGACTGATAAAATTTGCTATCGGGTGGTTGCATTTTCTGTTAGACCATGCATAAATTTTTATGAAGAATAACTTTTTTTCGTAAAATAAATAATAAAAAAGTTTTCCATTTGTTATCAACTTACATAGACCTACTGTGTGTATGCAACTTATGACATATTGCTGAGATAATGTTTTTGTAAGAAAAAAGAAATTAATCATAAAATTTTACTTCATTTGTAGAGTCGTAATTTATGTTTTCATATATCTACTTTTTTTGTCAATTTAGAATTCCAGTACTATTTTCAATTATAAATAAAAATTACGTATTTTAGATAAATCAATAAGAAAAATAAGCATTTTTGAAATATTAATAACTAAATACAAATTAAACAACAAATTAATAAAAAAGCATTTAAAACACGTTGACTGCCGAAGCAAATGTTGTGGTTGGGTCTTAGTAAACTACAATATCTAATAGACGCATGAATAAAATATATAAACGCGGCGCGAGATTAAATTATTACAAACATAGGTCGCGTGCATATATTGTGAATAATATATTCAGGTTGTCCCATTAGTGCGTAATTGTTCAATATTTTAATTTGTGTTGTAAACACGTAAACAATTTCTAAATAAAAGTTATATGCATTTCAAAAATAGGTATTTTAAAGATATTTTTAGACATACAGGGTTTTGCGTTTTTGTCTGACAAATAAAACGGTATATTTTTTAAAAAGAAATCCCTGTATTTTACTTCAGTTTTTGAATGCTTTGGTAATGCTGTATTTAACCCTAGAATTTTATTAACAAATATTGCAGGGTTGCCAATAAATTAATTTTTTTATGAAATTAGAGAATGATTCAGACCCCAAATTAAATTATCATTATTTAGGTAGGTTTAAAATAATTTCAATTTTTTTTTAAATGTAGTAATAAGATAGTAAGCTAACGAATAGTGGTAATAGAACTGGATTATTTTGTACAGTGTGTTTTGAAAAACAAGTCTTAAATATGGCTAATTCCAAGTTAAATTTATTTAATTTTTTTCAAATGCCACACCCTGTATATTATTTAAGCATTCAATTCCTTATAAATTAACATATCCAACGATATCAATAACACATATACAGGGTGTCCCATGAGTGCGTAATTGATCGATAGCAGTTTTATAATAGGAAATACGAAAAAATTAATATAAAAGTTGTATGACCATAATTAACAATTATTTATAAATATACAGGATAATCCATAAACGATTGTCTGACCAAAACTATACATTTTTAAAGTAAAACACCCTGCAGGTGCATATTTGACTGTTTTCACATCGTTTCAATAATTTCAATTTCATTCATTTGCTATGTTGTATATAGGATGTGTGAAAATGGTCACGATTTTCTTAATTTTCTAAATGGAACACCTTGTATGTTATGCCACCAATTAATATAATATTCCATTGAAAAAAATTTAAGCATTTGTAACCTCGCGTGTTGACACACTCTATACAGAACATAGCAAATGAATAAAGTAAATTAAAATTATTTGACGACGTGAAAACAATCAAATATGTATAACTACCTGCAGGGTGTTTTGATTTAAAAATGTATAGGTTTGGTCAACATCTCGTTTATGGACCACCCTGTATATATAGGAATAATTTTTAATATGGTCATATAACTTTTATATTATTTTTTTTTCTTATTTCTAATAATAAAACAGCTATCGATCAATTACGCACTGATGAGACACTCTGTATATATGTTATTCTCTAACATGTTGGTATCGTTGGATATGCAAATTTATAAGGAATTGTATGCTAAAATATTATATCAAATGCTGCCTTTGAAAAATTGAGTAATTTGACTTAAAAGTAACCATTTTAAGACATGTTTCAAAACACTCGCTATAAAAGAATCCAGCACTATCACTACTATTCGTTATCTTAATGTGCTATAAGTCAGTATATTAAACAATTTTGAATTATGATAATTTAATTTAGGGTCTGCATTATTTTCTAATTTTATAAAAATTTAATTGCTTGGCAGACCTGTAATATTTTTTTAAATTATTCTAAGGTTGAATACAGTATTACCGAACCATTCTAAAATTGAAATAAAATACATGTTCTATTTTAAAAATATACCAAGCAAAAATGTAGCACCCTGTATATATCTAAAAATATTTTTAAAATATGTATTTTTTAAATCCATATAACTTTTTTTTGAAACATGTTTGCGTGTCTTTAACATAAATTAAAATATTGTACAATTACGCACTAATAGGACATACACATGGGTACATACACATAGCAGTCAACGTGTTAACTCAGAAATAAGATTCCTTATAAAGATAAAATAACATTCAGGAGAAAAAAGCAAAGACCGCCAATATTACGTGCGTATCATACAATGATGCCAGGTCATTCGGATTTAATTTACATCGGAATGCAATAAAGTTCCTTCCCTTTCCTGCATTTCACTATTGTATATTTCACCCACTTTAAAATCAAATTCGTCCTAGAAAGAATTGTGAAATTATCGTATAAATCGATAATCTGGCAACGTGGTCAACACTTGTTCATTCACAGGCAAAATCAATCGATAATTTGGAACCAAACGAGACAAATATATATGAAAATCACGAAACAATAAAAGACGGCATACACCTGTATCACTGTTTCAAAAATTGGTACCTCTAAACAATCATTTACCTATTAAAACCATCTCTAAAGTAGAATAGCTATACTGTTTTTTACGGTGACATCTTCTTAAAAATAGATGAACTACATGAACTGTACACAATTACAGGAATTCATAGAAAATCTCTAATTTGACAAATAAATTTATCAAATATTTGTTAATCGTATTTCCAGTTAGATTTGAAAAATACGCAATAAAATTTAGAAATATTTTGGCGGGATACTTGGAAAAATATGTAGAATGAAATCTCCTACTTTTTAGCCTCTGGTTTTAAAATCACTTTTTATGATTTTTTTTTAAATTCAGTGTATAAACAGGACAAATAAAAAATAGGAGATTTCATTCTCCAAACCTTATACTTTAAGCTGGTAGAAGATTTATTTTAATTCATTTAGCGGGATTTAAATGCAATCGGAAATGGTGAACCCTTGCTTCTTATATGAGAAATACAGTGATACTGCGGCCTTAAACGAGATATTCGCAAAAAGAAATCATTTTAGAGCCAGAGGAATATTTAAATATCTTCTCGCAGTATGGAACTGTGCTAAAGGTTGGAAAAGATGTTCAAATTAGAAACTGAAAGGAAGGAACATCTAAATTCATAAAGTCGCCAGGCCAGTGGCATTAGGCTTTTTCTAAAATGATTATTTGTAAGAATTCAAATGGCGTGGTAATTGTCCGGAGAGAAGAAAGCTATAAATCAGACCTAGGAATGGGAAAAATCATTACAAAGAAAGATAAAAACATTCCTAATGTGAATCCACCCATAATCAACAAGAAAAATGCATTAAGCAAAAATAAAAAAGTTGATGTCAGTAACCTTCTTATTAGGGGAGGGTGGGCCACAGTGAAACATGTGCCACAGTGAAACAAAATTTATATTGTTTTTAATTTACATTTGAAACTAGTCGCGCCATCTCTCATGCAATAGAATAGTCACACGTTAGTAGAATTCATTGACGAATATAAACTGTATCATTTGTTGGCGAGATCTTGGGGTGTGTGGTTGGTTTTGCGCCAAAAAAATTATTTTCTACCAGTTTGTGGAGTGCATTTTTCAGTACGGATTGCAAAATTGGTAAGTTATTAAATGTAATACTGCAAAACATATATTTAGCTAACATTTTGTTTGTAAGATCGTTTAGTAATATGTTAACTTTTTATCATAAATTAAAAATTATGACAGTACGTAGTTTGGGCCACCTTGAAATAAAATTTCAGGGCCACAATGAAACATGTTTCATTGTGGCCCATGGTTAGGGGCCACAATGAAACATGTTATTAATTTTTTATTTGTTTGTTTAATAATTTTAATCTACTGTTCAACGAGGGCACGCGTACTACATTGCTTTATATGATATTAATTTTGTCGTTCAACACTACAATGTGCTTATTGCGATTATTATTATATTTTACGGCTTTATTCAAATTTCGTTTCCGATTTCTACATTTCATGTTGCTATTCTTACGTAGGTATTATTTTGTTACAGTTAGGCACCTACACTAAAAGAATGTAACGGATAAAGGCTTATTCAGTGAAGATTCCATGAAACAAGCTGTAGTTGCAGTTTTAAGTGGACTAAACGGACAAAAAGTATCCTTACGTGAGTGACGCTGCTTTACGGTTTAATGTTAAATATTCAACATTATTTAGATATGTGAAGAAAGCCAAAGGAGCTGAAAATATTGATGATATCCGTATGGCTCCAAAATATAAAAGCCGCTTAATTTTTACTTCCATCAAGAAAAATCCCTTGCAGATTACATGATATGGTGTTCAAAAATATGGTATGGAAAATCCACTAAAGATTTTTCGCGAATTGGCATATGAAATGGCCATTATTAACAAAATAAAAATTCCACCATCCTGGGAACAAAACAAACAGACTGAAGTTGACTTTATGCAAGGATTCATGAAACGTCACCCTAAGTTCAGCATAAGACAACGAGAGGGACGCAGTTCCTTCAATAAACACAACGTTGTAAAGTTCTATGACAATTTAGAAAATGTTTATAAACGTTCAAATGCATTTGCAGATGGCTCCAGGGTGTATAATTTGGACGAAACAGGTACACTAACAGTACAAAAGCCAAAAATGGTAATAACGGAAAAAGGTGTTAAGCAAGTAAGCCAATGTACTAGTGGTGAAAGGGGAACTCTAGTTACAACGTGTTGTATTATAAGTGCCGCTGGAAACACTCTTCCTCCTGCTATGGTTTTCCCACGCAAGCATGTCAAAAATCATATGCTGAATGGTTCCCCACCTGGCACGCCAGGCCTTGTGTCCGATAATGGATGAATGAATGGTGAAATTTTTATTTCCGTCTTCAAACACTTCATTAAATACAGTGGATCATCTTTGGAAAACCCGACCTTGTTGGTTTTCGACAACCACGAAAGCCACTTATCCATTGAAACGATAAATTTGGCAAAAAGTAATGGAGTGATGATAGTGACTTTACCACCTCATTGCAGCCATAAGCTGCAACCATTAGATGTAGCAGTTCTAGCTCCATTTAAAGCCCACTACAATGCAGCTGTTGACTCGTGGTTACTTCATCATCCTGCAACTCCCATGGCCATTTACGAGGTAGCTAGTTGTGTCGGAAAAGCATACGATCGTGCAATGACACCATCTAATCTTAAAAAAGGGTTTGAAACAACTGGTATTTTCCCTTTTGACAGGAACATATTTTCCGACAACGATTTCATTGCGAGTTCCATAACAGATCGCGAACTTCCCATGCCTGATAATAATCAGACTGAAAATCAACACATAGCTGAAATTCGAGGTGAAGTTACACCCCCCAGAGAGAAACAAATTAATAAGATTATTACAGTTAACGAAGTTTTTCCATCAACCAGCACATCAGATAAAATAGCAGAAAACCATTTCATTTCTCCCCAAGAATTTAAAGGATACTCAAAGGCAGCTGCAAGAAAGAACAAAAAACCTAGAACAAAGGGACGTAGCTTCATTCCAACTGATACACCCGAAAAAAATATATTGGAAGAAAAAGATCGCAAAAAAAGATAAAGCAAGTGAAGTCAAAGCAATCGACATCAAATAATAAAAAACAGAGGACAAAAAATGATAAAGATAAGGAAACTTCAGAAGAAGAAATCGACAGCTATGTTTTAATGGAAGACGAATCTGACGATGATATAGAGTATCGTGAGGAAGTAGATCCTTCGGGATTTGAGGAACTGGATAAAAAACCAAGTCTAGGTGATTTTGTATTGGTCGAATGTAAAGCAAAAAAACCAATATACTTTCATGGAAAAGTTATCACTGAGAAAAATCTTACAAATGAACTGGAGATTCGATTTTTGAGAAGGAGTTTGAAAGACGACCAACATTTTATTTTTCCAGTCCTTGATGAATCCTTCATCCCAATATCCGACATAAAAATGATTTTACCTTCTCCTCTAAGTTTAGGAACAACCAAGAGGCTTCAGTGTACGTACAAATTTGAATTAAACTTTAAGGCAATTGATGTACGTTGAATAAATTTGTGGTTTCATTGTGGCCCTACTGCTGTTTCATTGTGCCCCAAATACTGGGGTACAATGAAACAAAACTGGCAAAAATGGAAGTATATTTTTTTTAGTCTGAATATAGATTTTTTTTACTAAAATTAGGTTAAGATATTTTAATTTTCGTATTAACCAACCACAATGCATAATTATTCTTTTTTAGTTTAAAATAGAGATTTTTTCGTTAAAAACAGTAATTTTGTTTCACTGTGGTCCACCCTCCCCTACACATTATGTACAAGAGTGGAAGAGTAATCCTAGATTAAACTTCTACAAATTTGTTCTGGAAGGTGAAAGCCAGGAAGAAAATAGTGAAAACACTTTATGCGAAGCAAGGGAAGAAGAATGTGACCTGAGTTTAATTTTTTGTCCTAATGATAAAAATGCTTAAAAGTAGTTTGCGTTAATAGTTTAAAGTTTACCTTAGAAGTTTTCGCTATAGATATTTAAGTTTTGACGATGTTTAGTAATGCGTATAAATAAAAAGCTATTTTTGAAATTAAAAGCATTGTTTTATTATTTCCAAAGTGAACAATCTCCAGCAATAATTTTTATAACGTACAATCTCCAAATTTATTTTGTAAATATTTTTGTAAAACTGTTTTTTTTTTTCTAAAAATTCATAAGATATTTTTAAAAACTGACCACATTCCAACAAAATATTTAAATTTTAATTATATTTGGTTTAAAATTTTTTTTCGTTTTTTAAAAATGTGGTAAAACTGGAGATTGTACACTTTAGAACTAGCCCCCACAATTTATAATTAATTTTTTCCTAAAATTACTAATTGTCCCACTGCGCAACGTCGGTGTTTATATCTCGTAGTTAGAAATAGGCAGACGTTAAATAAATAAATTCAATAAATCTTATCTTTTTTATAGTAGGTATTCGATGACAATTAAAAATGTATTGATTATAATTTTAAATATGTGTTATTAAATTCAATAATCCAGTTCATTGATGCTAGCTTTAAAACACATTATTTCTTTTATAAAGATCTCCTGAGGTGTCGCTAAGTAAGGAATCTATTTTGTCACAATAAAATTCAACTTAAATACTAATTTAATATATGTTTTTTTTTTCGAGAAAACTTGAAAAACTAGAATTTAATAAAATCGTCATTTCTAAATAAACGGGCATAAGTGAGGCGATAACTATGGTCAACTCAAGAAAAGAAAATTGTTTTGTTTACAAGTTTTCATCGATTTCTGGAATTATACATCGTTTGTTTTCCAAGGTTTTCACTTAATTGCTTTTTCCTATAGACACATCGATTTTTTTTGCATGCAACTTGTAAATACGAAGGAAACGAAAATCATGTCTGGAATTTTTTCGTAAAAAGAAAATCAACAAATATTATAATATTCTATGAACAATATAGTCATTATTGTATTAATTTTCTCTCGTTTTTGAGTTATAATACAAGGAGTTGCTTCAGTCTTCCTTAAATTATAATACCGGGTTGGCTATTTATTTCTGTTAAAATAAAAGATTTCGAAAAAGTCCAAAATCAATATTATATAGCACCAAAGAAGCTACATTTCTTAAATAAATTCAATTATACATAATTCTTTATAGACATAGAAGGCGAGTTCAATAACGCCTTTCCTTAGTCTCTGTTTACTTCTATTGAAAGAAGGTGAATCGACAAATTGACCACCTGTAACTGGATCAAAAGCGTGCTTCGAAATTGGAACATTATTTCATCACTACATGGAAAGAAAGTTATTTTTAGACCCGCCAGAGAATGTTCACAAGGCGATGTACTTTTACCCCTACTGTGCACAATTCTGGTGGATAACCTCCTAGACGATATCTTTCGCAGGAGATAATTTCCAATGCTATATTAGGGAAAAGTACGAAGAAACTAAAAGATGTGATCTCCAACATCCTTCATCAAGCCCTAAATACGATCAACAGATAGTGTGTGGGCTCGAAAATGTCTACTAACTCCCGGAAAACTGTTACCGTCCCATTCACCAAAAAGAGAAAACCTACCTTGGCAGAGAAAATTATTTCTATTGAATAGAAAGTGAACTGTTTGGATAAGAAACTCACTCTCAATTGAAAGCAAAAAATCCATGGGCTCTTCAAAGGATATGCGACAAACCATGAGGATCACTCCCAAACTGGTCTAGTGAATTTTCCAAATCTTGGTAATACCCACGGTTACGTGTGGTTCAATCGTCTGGTGAGTCAACGGATGGCCAGAACACAGCTGACTGAAATCCAGTAAATTGCATGCGTCGCCATCTTTAGGGGCAATGTCAATTATATTTCGGCGCCTCGTTCTCGAGATCTCTAGATATGTTAACTGAGTAGTACCGGTTTCGGTGCGACTTTAAATTAAAGAAAAATAGATAAAAAATAATTTATTTTTCCTCCTGTTGGTGCCACTGCTTATACCCGTGTCTTCCATGTGTCGCCCTCTTTATGTCATTACGTTTTTCTGTGCGACGAAGCCAATACCTTTTATTCTTCGGGAATATTTTTGGTGTTTTTTCAGCAATGAGAAAGTTAGACAAGCGGAAAAATACACGGGATAGGTCTCACGACCGTCATAAGATACCCCGATTGGAAATTGAAGCCTTGAGAAGCAAACTCATCTCGAATATGACCGAGACATGTGGTGGCGTGGTCAACACGTTTAACGAGGACGCCATGACAGTATGGAATACCAGCGCAGTACAACATGGGTAAACCTTCTCGTAGTTCTTCTACAATATCGAGATCAGGCAGTCCACAAGGGTCATATAAGGCATTGACGAAAGCCTATAGCCCCTCGCTGGGTAAGGCCGAGTTATTACTGCCAAGTGCAGAGGACAGCTATAGTTCTATTGATGAAATAGAATCGGAAAACCTGCTAGGCGAAAGTACATAGGTTTCCTTTTTTCCAGCACAAAACCCAGGCTGTCGAAATCTTAATGAAACCATTTTGGAATGGCTAGGTGAACAGGTAAAGCCATCAGATGAAATAATTCACTCAATAATCCAGGCACGCTGGCACACTTTATTCTTTCAAGTGGATTTAACAAGAAGGAAAGATAATTGTTGATAAATATAACATCCCAACTAATATTGAGGGTTTAAGCCCCCAAAAGAAAATTTAGAAATATCAATGGCTTTCCTCAAGTCGATAATAAATAAGGATACATTCCTAATACATCGACAGGCCTAGCTGGACAAAGAGGCCTAATGGCTACTATAAAACAGGCTATAAGCTCTGTGTACTAAACATGTAGACTATGAATTATAGTCCAGTTAGATTCCATTATTCTAAAGAAATAGTCTCTCTATAACTAACAATTTATTAAATTGTTCATTATTTCAGTATCTAAGGGCCACAGTTCTGTTAAACAAAGTTTAAATTATTAAGCGAAGATTAAAATGACATTGTTAATATAAAAATGTCATTTTTAAAATAATAAAAAATTGATTATATGTGCTTCTAGCATACTAAAATTTTAAAGTTATGTAGACTGCAAGGGGTACTAGAAGCTTAATAGAATACAAAATTTGAAAAAGCTGCAACTCCGTGTTAGGAACAGACAAAGTTTAAGCCCAAAATCCAACTTGTAGCTGTGCTATTAATTTAGCAGAATAATTCTGATGTAACTAAAATCAGCTTTTTTTAGCTCTGAAGTATTTTGCATTGAATTTACACAACTGCACAGTCCTCTTAAGAGTTGACGACACAATAACCTTTTTTTACATATAGAATGGGTAGTGGAAAGTTTCCAAAAATTTGGTTACAAGATAGATATGGCATCGTACACAAATTCTAGGAACAATTGGTAAGCCAAATTATAGTCTAGAAGTCTCGAGTGGGAACTAAGCTCAGAAGCATTTAATAAAATCACAAATCACTTTGGATTTCTGTAAATTAATTTGTTTCTAAATGATCGTTACAAAAAGTGCTCTAATTAAGTGTCATGGCACCCAGATCCAAAAGCATTTGCTGTGGATGCATTCACCATCTCTTGGTCAAATTATAAACTTTATATATTCACGCCTGTCTGTTTTAAGCCGCACTATAAATTAACACAAGGGGCTGTTGTTTTTTACCAATTCGGAAAAATCAACCTTGGTACCCCTCGCTTCGTAAACTCCCATGTAAGAAAAGCCTTTAGCCATATACTCAGATAATGACATATTTTGTTCTCTTCAGCCAAAATACATTTTTTAAACGGAATTACCCTGGTGGCAATGATCTTATCTGGAAAGCCTTCTGATTGAAAGATGTTCCAGAGAGCACCATCCCCATACTTCTTACGTCACTGGCACCAACAACATTTAAGACAATATGATTATGCACTTAAAGAATTGTGGCAGCTTTACCACGCAAAG
The DNA here is from genome assembly GCA_927349885.1 of Psylliodes chrysocephalus. NCBI lineage: Eukaryota > Metazoa > Arthropoda > Insecta > Coleoptera > Chrysomelidae > Psylliodes > Psylliodes chrysocephalus. The sequence goes on from OV651823.1 coordinate 35,533,826, forward strand.
GAGAGGTCTCTAACTCTTAATACCTACCGTCGTTAATCCTTCTATTTGAAGTGGGTAAAGATCTTCAGATTTGCAGGTGCTTTAAAGACATTCTTAGACTACGTCCCCCTCAAAGAAAATACCATTCAACTTGGGACCCAGAAATTCTTTTGAAACATTTTGAAGTAAAACTACTGCTAAAAATGAAGAGTTAATGCTGTAAACACTATCAATCAAACGTTCTACTTTATTAGTTCTCATAATAGCACAGTGCTTGCAACTTTTGACGTATCAAAAAAAAAGCCATTCAAATATAATTTATCAATAATAATTTTAAGATTACTTTACCAAAAGGATTCCAACCTGGGCTTATTGTACCATTCTTCAAAGCGAAATGACTTGTGTGTAGCATCGGCCCTTCACTACATTGAGGGAACAAGTCCATCTAAAAGTTACACACAGGTTTTCTTACTCCTGAAAACCTCACATTACAGTCTGCACACAGACAATATTCTTAGAGATCATTATCAGAGGCACAGGAGAAGACAGTAATTTTTTCAGGCTATCCCGCTATGCACGTAGGTGCCTCAGCAGCTTATAGGAAATAGGAACGGCATTCTGCTAAGTGCTATTCTTAGGACAGACTAGCTGGAGCAAGACATCACAAGTATTTTTTTTAAATGCCATAATTGTATCTTATGCTTACCTTCTGCTTAGGCTAAGGCCATATTAAGTTTAAAATAAGATTTGTTTTTTAGTAGTTAATAAGGGAATTTTCCTTTTTTAATATTTTGGACCGATTTCATATCTATATACATTCTTTTTCTTGTCTAGATGATAGGTATGCCATGTTATGCACTCAATAATATGAGAAATAATGGATTAATTTTTTATATATATGAGTCTCAAAAATGAAGTACCTGCTTTAAACAACTACTCAGTTAACATATCAAGTGATCTCGAGAACGAGGCGCCGAAATATATTTAAACGATCAAACGAACTTACCTGTGAAATTCGATCGTAATTATATGAGGCGCCTCGTTCAGAGAGATCACCCTGCCCTCCCACCTTTTTTTTTTTTGATTTCCCATAATATATGCACTTCCTTTTTGTGAATTACCAGGAACTACTTTAAACATAATAACATAAAGAGGGCGACACATCGACACATGGACGACACGGGTATAAGCAGTGGCACCAACAGGAGGAAAAATAAATTCTTCTTTTTTATCTATTTTTCTTTAATATCGTGGGCTAAGTCGCACCGAAAGCGGTACTACTCAGTTAACATATCTAGTGATCTCTTCGAACGAGGTGCCTCATATAATTATGATCGAACTTCACAGGTAAGTTAGTTTGATCGTTTAACTATACCGACCAGATCTTAACCCCTCTCCAAATTTTGCTGGAGAGGGGGTTCTCCTATAGATTCCTGATGGTGAGTAGTCAATACTACGGGGATTTATATCATATGGACAATACGTAAACACGTTTCTGCGCATGCAACTCCGAACTTGGGTGCTCTGAAGTTTGTTTTCAGTAGCAAAATTGTATTAAAATGTAAAGCACATTAAATAATTTAATAATATCTCAGTATCACACAAAAACTGTTGTTTCAAAAATTTTAATTCATATATTACAACAAATTAAAAAACATGCCTTCACTAAGTTATCTGTACTATGTGAAGATGGCTTTCTGTCCACTGCATGACTGCTAGCTGCCCGCTACAGCGGGGTCCACGCGTGCTATCAACAAATAACATCAAAATCAAACAAATGTGTGGTTATGTTATGGTTGTGGTTGTCGACGAAAACACGTGAGTGAAACTACTTTTATTTATTTTAGTTTAGATATAAGTTATTTAGGATTATTTAAAATCAAGTAAAGGTATTTTGATGCTTTAACACGTTGACGGACACATGTGAACAGGTGGAGATGCTTTTTGTGACACTATTGCAACTTCAGTAAATTTTGCAATATTATAGTAACACTTATATAATATATGTTATTTGCCCTAAAAAAGCTGAATAATATAAAAAAAAACAATAACGGCTATAGACGTCACTGTCACATACTAGACATTTTTCTATACATTTGTAACGTAGACGTCCATAGACGTCGGTATAAATAAAACACTAGAATTACGCAAATGTATTTTTTATTTGAAAACTAATGAAAATATCGAATAATAGATAACGCCAAACCACGTGCTGCATTCTGATTACTGACTAAAATACTAAATGCCAGAGGCCCGCAGAGGCGCCCCGCATAAACCGTTATGACGCCATGTTCTAACTATCCCCACCTCTCACTTCAAATGCACAGAGTCAAATTAGTGTACTTGATATGACACTTTACCGATTTACGATTCAAATCCGACGTCTGTAGAAGTTGTTGCCGAGCTATGGAGGTATTATAAAAGACGTCCACAGACGTCCTTAAATTAAGGTGTCACGGAGCAAATTGTCAATAACGTCTATAGACGTCGTTGTCCGTCAATGGGTTAACATGTCTTTACCAGACAGAATTCATTATAAACGCATAATTTCTAATTCTAATAGTACATTTTATAGACCCATTTCAAAGTAAATTTTAAGAACAAACATTTTAAATGTCCTGATATTGATCAAAGAAAGGAATATTGTCGTATTTTAAACATTCCACTCATTCCACTTATGTGAAAATCATATTTTGATACAAAATCGTTTACAAACACAAATCGTTCAAGACTTCTAAAAGATTTGCTTTGCCTTGCTTTAGCACCCTCAAAACCAGATATACCAAAGATAGTAGTACTTACTAATATTGTTCACACCTCCAAACAGATTACCTGTAAAGAAAAAGTTCATATTAATAATATATACAAAAATATTAAATAAAGCAGAATTTGAGTCAGGCCACTAGTTATGTTGCAGGGTTTATTAAGAAACTTAATAGTTTTGACTGAAAAGAGGGTAAAGCTAATTTACAGACATGTTAGAACACCATCGATACTTTTATTTGTTTTAAAGAAAATGATGATAAAATACGTTTAATTTATGTTTAAAGAAATGTTATTGAATTTCTTTCAAAAATTCATGAAATGCTTTTACCACTTTTAAGTCATATTGACAACATAATTCAGAAAATTAAACTTTTTAAATATACAGTTCATCAAATTTCTAGAGGCTTTCGACGGCTAGACAGAGAAAGCACTACTGAGAGGCATCGGTTGGCGGGGCCGACGGATTTACGCAATGAAAGTACACTCTGCGCATCAAGTATTTCACTATTTTATTCAGACGTAAATGTCAGATGTAAATTTCGCTAAAACATTTCTTTTATTTTCGTTTGTGTTTTTTGCTCATTACAGTTTAATAGAACCTAAGTATGGAGTTTAATAGCAAATTAAGAGGCCGCGTGATTAACAGTCAATCTCGCGAAATAATAGCCAATGTTATAGAGTTTATGAGAAGAGAAGGAAACTTTAATTCACCTTCAAGTATCTAAAAACACTGTCGTCCGCATTTCTGGAGAGAAAAAAAGAATCGATAACCGTGAGATATCGGAATTTTCATAACCAAGAAAAACCATTAAAAAACCAAAAACAGTTAATGATATAGATGAAGCTGACAAAGGTATTTTAAAAAGAATTATTCTGTTCATGTTAATCTCGGAAAATATTGTTCCAACATTAAAAACAATTCTGACTAAATTTAGAGAAGCTACAGGGTACAAAGGAAGCTATGAAAGTTTAAGAAAAATAATAAAGTCGCAAGGATTTCGTTGGCGGAAAACAAAAACAAACCGAAAAATATTAATGGAAAGGTTTGATATTCAAAAGCTACGTTTAGACTATCTGATTCGTTTAAAAAGTTATCGAGCAGAGGGCCGTCCAATTGTCTACTTAGATGAAACATACATTCATGCCTCCCACACACACCAGAAAGCTTGGAGTGATAATTCAAATGAGGGATTAAAGAAACCAATTAATAAAGGTGATAGACTAATTATTGGCCATGCAGGAGGTGAAATGGGCTTTATTCCGAATGCCCGGTTAATTTTCAAATCTGGAACCAAAAGTAGAGACTACCACGATGAAATGAATTTTAATAATTTTTCTAAATGGTTGAAAGAAAAGCTGTTTCCGAACCTCCCTCCAAGAAGCGTCATTATTGTTGATAATGCTCCTTACCATAATGTCCAGGTAAATAAAGCACCAACGTCAACTTCTAAAAAAGCTGACATGCAGGATTGGTTAAGGAATCATAATATTGCTTACGAAGAGGATATGCTCAAAACGCAATTATACAGTTTAGTGCTATTGCATAAGTCACGATTTAAGAGGTATGCAATTGAAGAAATGATAAATGAACATGGTTTTAGTTGTTTGCGTTTGCCACCGTATCATCCCGATCTTAATCCGATCGAATTAGTGTGGGCATCATTGAAACAATATGTAGCTAGTTACAACACTACATTTAAGAGGCAAGACGTACAACTGTTGTGTGAAGACTTTTTTGATACGTTTTCTAAAGAGGAGTGGCAATCTCGTTGTAATAATGCTAAAATGTGGGAATCTAAATTTTATGACAGAGAAGTTACTTTGGATGAGGCAACTGATAGATTTATAATTAACTTAAACAGTGACAGTGAGACTGATTTTGAATCTGATATGGAAACTGAAGAAAGTTTTTCGGAAGACCATTAAAATTATATCTGTACCTAAGATCAAAAAAGTATTATCTATTTTTACAACGAAGATGCACAAGAATCAAATTTTATTTTTTTATTATTAGATACTTAGCTATTTTTGTTTCTGAGTTGTGTTCATTTACAGGCTCAATTTTTTTCCGTTTCTCCTTTTTGATTTTATATGGGGTTTCAAGTTGTTTTTGACTTATTTCGACGTAAATCACAACAACACACTTGTTTAATAAAGCAAACAAGTGTTAAGAGGTATATGTACGTGTAAACTACAATTACAAAAAATTGATATGAAACCCATGAAACCACCAACAAAAATGTAAAGCTAGCTTCCGTACTAGAACATGGTGTCATTCGTCGAGATAATTTATCGTTTTGTTTAATAGATCAAGAAATGTAAATATTCCCCTGTTATTTTTTATAAAATTATAAGAGAAATAAATTTTTTTCTAAATAGTATAGTTTATTATTTTGTAGAAAAACAAAATTTCGAAAATTTTAGTAATGTTTCAGAAACTACCGTTATTAATAATAGGTACCATTTTCCTTAATAAGGTAGAAATGAAATATAAACTATTTCCACGATTTACAAAGACCTACAAAAAAATTATAGGTATTTTCCGCTATCCTATAAAATTTATATTTTCTGACTCAATTTCAAAAGGTTGAAGGAATTCCAAAACACCTTTTATGGCATAATAATTATTTTCAATTCTACATACTATCTTTAGCTGCTTTTAAAAACGTTCTAAGAAAGTCCAATCAGACCAATTTAATCCCTAAACTATTCCACACTTTTAAAATTTAATTACCTAAAAATATTAAAAACTATTTAAAATAACTTGTTTAGCAGACTGTACAATAGCTATCTTAGTCACACGTAGCGCGTTCTCTGTCTGGGCGTCGAACACCTCTAGAAATTTGATGAACTGTGTGTTTCTATAAGAATACATAAAGCAGAAATATTACATTGTATTCTAATAGAAATATATTGTTATGTTAATTTCAAATATGTTTATTTATTACATAACTGTCATTTTGACATGAGCTACACGTTGTCTTGTCAATGGTAATGTAAATTTATTTTAAACCCTACGTTGCATATGATGAATTTAGTTTAATTTTTACTTTATATCCAGCTAGCTAGATTTATTGTTGATGAAATATCATTATTAGATATGCTTTATTATATCTTTAATATTATATACTTGATAATAAATAATTTACTGTTATATATGTTTACCTTTTATTTTAACTCTTACCTAAGGATTAGTAGCAGGTTCATTTACTTATTCAGTAACCCTCGTAACAGAACATTGAAATTGCTAACATATGCTGCGTTTGAGAATCCACATCGAATGCATCTGAGATGTAAAAAATCTTTGATCACGTGATGCAGTATACGTAAATGTAATGGGACAGATGTGTCCGATGTGGATAAAAAAACGCTCGAGATGTAAAAAATGCATCCTATGTGGATTCTCAAACGCAGCAATAGAAAGTAATTTAGCATATCGATTATTACAGATAGAGAAAGGTAGACAACACATAATGCATTTATTTTAAATGGAGAAAAATATTAACAGTATTAACATTAACTACGATTCCTATGGGAAAATAGGTTAAATATATGTCTAATTCATTCATACTCAACACTCATACTTGCCTAGGATGACTATAAATCTTAAAATTAATGACAAAATTAAAACAAAAAAATTAAGTTGGCAATATTTAAATGGCAAAAATGTCTATTTGCAATCACAGGTCATTGGCATGATCGTGAAACTCCAAATATTTTGGCTTTTTATGATTGTACAAATGGAATACAACTTATTAAAAGTAAAGAATAATTATGCCAATAATTTAAACTGGTAAGTAATTTAACTAATTAATTTGGTACCTTTTAAGTAGAAGTTCAAACTCACAGTTATGAATCACTTTGTTGTTCTTTTCATTTTGTAGGTTAAAAATCCATGATCCTGGAATTATTCTTGATTATTAACTCAAGGAACTTCAAGAATATCTCAAACTGTTTCAAAAGACACCTCCAATCGTCCAATTCTCCGGCTTGTCTTCATGACGTCACAGGTATGTTATAATTTTCACATTTATTATGTAAATTTTACATTTTTGAAACGTTATTCTAGGTTCTAGATTAATATTTACTATTACTATAACAATTTTAAATTGTACTACCTTAAGTTTTATATTAATATTTCTTTCTTTTTAGAGAAACGAAATTTGCGTGGCATCTTCAACAAAAAATTCTTGCCAAACTTTGGCAAACTTTGGATTTTCTACAAAATACGTTGCCAGAATTGTTAGAAGATTTACCTCTCCAACTTCGGAGAGATATGTGGTTTATGCAAGATAGAGCTCCACCACATTTTTCTTTAAACGTTAGAAACCACTTGAATGAACAATATCCTCACAAATGGATAGGCAGAGGTAATGACGCACCTGTAAACTGGCCACCACGTTCCCCAGACCTAACACCGATGGATTACTTTTTATAGGGACATCTGAAATTCACAGTTTACAGGGAACCTGTAGAAAATGAGGAACAACTGTGGCAACGTATTCAAGATGCAATAAAAAATCTTAGAGGTGATGAAGAAGTTATGGAAAGGATACCTTTTAATTTTCTTCGACGTATAAATCTTTGTATGCGTGAAAATGGTGAACATTTTGAACAATTTTTCTAAAATCTCTATTTTGATTATGTTGTAATAATAATAATAATAATAATTTATTCACATAAAAACAATAAATACATACTTATAAAACTTGTGATACAAAAGAAAATTAATGGTACCTATGTGAATAAAAGAAAACTTACGAGACATAAAATGTCTGTGTGTAAGCATGCTTTTGCATAATAAAATAAAATAAACAGATATATAGATTAATGATTAAAAACATATTAAAACTAAAACTAAAAACTAAAATTAAAATCAAATTAAAAACAATTTAAAATTTAATTAAAACAAATCAAAAACAATTGTAAGAAATATACTATTTGTTGGATGATTTCTTTAATTTTTTTTGTGTTTTTTTTTATACGTTTAGATTGTTGTTTTTTTTTTATTTTTTGTGTTTTTGTTTTTTTTCCTATTTTATTCCTAATCTAACAATTTTTTATTTCTTGTCGCGGTAGTTGCATCAGAACTTGTTGAATTTTTTTTTCATGTTTTTTGTATTTACATTATCTGTATTTTTTAGAAACAAATTTAAAACTTTAGGACCCAGATAATTAAAACTTCTTTGTCCTATAGACTTGAACATAAAAGGCAAGATAATGTCCTCCCTTTGTCTTGTGCCGTACTTATGTGTTCCAATTTTGAGGGAATGTTTCGTCATAAACTGAGTATTGCATGCTTGAAGAAAGAATAGCTGACGACAGTCTAATATATTTGTATCTTTATATAGTTGATCACTTGCACACAAAGCCTCTCTATTTAAAATAATACGTAAAAATCTTCTTTGAAGAATTTCCAAAGAATTTAGGTGAGTTCTAGTAACACCGCCCCATCCTAAAATACCATATCTAATATGCGGTTCAACTATACTTTGGTGTACTATAATTTTTTGTTTAATATCCAGTATCTCTGAGATCTGTTTGTACCTATATAGAATTGATCTAAGTTTCTTTTCTAAAAAATCAATATGTACGTTCCATTTTAGCATACTATCAATGAAAATACCTAGATATTTTATTTGGTTTGCAGGTTGAATTTGAATTGTGTTTTGGACTGTTAACTTAAAATTTGGAAGAGATGAGTCTAGAGAACTAAAAGGTACATACAAAGTTTTTTTGAAATTCATTGAAAGTAGTCTGTGATCGAACCAATTTTTAATTTCGGATAAATGGACCTCAGCCTTTTGTTTTAGTTCAAACCAATTTTCAGCTGTATAAAATATTACCGTGTCGTCTGCAAAGCTAATTATTTTGTTGTCTTCTTCTAATAAAAACAAATTGTTTAGGTAAATTATAAATAACACTGGACCCAACACTGTTCCCTGAGGGACACCACACATGATAGTTTGTTCACTACTTAGATCCTGCTTGATTTTTACTTCTTGTTTTCTACCTGTTAAGTAGCTTGCAAACAAATCATTAGCAGTACCTCTCACTCCTATGTCTTCTAAAGATGATTGAAGCAGGCTATGGTCTACAGTGTCAAAAGCCTTTGCTAAATCAATAAATACTCCAATTGATGGTTTATTTTTGTCTAATGTTTCATAGATATTTTTTGTTAAGCACTTAATTGCATCCTGGGTTGACATTTTTTGTCTGAAGTCAAATTGCGAGTTTGATAATATGTTATGTTTTTCCAAAAAGTTTGTTAGCCTAATTTTTATTATTTTTTCAACAATTTTAGCAATATTTGATATGAGGGACACAGGTCTGTAATAGCCCATTTCAGACTTATCTCCATTTTTAAATATAGGTGTAACGATTGATAATTTAAGAGCTGTAGGAAATTTTCCCAGTTGAAACATTTTATTTATTATATAGGTTAGAGGACTAGCTATATATTCTGAAATTAGTTTTAATGTCTCTGCTTTCAAACCGTCATCTCCTGGTGCTTTTTTGTTTTTTAAGTCCGATATTATTCTTATTACCTCTTGATTATTAGTAGGAGAGAAAAATATCGAATGGGCATTTATGTACCTTGGTGGTTTGTAATCCTTATTACACTTTATTTTATTTGCCAAGGACTTACTTACATTAACGAAATATTTATTAAAACTCTCTGATATTTGCTGCGTAGATGTAATTATTTCATTATTTTCATTTTTTACGCTAACTACTTTTGTCGGTTCTGGGATTGTTAATACTTCATTTATTGTTTTCCACATTTGTGTTGAGTCATTTTTTTTATTCTTGATTTGGTCCTTATAATAATCTATTTTTGTTTTCTTTATGAGTTTCTCTACTTTTTTTTTAATTCGAAATATCGATCCTTGATTTCCTCGTTTTTAGGATTGTGTTTAAATGTCTTGTACAAATTGTTTTTAATATTTATAGCTTTAATTAATGATTGCGTAATCCATTTTGACCTTTTCCTTATTTTATTTTTGATTTTTAAAAAAATTGTGCTATGTTGAACGCTAGTATTTAGAATATTAATAAATTTGTTTGTTGCAGAATCCAGATTACATAAAACATAAATTTCATTCCAGTTGACAGATTTTATAATGTTATGAAGTTTTTTACAGTCTAATTGTGTAAAACAATTTGAATTTGTATTATCAGACTGATTTTTAGTTTCCGGGAAAATGATTTGTGAAAGTGTAGCAAAGTGATCAGTTATATCTGTTTCCACAACAAGTGGAATAATTGTATCATATTGATTATTTTTTGATTTAATAAAGATATGGTCAATACATGTTTTTGAATTATTTTTTTCTCTTGTAGGTATATTTATTGCTGAAACATATCCATATTCGTAAAATACATCTAAGTACATTTTTGTAGCATCTGTGCTTGCTAAAAGGTTAATATTAAAATCTCCAGTGTATATTGAGAAATCGACATTTGTTATATCTTCGTTTAGTCTTTGAGTTAAGTTGTCTATAAATCCATTTATATTTGTATCTGATGGGGACCGGTAGAGGGCGTTTATTTCAATTTGTTTATTGTTATTATTTACTTTTAATTTAATCAAGTGACTGTTATCGAATTTAATAATTTCGTGTGAACTATAGATTTCGGTTTTAACAAAAATTATTACACCGTCATTTTGATTGAATGTTCCTTGATTATAAAGTGTTTTATATCCTGCTATATTAAATACTATTATGTCGTCAACTATCCTTGTCTCGGTCAATACGATACAGTCAATGTCAGTTTCGATTTGTTCCAAAAATATTTTTAATTTATCTAAGTTATGACGTATACCTCGGATATTTTTATTAATTAGAGTAAAATTTTGTGAGTTTTTATTTGTGTTGAGTACTTCATTTAACTCATCAGAATTTAATATAGAAAAAGTATCGAGTTTAGTTAGTGTAAAATCCCGCAAATATTGATTCATAATTTAATTTTAATACCTACCTAATTATATAACTTAAAATAAAACCTAATTAGCATCTATCACTAAACGGTGTACATAAAATTGTCCTGTATCCCTATAAACTATTTCCTTCCAGCACGTATCGGATTAGTGCGTTTTGGTGTCCCGCGATCATCGGTTGTGGTATTTTTCCTACTCTTGTTGTTATTTTTTAAATTCTGCACTATTTTATTTTCTTTGATGTCTTCTTTGGCCTCTTTTTGTTCCTCATCAAATACTTCATATGATGACGTGGAAGGTTCACTGTTTGCTCTTCTAGGTGGTGGGGATAAGTCTTTGAAGGTATAAAGCTCACCTTCTATGTAAAGTTTATTTCCTTTTAAATTTGCCTTTTTATTTTTATTTCTTGCAGCACGGAGATGCTCTAATAGCACTTTTCTTTCTTCTAGGTCTTTCTTTATTAGATCCTCTTGTAATGATATATTTGTTCCTTTAAGTTTTTTTCCGTTTTTTAGGATTTCGTCCCGTGTTATTTTTGAAATTAAGCTTACAAGTACAGGCTGTCGATTTTTTGAATTATGTTTTCCAATTCTGTAGCAGTTACTTATTTCTTCTTTATTAAAGTCATTTTTTATATGTTCTTTAACTATTTTTTCTACTTTGTTAACTAATTCGTAACTTGTTTCATTTTGGGTTTCAGGTATACTATAAAATATTAAGTTATTTTTCTTTTCTTTCTTTCTAACACTTCAATTTTCCTTTTTAAATCTATGTTTTCTTTTTCTAGTAAATCAATGCGATATTTAACTTGACTGACTTCTTCTTTTATGCTTTCTGATAATATTTTGACTTCTTCGTTTATATTATCTATTTTCTCACTAAGTTTACTATTCTCGTCTTTAATCAATTTACATACGTCTTCAAGAGAAATAGGCATTGCTTTCTTAATATTTAATCAATACCCGCCGTAAATAAATATTTTTGTGAAACCTATACACTCTAAATTATTAAAACAGAAATTTAGCGAAAAACCATGAGAATAATCGAGTCTTATCAAGAGTACCTTTTTTAAAGTAAATGAGTTGCACAATCTAAATTTCATACTCAAACTCCTTTTCTTCCATTGGCGTAGAATTTTTAAAGGTGCAATTATTTAAAAAATCAAGTTCTACGCCTATGTATTATTATCGGACAAAAGTTTAACACCATTTTTTTGCCACATAAAACTCTACCAATATACCAAATTTCAGCAAAATCGCATATGCCGTTTTAAATTTATATGGGAAAAACGATTTAAAAATTGTAACTTCAAGGCCCTCTGGAGCCCAAACGAAGCAACTTTGTACAAAGGTAATTTTACTTAAATCGACTTATTTTAGTCTAAGGAACATGTGGTATGTTTTTGGAAAGACCTTTTACAGACACCCTGTATATACACAAGTTTTACAGACACCCTGTATATACACAAGGTTAACTGCCTGACTCCCACAGATATTAAGTAATGTTTCTCAGATTTTAAAATAATCTAAAAAAAAATAAGAAAATTTAGCAAGTTCTGTAGTCGATATTTTTTTGTTTTTAATGATTAATATAGATCTCGTTAGAATACTCATACAAATTCAACTTACTTATTATTAGTATCCAGCACTACACAAAATGTAAACACGACAGTATAGATTATTACGCCATGTATACATAAAATTTGAATAATTTATGTTTACCTAAAAATATCACCCGTAGCCAACGTGATTGAGCTATGATATCTCTGATAAAACTATTAAAAACATTTTAGAAATTCAGATACGAGGTACTTTTATTAAATCCAATAATAATAAAAGTTATCTGAGCAGATTGAAAATCAAATATTGTTCCGAATGCAAACGATAAGATCTTTGCGAAATTGTTATGATCATAATTACATAATTTAATTATTAATAGTGCAATGAATATTTGTGTTAGTGGATAAGAATTGATCCTCCATTTGGTTAATTTTATATATTATTGTTTAAAAGAAAAATGTTACCGTTAATGTTATACTAAAGAATAGGGCATAAATGAACGATTAAGTAGAAAAGACGGTAAATTATATATAGAGTGGCTACTTTTTATATTGAACAGTATTGCTATGTCGAAAACCGTAAGAGATAAAAAGTCGGTTAAATGGGAAAAAAGTTGTACTGTTGCAAGACTAATTTGGTGATGTTTTAAAACCGAGAACATTAAGACCGGTTTCCATCTATAAATTGACACATTTTAACAACTTATAACTCGAAAACGGAAAAAAATATCGAGATGCAGTTTTCACTAGACCTTTTACATTTACTTCAAGTTTTTCTTGACATTGTTGTCACATGTAATATTTTTCTGGAAAGTGCCGAAAAAAAAAACGAACTTTTTTGAATCAAAATTGTGAGCTTATTTTAAATAGAACACCCTATAATTTTTAACATCATCGGAAAGACCATTTCTTTCCCTTTCCAAAAATGTATTCATTGTAAGCATTTATTCAATTTTTTTGGGAAAAATTTACTTTTTTATGAAACCATGTCGATAACGTCTAAACGTAAAGTATCACAATTAAAAAGCCTTTAACTCGATAATGTGACAATTTATTGATAAGAGGTTTTGACTAAAATTCTGGGAAATGTTTAATTTTTTTATAAAATGGTTGTAAAGTCTCAAATGTCTAAAATTTTCGTAATTTACCAATTCAGATTAAGGGCTTATGATGAATAAAATTCTTCGTATTTGTAACGTTTATTTGCAAGCCTTTATCCATAAATCATCATTTAAAAGAATGTTTTAAGCGTTTTCAATATGTACCTACATCTGTTTTTTTTTGTCTATTTAATATTCCTCTTTTTGTAAATTAACTTACTCATGAATGAGTCAATAAATGATACTACTAATTTATCAAGGGTGCTATGTAAAACAAATCGAGTTGACAGAAGTCTATATTTGTATTAATTAGTGCAAGAGAAAGCAGGTACCTATTAAAAAATGTTTACCAAAAGTGAAAAAGCCCGGTGCGTTTTACTTTATATTGAAAGTAGATCAATTACACATACACAAAGAAGATTTAGAAATATGTTTGAAAAAAATTCGCCAACCAGAAATTCTATTTTAAACTGGGTAAGTCAGTTTAAAGAAACGGGCACATTAGATAGAAAAAAAAGACAAATTGAAAACGCTCAAGATATTATTTTAAATGATGTTATACAGATAAGGGAAATTTTAGCAAGAAACAATAATAAAATATCTATTAGAAAAATTGCCCAATCCATACATATGTCAAAGAGAAAGTTGCATAAAATTTTAAAAGTAATTAGGTTTAAAGCATATAAGGTTTAGACTTTTCATAAAATTGAAAGTCATGCATTTGAAAAGAGTTTTTATGTGTGAGACGTTATTAGATTTATATAGACATCAACCAAATGTAAATCTGATAATGTCAGATGAAGCAACGTTTCATTTAAGTGGACGCGTAAACAAACACAATTGTAGGATTTGGGGTGACGAAAATCCTAGAGCTTTCAACGAGTTTGAAAGAGATGCTCCCAAGGTAAATGTATGGTGTGGTGTGTCCAAAACCAAAATTTATGGACCATTTTTCTTTCAAGAGGAAACAGTATATGGAAACAATTACACGGATATGCTAGAACTATTCTTTTATCCTCAACTAGAACAAGAAGAAATACTAAATACTGTATATTTCCAGCAAGATGGTGCTCCACCGCATTACTCTTTTGTAGCCAGGAATTCTTTGAACTCAACCTTTGGAGATAAATGGATAGGTCGGGCTGGTCCCATCGAATGGGCTCCATATTCTCCGGATTTAACTATACCAGATTTTTTTATATGGGGGTATATTAAGGAAAGATGCTACGATCCAACACCTACAAACTTAACTGAACTGAGGAATAATATAATTCATGTGTTTAATACAATTACCCCAGAAATGCTGCAAAATGCATTTACAAATTTTTTAATGCATCTGCATACATGTATTAAACAAAATGGAGGCCATATTCAACAATTAATTTATTAATGTTTTAGTACATATTTTTTGTATTCAATAAAAATTCAGTTAGGTACCAACATGGTGGGACACCACTTACGCCACAAATATCCGTGTGGTATGAGGTGCTCCCCTCTGTCTTTATAAGTAAAATATCATTACTTGATATTATTCTGAAATTTATACCTAAGGGACAAGGCAATGAAAAACAGTATCTTATCAATGATCGTTCGATGTAAAACGTCAATTTATATTTCGATATGTGCCACCAAAATGTAATAGACACCGTTAACATTGATTTAATTACCTAAAATTAAAACCTATTAAAGCAATAAAAAAATTATAAAAAATTCAATTTTTTTAAAAGGCGAAGAAATAAACTATCTAATGACTATGAGAGATACGAAATGTTTCATTCGCCATAAGACCTTAATCTGAATTTAATTTTTTTTTATGAAAACTTAACAAGTTTAAGATTTGGCACCTATGTCAGAAAAAAATTTAAACATTTCCAAGAATTTTGGTGAAAACCTTTTATCAATACATCGCCTTACTCCCAAATTATAAGTTAATTAATTGTGATACTTTACGTTTGGAAGTTATTGACATGGTTGCATAAAAAAGTGAATGTTTCCCTAAAAAATAAAGTAAATGCTTACAATGTATATATTTTTGGAAAGGGGAAGAAATGGTCTTTCCGAGGATGCTAAAAATTATAGGGTGTTCTATTTAAAATAAGCTCACAATTTTGGTTCAAAAAAGTTCGTTTTTTTTCGGCACTTTCCAGAAAAAATTACATGTGGCAACAATGTCAAGAAAAACTTGAAGTAAATATAGAAGGTCTAGTGAAAACTGCATCTCGATATCTTTTTTAATTCTCGAGTTATAAGTTGTTAAAATGTGTCAATTTATAGATGGTATTTAAGGAAAACCATATGACTCTATTTTCGATTGTATTGACTTTATTTTACAAATTACAAAAAAAGTAATTAGATTTTTTATTTGGTATTAAGTAGCGTCTAATTTACCGTAGACAGATTTTTTATAAAACGTTTCGTTTCTGGAGGGCTACCATCAAGTATATTTTTTTGAATACGGACCTGTATTTTTTATTCTATTTTAAGAAAGTAATTTTAATCGTGAATTCAACCGTGTAATACAAATTAGTAGTTTAGGACGTTTTGATACTTTTTATTATTGCTATTGCAAGGTCTCTATAAATTTTATTGTTTTAATACAGACCTGTATTTTTTATGCTTTTTTACTTAGATTACTGTAATTTTTCATCTATTTAACATACCGTATTTCATCAGGGTAGTTTTGTCTGTCCAAAGAAAATTACTGTAGACTGGTCTATCACTATTTAGGTGAGTAACAAATCAAACAAATGAGGAGTTCGCGTTCAAAATCAGATATTTCCACTTTTTCCTCAAAATCATATTTTGACGGTTTCCCAATGATCTTTGTGATATCTATCGACTCCTATGCTCATTTTGGATCAAATCGCAATATAAACCATTTAAATCAGTAGCTAAAGATAGAGTTTTGTGTCAAAACCAGTTATATCCAAATTTTGCGATCAAAAGCAGATATATCCACAAAAGCACTTTTTAAACGAATATTGTCCACGTTTTAGTTTGTTGGTGGGAGTCGCAGTAATAACAGCTATTGTGTGTGTTTATGTAAGAACTTGCAAAGAAAACAAGCTAAAAAAGTGTGAACAATCATGGAAGTAGAAGACATTAGTGTGAATAAAAGAAATTATGGAAGTAGGAAAAGAAAAAAGCATGAAACAAAGCGAAATCGTCGTAAGAGACAAACGTGAGGTTACATTTTCTACTGTAGGTAAGATTTATCTAATTTTTACGTATTGTAGATATTCATATCCTGATCCTAGGCTAGAAAGTTGTAGTCGACCTTGTAGTTATAATGGAAAAACCTATGAATATTGTAAGGTGGGCACGCAAGACATATTATTAATTCTAAGAAAGCAGTTTTATAATCATTCAAGAAAAGTTCTCCAAGATACACTTCTCTGTCGTTATATGTGTGTTATGATGGCTAAACGACACAGGGAAAGTAAAGAAATCCGGGCGAGAAAAGCAACAGTTTGCTACATGTCAAAGTCTGTCAAAAATGGGGTTCGAGTTTGTAAAGGATTTTTTGCTGTTATTTTTGGTATACCATACAATCGTCTCACAACAGTTGCAAAGGTTTTGGAGACGGATGCATTCCTAATGAAAAAAGGGAAGGGGATAGGAAGTCCCAGAAAAGCGCAACTAAAAAAGGAAAAAGTACCAGATTTCATAGGTAAATTACGCGGAAAAGAACGTCATTACAACAGAAAAAAACTAAATATATATACCTTTCAACAAATCTTTCAGTGAAAAAATTGTATAGAATGTATATTAAAAAATGTGCGCCCAACGACTGGGTCTCTTATGATATGTTTGGAAATGTCTTCATACATGATTTTAATATTGGTTTCTCATTCCCTCCCTCCGATGTGTGCTCCAAGTGTACAAGGTTAAAAGAGCAGTTAAAACAAAGTAATGACCCAGAAAAGAAAAACAATATTATACTGGAATACCGCATGCACAAAAAAATAGCCAATACTTTCTATGAACTTTGCCGTGAAAATCCAGACAATAGTATTACTTCAACAGGTTCAGCCTCTTCCCCGTACACCTATTGGAGATGCCTTCTATGCTCATAAAATTAGCCTGTCTTCCTTTTGCTGCGTGCCAATGACAGATCCAACAATTTATATTTGAACGGAAGACTTAGCTGAAAGAGGAGCTTCTTAAATTGGCTCAGCATTCTTGCATCATCTTGGAACTTTAAATTGTAAAAACAAAAACCTTATCAGATTATTCTGCGATGGATGTGGAGGCCAAAATAAAAATTCGCATATCATTCACTCCTTAATTTACTGCAGAAAATGTACAAGAAATAATCATAACATATCTGAAAATGACAGCAGACAACCATTGGGCAATTCGATACCGAATAAAATGAAAAACACCTAAAGGCATCTCATAAAAGAACATTTTGGCGAAGAATGGGAAAGTAGGGAAGACCTCTTCTGGTATAGAAACTTGTTGGAAGGCACAGACGCAACCACGATAGAGGAAGATGTAACTGGAGAAGTTGTGAACGAAATGTGTGACTGTTTACATGAAGAATTCGCCATACACCTCTAATAAAAAGTTTAAATTTTTTTATTTTTGGGAAAGAAATATTTATCTTTTTATTTTGAGAAAGTAGAAGTTATTTTTAATTTTGCTTGTAACTTTTTCAATAAACAAGTAATATTTTTAAAATAAAATTGTTTCATTTGTTTTCAAAACCAGTTATATCCATATTTTTTTGGCTAATTTCTTAAAATTGTTTTATTTTTTCTTTAAAAAAAATCAATGGCCCTTTTTGTCAAACTAGTTCAAACAAAATTCCCTTCACATAATCTTATTTTTTTCAAGTACAAAATATGAAGCGTTTTTTTTTGCTTTTCTGACATTTTTTTAAAAATGGATATAACTGGTTTTGAACGTGAACTCCTCAAATAATCTAGATTGATCTAATTTACACAAACAAACAAATTTACAAAACTTTTATTTTAACAATTTCCTTCTCCAAACATAAATAACAGATATATTCCATAAAATATAAAAAACGTCCTCCCATAAAGTACCCCCCCAGATGTTCCGACTTTTTCCAAAATCTAATCATTTCACGTCAGGCCAAATCCTTTTTTGATTTTTCTTCAAAATTCGAAATTTACACATTTTCTCAAATATCTCGAATACGGTCCATTTTAGAGAAAAATATGTATAGAATAAAAATTATAGAGAATTATATAACAAACAACTTTTATTTAAACAATTTTTATAAAAAAATATTTTTTTTACATTTTGTCAAATTTCTCGAATACGGCCAATTTTAGGAAAATTTTGTATAGAACAAAAAATATTAATAATAATATTGTAACTTTAATTTGAAGAATTGTTTTCTCCAAAATCTAATCAGTTTATTGGACGCCGGAATAAAGCTTAAGTTTAAAATTTGGTGTTTTACTTTGTATCGGTTCATGAGTTATGGTGGATACAGACACACACACAGACACGCACACGCACACGCACACGCACACGCACACGCACACGCACACGCACACGCACACGCACACGCACGCGCACCCACACACACACACACACACACACACACACACACACACACACACACACACACACATTTTTGAACAATTTTTGTAAGATTGCTTATCATTTCTTTTTGTTTTTATTCGTTATTTATTTAAATATTTATAGATTATAAAATCATTTTACAGTAATTCTTCAAGTTTTACTTTTTTATTCGTCTCAATAAAAATAGATCACTCTGGATTAATAATACCTAGGGCCGACTAGAGGGAGGGGGGTCAGCTGAGACCAATTCTCGGAAGCAGTGGTGTTTATTACTTTTAGAAGTTTTATACAAGAGGGGGGAAGTACTTACCTGAAGACCTTTTTATTAAAAAAAAAAAAAAAATTCAAGTAGGAGAAGAAATTTTTGCTAGGGAACCTTTTTTTTAGAAAAATTCAATTTTTGCTTGAAGACCTTTTGTTATATAATTTTTTTATAAAAATGTCGCGGGCCCGATCTGGAGATTTGTCCTGGGTCCGATCTGGGGAATTGTTCGTTAAGCACTAAAAAGGGTAGAAGTACAATCTAAATCAATATTTGATTGCCAACAGTCCCTCCAGGCTCTGGCAGAACATAACAAGGTCACTCTTGAATGGGTGCCAGGTCACGAGGGAGCGCTTGGAAACGAGAAAGCAGACCTCCTAGCAAGGAAGGTAGCGGAAAAAACTCTTATTGAACCAGAACCCACATGTGGTATCTCATACCAACATGTTAAATGGGTGTTAAAGGAACAAATAAAAAGAGAACACCATAGGCTCTGGATGGAACTTCCTGGACTTAGACAGTCCAAACGATTCATATAGGGGCCATCCACGAGCAGACAACATCAACTGCTAAACCTTAGCATAAGCGAACTCAAGGCCGTAATAGGACTCCTTACGGGACACTGCGGCCTTAGAAGACACCTAAATCTCTTAGTGATATCTGATGACTCCCTATGTATAATATGTGAAGAGGAGGACGAAACTCCTACTTTAGTACGGCAAGTGTTCCTCTAGTGGTTATGTTTGGTTATGTTTATAACACGCAGCGGCTCAGTATTCAGTTGTTTATAAACAAAAAGTGTGTCACGAAACAGCCGGTAGTAGATCAAAAAAAAAAAAAAAAAATAAAGTACAACCAACCTCTATTGCAAGCCGAAAAGCTAGAGATATTTCAGAAGAAAGAATTTAAGCTGGACGTCCTGCGAAATTAGAACGCCATGGCGTCAAAAAGCGACCCCATAATATAGCATTCAATTTTAAGAATAATTTACAAAGTGCCAAAAAACATTAATAACCGACGCAAATAGCGCCACACTTACAGGTAAGATTATCAATTATTACTAAATAAAACTTATATTTACAGTAATTTCCCAAAGAACAACCTACAACTACCTCACGCCGAAGAGCTAAAGATACCTATTTCGGTTAAGGTGCCAAAAAGCAACCCCATAATATTGCCCTTAATATTAAAAATCATTTACAGTATTACAACAAATATTAATAAACTATGAAAATTCATATATGTTTTTTTTACTGAAGTAGTATTTCCGCATGTTTAGGCAGCATAATACCGTGCAATCCTACTCAAATACGGCACCATTTGATGATATATTCAAGTAGGTTTTCTGCACAATTAACGCATAAAAACCCTAGTCTAATTGGTCACTGCCTTGGGGACGTATTGAAGTAGGATTTCTATTTATGCGAACGGGAATGGTACTTCGGGGTACAATATCCGGAATCTGAAGAAATCGCGAAAGCGCCCATCAGCCATATTCTTGAATTCATCAAGAAAATCAATTTTATGAGATAGAAACTGTGAGGGGTACAATAAGCCTAGAGCTTCAGTACAAGTGGGCTTTGAATCACGCCCTAATTCAGATGATGAGATGATGATGGGGAATTGTCCTGGAGCCCGGTCTGGATCTCGGCGGCCCTGCCATCAATTTGGATTTAGGAACAAGGATTCCACTATTGATCAAGTTCACATTATAACGAATTAAATAGAGAAAACACTAGAAGGAAATAAGACTTGCAACTACTTGACTGATAGAATCTTCCGAGTAAAGAAAAAAAAAAAGAATATTTCATGTTTAAAGAAACTAAAGCAGGGGTATCTCAAGAAAGTGTTGTGGGGCCAGTTCTTTATCTGTTGTTTACTTTCGAGATTTCATAAACGCAAAATGTGCATGGCCGACGAGAAGGTCCGGGTTTATCTTTTTTAGAAGTTCGCCACAAGAACAATAGAGCGGGACCTTTTTTTTGGACGCGATATTAAAAGAGCTTAATTTTTTTATAAAATTGTCCAGGGTCCGTCCTGGAAAATTGTCCCGGGGCCCGACCTGGCTCTCGGCGGCCCTGATAATACCTACATCCTCTATGAAAAGATGAAACTACTTCGACAAATTCTAAATTGTTAAATACAAAAAAATACTCCTCATTAACATGTATGGCTCAGGTACGATTCCTATTAAATTTTTGGTAAAGGAAGCAGATGTAACGAAACTGCGAATAATTTAAAAATAATTTTAGGAGTGTAGTTTTGGTAGTAATCTAAGTAAAAAAAGCATAATAAAAAATACAGGTCTGTATTAAAACAATAAATTTATAGTGACCTTGCAATAGCAATAATAAAAAGTATCAAAACGTCCCAGAACTACTAATGTATATTACACGGTTGAATTTATGATAACATGTACTTTTATAAAATAGAATAAAAAATGCAGGTCCGTATTCAGAAAATTATACTTGATGGTGGCTCTCCAGAAACGAAACGTTGTATAAAAAATCTGCCTACGGTAAATTAAGCGCTACTTAATATTAAATCAAAAATCTAATTACAAGTTTTTCCTTATTTTTAAAATAAAGGCATTACAATCGAAAATAGAGTCATTTGGTTTTCCTTAAATATCTTGGAAACCTGTCCTGATGTTCTCGGTTTTAAAACATTACTAAATTAGTCTTCCAATAGTACAACTTTTTCCCATTTAACTGACTTTGTAACTCTTACGGTTTTTGAGATAGCAATACTGTTCACTATAAAAAGTAGCCATTCTGTATTGTAAAAGCTATTAATGTATCTCGAGTATTAATAACACAGAAGATGCGATGATGAAAAATGAAAATTCGTTGACTTACTTGGCAAGAAGAATCAAGTGGTCATATTTGGCTTAGTGGGACTCGTCTTGGAAGTAGGCTTATATTAAAGCGAGTACTAGAAAATAATGATGGTGCTGACAATGGAAGACAGTTGGTCATTACAAAGATTAGAGTAGCCAAAGTAACTCTATAGTTACAAGACAGCCTATCAGGACATCTTAGTGTTAAAAACATCCTTTAAAATTCTATTGGATGAACAGTTCCAAAGATGTAAAGGACTGGTTTAAGAAATGTATTGCTATCTGCAATGGACCTTATCGGAAAATGAAGGCTCCCATGAAAAAATAAAATACGAAAAAAGTGGAAAATATGGATGAGTTAGTTTGCTTGCAGTAAACCAGAAACATCTGACCTTGTCTTTGAAGAATGTATGGAGGTACCGGAAAACCAAATATGGTATTACAACCAAGCAACAACAAGATCTGCTCACAGTTCCAAAGAAATATTCATTCCATAGCACTTTCGTCAGCATCAACGACGTACGAGGACTGGCATCTGTGTTCCAAAAGAAGTTTGCTCAATTACCAGAACTTCAAGGTTAGTTACCAACCTCTAGAAAAGCTTTGATATTTGAAGATAGATCACGTTACCTTTTCTATCTGGTAACAAAGAACACTTTACGAGATCGATCTACTTATCATAATGTATGGGAAGTATTATTTAGTTTGGGAGTCCAATGTACAGACACTACTCAAAAATAGAGTGTAACTAGCTGGATTGAAAGATCACTAGAAACAGAGAAAGTAATCTTCCAAGATACCGAAATCGAAATAATGGTATACAACCATTCGCCCAAGGTCCAGGTTCAGTGCGAACATCGTCCCTTGTTACTACAATGCAACTGGGAATTTTAAAATAGGGTCCAGTTGCAGATACAACCATGCAGTTGTAGTTTCGTAAAAGATCCAGAAGGAATTGTATCTTAAGGAGGGGGCAATGTCGTGCAAGCCATTTTCGACTATTCGGTAATGTTCTAGTCCCGTAGGTCCCGTTCTGACAAGCACTTGTCCGGTTACCAAAAATATTGAAATAAATAAGTCAACTCCCGAAAACCCAACTTAAAGTCCGACCATGGTAAATGGAAAGCCTATAGACAATGCCAATCAATAGTCTAGTCTAGAACACAGTAGAATTTTAGATATTAAATTGTAACTTTTGGCGAATGTGCTATATTAGCAAGAAAGAATGTATTGAATAAAGATCAATAATTGTTTAAACTAAAGTGTAGACATAAATTTAATAAATGAACGTTACAATATGTTTAAAAATTGTAAAAATTGTAAAGTACGAACCTGTAAATTTTAATATACTGTAGAGTGGTCTACCGTTTAAAAATAAAAACGTGTGTAAGCGATATTTATTTACTAAGTTTATAGAATGAGTTTCTAATAAATATTCCCATTATTTAGCATTAAAATGTTCAACTATTTTAATGGATTTTAATAATTTTGAGACTAGCTGTTTTTTAATTATTAATTTTTTTTCTTAATTCGGACCTGGGTTTTGCTTATGGTTAGTATGTTAGTCGTTTGGTCACTAAAAGGAAACATAATATACCGAGTTGCCAAATATCGAATGGTTGGTTTGTTACTTATGATCATCGAAAGAAATAAGCAAAATCCATTAAATATAGTATCTATGATCTCTATTTATCATTAAAATATTTCCATTAAACTATAAAACATCCTGTATATCTGTATGTGAATTTAAATATTAAGGTGCATCCTCTTCAAAATAACACTGCCGATCGACTCTGTCTATCGACATTGTCGATCAACAAGTCTACAAAACTGCATCTGTCCACACCAGAGTCGATCAGTCGAAATAAACATGTCTGACGAAGATATTTCAATATTGTTTATTTTAGCCTTTAAATGTGGCCTATTATCATTAAGTTTCTTAAAAAATAATGGACTTGAGTTATTGTTTAGAGAAACACCCTATATGTTTGACCCATCCTCTACTATTAGAGATGGTGAGATACTGTCATTAATTAAAACACTATCATTTTTAAAGTTATAAGAAATTTTCTTAGGTATGGCACTGGAGTTAGATATTTTATTAAGGAAATTTTTTACAAAAGATAGATACTGTTTCCATTCTGCTATAAAAATTAATTTTGTTTCCTGTTTTTTGTACCTTGTGAATTGTTTTTTTGAGATGGTCCTGGCAAATTTTGAACATTTGTAAGGCTGCGGCCCGTAGCCAGACCTTGAGGTACAGCCTGTAGTCCATTTTTTTGAACAATTAGGACAATTCACTACTGTTTTATTTTTGTAGCCACAGCGATAATAAAATATATTCCTTTTAGAAAAACATGTTGAATAAGTATGTTCAACTTTACCACAGTTATAACAAGAAACATTTGATAATCTACTTTTATTTAATTGACTATTGTTACTACGGTACTGGTTAGTATTAGTTGAAAAATTATTACTATCAAAAGCAGCAGTATTATTTACATCGGGATGTGTACGATTTTGAGATAAACTTTGAGCATCTTCTTACATAAAATAGACAATTCATCAATAGTCTTAGGGTCTTGTAATGCTAACTGAGAAATAAAGGTAGGTAAAAGATTTCTTTTAATAATATTTACTCTTCTACATTCATCTGGCCAGATAGTTAATCTTTTAAAAAGTTTTTCCATATAAGAAATGTATAATGTTGTACTTTCAGAATTAAGTTGTTTTCTATTTTGAATATCTAATTCTAAATTATATTGATAGTCACAAGGTAAAAGATGTAATTTTAATTGTTCAACAAGGTGATCCCAGTCAGTGAATGTATAACAATTATTCATATACCAAAATAGAACATCACCTTTTAAAAGATCATAGCTACGTTAAAACACTTGTTGTTTCGAAAGACTTTTAGACAATCTTAACATTTCAACATGTTCCAAAAAATCAAACAACGAATTGTTACCATCATAAAATACACCCCATTTATGAACATCAACACTTGTATATTAAGGAAAACTAACTCGTTCCTTAGATACAGTACTAGGGTTAAAACTAGAAGAATTATTATTAATTTTTTTCTTTATCAGGGTCTACTTTTAAATTAGCTACTCTATTAGATAAGTGAACTAATCTAGAATTAATTCGTTTAAAAGTAGGATCAGATTAATTACCAGTAAAATTTTCTATTTCTATATTGACTTCTTTAATTGACAATTCCATTTCTGTAATATCATCTTCATGATCATAAGGATTATTTTTCTCTGAAAAACTTCTATTGTGTGACTCTTGAGGTAACAAACCACTCAAAAGCTTTCTTTTTTGTTCTACAGTAAAAAAAAAAGAAAATTTGCATGAAAAAGAAGATTTTGGGTTCGACCAAGTCTTCAAACTAGAACTAGATACAACGCTAGTAATTTGATAGAAGATTTAAAAAAATATGTCAACATATTGAGCCTTGAATACAGGTGCAATGGTGGTTTTAGAAATTTTTTCGAATGTCGGAAAGTGAATTTGAATATTTATTACAAGAAATCGGACCAAAAATTTGTAAAGAAGACACCAATTATCGACCTGCCTTTCCCATAATGGAACAAGACGTTACTGAGTACTTAGTACTCAGTACTAACAGTTTTTCGTATGTCGAAAACACATCCACACACTAAAGTCGATCGACTGCTCTTTCGTGTTTACAATTGACAAGACAAGACCTGCTATCGAGCAAGTGCTTGAGAGAAGAAAGGAGAGCATGTGAGATTTGCTCCAGATCAACAAACATCGTTAACAAAGAACGTTCAGTTAGAGTCCGGAACAGCTCTAGTACCTATTGCTCGCGAGTTACCCAAATGAAAGATGACAAAAAAGAAGGTACTCCATTAGCCATTCCATACAAAATGGCTGTCGGTGAGAAGCGTTGGTATATCTAAGGGGTTGCGGCATACGATGTATTCTATCATAACTCGTAAAATCATGAATAATGGACTAAATTTAAATATTTTATGTCAAACACATTGAAAATATAAAAAAAAAAACGCTAATCCATTTTTCATAGACTGGCAGGCTTGGCGACTACTATTACGAATAAAAATAGCGTCGCAACCCCCGTAGATATACGAGCCCTACCCACCGGCAGCTATTGTTTGACAGGTCGGTTGGATTGTCTTATATAGTCAATATAACTTGTCAATCGCTAGTAGTATATTGTCCAAATTATATAAGAAAAATGTTCTTGCTCGATTTAAAAAAAAAATTAAATTAATTTATAATTAATTCTGCTAATTAATAAATACAAACAAACAAACCTAGTCTTCGATAATTATTTTGAGCCTTTATTTAACAAGCGCCCTGGTGTTTAAGCCCACTGAATCCCATGCTTAACATGGTTCTATTGTCAGAAAATAGTACGAATTACACCATAAGTTTTATAAAACGCAATCATCGTGTTTAATAAGCGTAATAATAGATAAAATCAAAACAAATTATTTTAATAGAAAAAAACGATATACCATTTAGTGACACGAATACCGTAAGTTTTGAAATTATTAGACCATCTTTTTATAATAAATTACTTTGTTAGATACATATTATTACGGAATTGTATCATACTAAAACATGAAAAGAGTGTATTATTTAATAGCACGATATCACCTAATGAGCATTATTACCTATTTATTACGCAATATGTAAATGTTATTAATGTACTAGGTACAATTGTTAGCGAAAAAAATTAAAGTTTAAATAAAATACCACATATTTTCCATTGTTAAAATGTTATTTACACAGGATATTGTTATTTAATCAATTAGAGCAATAATAAATGTTGAAATAAGATTAGTAAAATTAAGTTACAATTTACAGATAATTTAGTTAAAATAGTACGGCAGCGCGGAAAGGCCATAATATATTTTTTCTGCTACCGTACGTAAAGTACATACTTTACGAACTCCACGGAGTGCGTAAAGTTGTACTTTTTTTCATTAGTGCGTAAAGTGAAACTTTTTATGCACTTAAGTGAAAAACAGAAAAATTTGACAAAAATTGTACATAACAAAAAAATACTTTACGCACTGGTGAAAAAAAAGTAACTTATATATTTCTAATATTATTGTATATTGTGTACGGTAGTAGAAAAAATATTGTATGCATCTCGTGTGTAAAGTCCTTTCTTTGACTCATGTTATTGTCGCACGAGCCTATGGCTCGTGCGACAATACTTACATCCGTCAAAAACGACCAATTTTACACACTTATTGCATAAATAACATTTCTTTTCTATCACTATTCAAAGAAGGCTTTTGCGCTTCGAAATACAACTGCAAAGTTGACGTTTTCCGCGAACTCATATTAAGTGACAGTTTTGTCGCTCGCCGAGCGAAAAACTTGACAGCTTTATTACTCACCTAATTTAAATTAGATATAATATAATATTGTTTCTTTTTAATAAATAATTTTGAAGTTATATGTACGTAGTTTGAAGTTTTTTGTTTTATTATCCAAGTTAACATTGACTTTGAATATCAACTCCATTTTTCATGAATAATATAGATATAGGCAAATCAATATACACTACTTACGTCAAATTTTCAGTTTTTAAATCTATTTCTTAAAATAATGTGATCGTAGAAAAAATCTTGTATGTATTTTGAGCGAAAAGTTCGTTGCCGCTTTCGACAGATTGAGCCCTGACACGCGTCACGTAGCAATTTTTTTAATTTCTAAAATTTCCTGTTCAAACACGGAATTCTTACGGTGTTCCTTACCGAGTGTTAATAAGTTAATATAAAGTCATAATCCTCTTATACTCAGACACAACGCAAATTAACTCAATTCTTAAAAACAATCATACAGATATACTTATGCTTGGTTGTTATATTCCCAACTGAAAGGTATTCGCTCCATGCGCGACAGCAGCGCCAATTCACTTTTGTACTAATGGACTATTTCTGCCTATACTGACAATACAATTTTTAATAGAATTCGTAATTAAAAAGTATATATGTTAGTTTTAATAAAATTATATATGTTTTTAAAACAAGTAAAACATTTATTTATTATTATATATTTTTATCGCTTAAACTAGAAAAAAATAAGTATATTCAATAAAAATTAACAATAAAATAAAGGCAGGCAACAGTATTTACGGGAAATTGTATGAGAAGTTGCCTAAGTCTTAATAAGTCTTTGCAGAATTAACCTATTCTGTCAAAATAAAAATATATCTTTAAATAATTAGCGTGAAGTTAAAATAGGATTATTATTTATATTTTCAATTTTGTTCGAAAGAAAACATAGAATGAATGATTAAAACTGGTTTTCTATCAGTAAGACACAAAATGGCATTCTAGCTACATACAATAATCAAATGCAGAAATCTATAGTTCTTGCTGCATGCAAATTTAAGATTAAATGAGGAACATTGTGAAATGCTATTTATTGTTTATTTAAAACCTTTCAAGTTTCTGATGTCTACTATTTCCAATATTACGGTTATTATTACAAAAATAAAAGTAATTTTTCTTCTTATTGTACACATATCCATTTATTTCTTTTATTTAATTTCCACTTTGTTACTGAAAATTTTTATAATTTACACTTTTTTGCTAGTATTTTTACAATTTTCAACACAGCAACTTCGGTTGCTTATTGTATTGTTTTTACCTATTTTTTTTTAAAAAAAGTAAAATGTATACGTGTAGATGATATGCGAAAATTACAAAATATCGCCCTAAAATGCATGAATTATCCGCAGCTAGCGCTAGTATCGCTTTTACTTCCCCTACCATGACTTCGCATGGAGCGAATACAAGAAATATTTGGCTTGTACGAAGGTTTCCGAAAAAAAGTGTTATGTTCGGAGCATATTTTGAAGGTTTTGGATATATTAATTTAAGATACTGTAAAAACCTTTGAGTCTAACCTTAGATAAAAGAGACCAGAGATATAACATACACCGGTTTTAAACCTGCGCAAATGTTGCCAATTTCTAAAGAAGGGTTAACGGAGTGGGGGAACTGGGCGGCGACACGCGGCGATCCGAACTCTGTGACAGGGACCGGACTTTGTTTATTAGCAACTTAATGAACTATTAGGTTTATTTAAAAGGTGTTTAATCGAATTTTGTATTATGAAATCAAATTATCGTGATTTTTTAATATCAAACAGATGCCACGACATTTTATGTAAAGAGAAGACCTTTTATAGAATATTTCGTTAGCGTTTATTTACTACGGACTTTTCTGCAAGAGATTACAGTAAAATGTTGAAATAGAATATATTGTTAATAGAGCAAAAAATGTTACTCATTGTCTACGAGTATTATAAAAATAGCATGTGCGCAGGCTAATACTGCAAATCTACCCTTATGAGTTGAACATTATATTTTTTCTACGACTATTACATATTATTAAAAATTAGTCAAAATGAGAAAATGCTGTTTTGTATTGTAACCTCAGAAAAAGTATATTAAGGCTTCTTTCTTTGAGAATATTATTTATTATAAAGGATGAGTCACATAAAACTCTAGAAATGCATATGTCTGAAACCAGATAACATTTTAAAATTTAAATCTATTAAAAGTCATTTGGTCGCTAGGGATGAGTGATTATCGAAATAAATTATCGATAATTGAAAATAATCGATTATTTTCGATCAATAGATTATTTTCAAACAATATATTTTTTGTCATTTCCTTTAAAATCGACTACTTGATTATCTTTGAAAAATCAAAAATAATCGATTAATTAAAAAGCCAATTAACCGATAAATCAGTGTTTACAAAATATAATATAAATAGAATTATCGTTTATTTTAAATAATCGATTATTTTCAAATAAACCATTTTTTTTTCGTCCATGGAAACAGATTATTCGATAATCTTTGAAAAATCGAAAATAATCGATTAATCAAAAATAATCAATTAATTAAAAAGTCGATTAACTGATAAATCGATTTAAAAAAACAGAATGATCGATTATTTTAAATAATTAATTATTTTCGATCAATCGATTATTATCAATAATCTATTTTTATTGTATTTCCTTTAAAATCGTTAATTCGATTATCTTTGAAATACCGAAAATAATCGATAATTCCAAAATATTCGCCTAATCGAAAATAATCAATTAATTAAGAAGCCGATTCTATGATAAATCGATTATTACCAATAATCTATTTTATTGTATTTCAAAAATATTCGATTAATTAAAAAGTCGATTAACTGACAAATCGATTTTCAAAAAAAAACAGAATGATCGATTATTTTAAATAATCGATTATTATCAATAATCTATTTTTATTGTATTTCCTTTAAAATCGATAATTCGGTTATATTTGAAATACCAAAAATAATCAATAATTCCAAAATAATCGCCTAATCGAAAATAACCAATTAATTAAGAAGCCGATTCTCATATTTCCTTTGAAATTGATTATTCGATTATCGAAAATAATTGATTATTAAAAAGCTGATTATCCAATAAATCGATAATTTTAAAAAAATAACCAAAATATCGATTATGTAAAATAACCGATTATATTCAATCGATTATTTTCATATAATATCTTTGAAAAATCGAAAATAATCAAATAATTGAAAAACCGATTAAACGATAAATCGATAATTTTGAATAAATGTACTTTTTCTGTATTTCCTTTAAAATCGATTAATACATTATCTTAAAAAAAAACGAAAATAATTTATTAAAAACAGCGGATAAATCGATTTTCATTAAAAAATATCAGAATTATCGATAAATCGATTATTTTTGTAACCCCTATCGGTCGCTTGCTTTTATCTGAGCATTTAGTTCCAAAATTTAGAGATTCGGATTTTTTGATCCAGTTATCTTTGAAATCGCATTCGCTTGTATAATAAATAAATATTGCTAAATTTTGGATTTTTTTTAGTAAACGAAAATTATGTTCGAGTTGTTTAGGGGTTTGTAATGTAACATTTTATTAACGTGACTAAGGGTTGATTCCACCGTTGTGTTAAACGAAGTTTAAAATGACATTTTTACATTAACACTGTCATTTTAATCTCCGTTTAACACAACGGTGGAATCGGACCTAACTCCTGTAACTTTAGTATTTTTTTTTTGTTTATACTAGATTACTTTGTTTTAAGACTGAAAATTCAATGTCACTTTCGATTTGACCGCAAATAAGATGAACCTTGAAATTTTAAGTAGGTCATCCTGTATTTCATCTAATATTCTTATAAAAATACCTTATAAAAATACCTTATAAAAATACCTTATAAAAATACCTTATAAAAATACCTTATAAAAATAAAATTTAGCTAGCAACTATGATTCTTTACCTCTTATTTATCTACCAAAAAGGGCTAAAAACTACCTTTAGAAAACATTCTTATAAAACTACTATTTAAATACAAAATTTCGTTAGCAATAATGCCTATTTACTATTTATTTAAATTAAATGTTCAAAATTTTACCCTTTTGTGAATTTATGTAAGTAATATGAAATCTGATGCTTAATATTTATTGAAACCCCTTAATGCGGATCTGAAGTATTCAGCCCAGAGAATCATGGCGCTTTATGTCAAAACGTTAATAAATATTTACCGCTGAAAACGAATATATTCATAACAGTAGTACTTGTATTATAAGTACATACAATTTTTCAAGATACATCGTGACATTTTGAACTTGAAATTGAATAACTAGAACACTTTAAATTGCTAAAATACCAACAAATAAATCAAAAAAACAGCTGTCAATGGTGATTAAACTCAGGTGGAGGTGTGATCGCTGAATGGAAATCGGAGCAATTCGGGTGGCGTCGTGCAACAATGATTTTCAATTGGTGGGTTACTTTGGCTTAAAATAGACAGCATGCGCAGTGTGCAATGTTACATCTTCGGTCTCTTTAATCTAAGAGTCTAACATATTAAATTTTTTTGAAGCTCAAGTTTTTGATGCCGATATTTTAAAAAATCAAGCACTAGATTTGATAAAGCTGATATTAAAATATTATTTCATAATTCGCATTTATTATACGACCACATAAAAAGTTATATATTTTAAGAAAAAATATAATTAGAAATATAAATACAAAAGGATTATTGTTTAGAAACGAATATTTTCTTTTTTAAATAACAAAGTGTAACACCCTATTACTATGACAACCCGTTATATACATGTGTATATAAAGTTGCCTACTCTTGGCCATAACAAAGATGAATGTAGAAAATTGGCTTATCGAATGCGTTATTGTTACCGGCTATAATACAATAATACTATAATGTAATAAACCCGTTCATGTAAATTCCAACGTTGCCAACTCGTCTGAAAATTCCCAGATCTTCTGCTACGGTTGTAAAACCCTTGGTTATGTTAAGACTAATTGTCCTAAATGTACCAAACATGCTGACATAGCCCATGTTACCACATCTACAGAATTTTTATGTACTTCAGTGCATACCACTAATCTTCAACCTCATATCACATCAAATATGCGTCCTCTTGCACAGGTTATTATTCAAGGACATCATGGATACTCATTCCTTAACTCAGGTGCCCAAACAAGCATTACAGGTGCTACATTGAGAGACATTCTTCTAAAAGATAAATAAACCTGTACTAATGACCTTGGCTGATGGCAATGCCCTATTTTTCGATATAAAAGTTACTCTGAAAGGCAGAAAGCATCCTCTAACTCTAATCGCTGTTCTTGAACATGTTTAAAGCAGAAAACTCCTAGGTTCTGATTTTTTGAAAACAGCAAACATTGTTATTGACATAGCGCGTGATTGTTGGTATTACGAGGATTCTCCTGATGTTCCTTACTATCCATAGTCAATCTAAACTCTATGCATTTAGCCAGAATCAAGATAGGATGAAGCTATCGCTCTCGCTCCTTCGGAAAAAGACGATCTCAATATTTTGCTAATCCATAATCGTAATCTATTCGGCCCAAGTAGAGAGCCGACGCCATTTGCAGAACACACGATCACCTTAACCGACAACAATCCAATCGCTGTCCCTCCATATCGCATGTCAGAATTTAAGAAAGAGCAATTAAAACAAGAACTCGACATACTGCTGACCGAAAGCACTATCGAAGAATGTGAATCCCCCTATGCTGCTCCGATAGTCCTGGTTCCAAAAAAGATGGTGCTGTCCGATTAACATATTTTAGCTTATCTAGATGATCTTATCATCACTTCTCCGACGTTTTCTGATCATATTTGAGATCTCAAAATGTTCAAACTTCATTTAAATCGTTTTAAATATAAGTTTTGTTGTGGTTATATCAATTATCTTGGCCACGTCATTTCTCCTTCCGAAATCAAACCCGATCCTCAAAAGGTGGCTGCTATTGTAGAAATGCCAGTTCCCAAGAACGTTGGGCTCCTTTTTGCAAACCTGTTCATGGTTTAGACGCTTTGTCGAAAATTTTGCTTACATCAGCAAACCTCTAACAAACCTTCTTAAAAATAACGCTTCTTGGACCTGGGATACAAGTCAGTCTAAATCATTCGATAACCTTAAAAGCCTATTATTTTCTAGTCCTAGTTTACGTTAAGCTGATCCTACTATTCCCTGTACTCTTAGAATCGATGCTAGCGCGTACGCTCTAGGAGCTTGTTTACTCCAGGGGAAGGGATCCGAGGAAAGGCCTATAGAATACGCTAGTCGACTTCTTACCCAACTGAACGAAATTATTGCACCAAAGAATTGGAAGCTCTCGCTGTTGTGTGGGCAGTAAACAAGTTTCGAAGTTACATAGAGGGTTCTTCCATAATAATCCAAAGTGATCATCAACCGCTCAAGTGGCTAATATCATTAAAATCACCTTCTGGCAGATTAGTCGGATGGACGTTAGCTCTTCAACCCTACGATTTAAAGATCGACTACACGCCTGGTGGATTAAATGTCGTCGCGGACATGCTGTCGCGACCGCCCTTAGATAATGTCGAAGCCCAATATAAACAAGTCGACCTACTGACAACAACGGCTAAGGAAATCAGGGAAGAACAAATGACTGATCCTGATTTACGAAAAATAATAGAGTCATTCGAGGACTTCGACAACAACGATCTTGACTATAAACGTTGGTCAGAACGTGGTTACCTGATAATACGTAGTATATAGATATGTCCCAGAATTAGATAAAGACGAGGCACAACAAGTCGTGCCCAAATCTCCAATTTTACGCATTCTTACTGAATATCACGATGCTCCTACCGCTGGTCACTATGGTGCCGACAGAACTTACCAGAGAATTGCGAGCCGATACTACTGGTCGGTAAGCTTTCAGCAAATGGAAATCATAAAAAAAGAAATTCCACTGAAGCTGAAAGCTCTGCTCGTTGAGCCTACCAGTGGACAATCCGATAGCGACCCGCATGATAGCGAAATAGATGTTAGCGACGAAAATGACTACGATTTTTATTAATCATGTAAATATGTAATAAAAAAATTTGAATTCCAACATTTAATCCCAGCTAGCACATAACGTTGCCAAGCCTTTCGGCGATGTTGCATTAAGGGAACGTAATAACATTACTGTACAACGTAAATGCAACGTTCATGAGAAGTTGTTGAGGGAAATCAAAACCTCGCAAAACTTCTATTTGTTATTTACCTAGTTAACCTACCGTAAACATTACAAATCTGAATTCAGAACGTTTAGTTTTATGTCAATTGTCACTTGTCAGTTTTTCTTGTCAATTGTCTTTTTTAATGGTTTATTTTTCGACATCATCTAGAATTTATTTTATAAATAATTATTATTTATACATTCGAATAGATTTGGTAAGGGTCCTCTATAAAATAGATAACTATTTTCTAAACCATTGTCTTTGTTTCAGATTACAATGCCTGATGTAAATTTATTATTTCATTCATTAAGTATCTTTAGCAGTCGATGCCGATGACACCAAATAAAAAAAAACTACAATAAAAACAAAGAATTGCAGATCAATCGTTGTAAACCAGAAGATAAAACATTTAACCGAATGTCCGGCAACATTTTACACCAAATACTTATAAAAGGTAATTATACTTTATCGAACTAAAAATACATTTTAAAAATATTATTTTTTAGGTTTCCTTCGACATTCTAGGAATTTTAGAAGCAAAAGTAAATACTACAGAAGTGTAAAGAAGAATATAACACCTGAAGTTTTATAAAAAGTGAATCTATAGGTACATGATATGTCAGGTATATCAGAATTCAAGCAGTTCATTCTCTTCAACAGGCTAGATTGCATGGAAATGCAACCATCAGTTCAAGTGAAAACCCAGCAGAAAAGTTGAGAGAAATCATAGATGATACTCTCGAGTATAATAGAATATCTTGCTAAAAAACACCAGTTGTTTTTTATAAAATCTACATATCGATGGCTCAATCAAATACTGCCACAACTAAAATACTATTTTGTAAGTCTCTATTATCATTATTTTGTTTTTGACATACTCTTTATATTTTATTTAAAAGCTTCGATATTTTGCTGTTAAATAAAATGATTACGATTATAAAAGTGAGTTGTTGCATAGTTGTAAAAAATTTGGGTGTTTTTGAAGAAAATAACTCGAATTGAGGCAGTTTTAGACACAGTTTGTGGCTACATTTTAAATGATTTATCGTTAAGGATATTTTTGTTTGTGGTGGTATTTAAAGTAAAACCGTAATGATATTTTGCATCCATTGAACCAAAAATGTAATTGCTTTGTTTTTTGACTTGTGGCGGTTTTTGATTGAGCCATCGATATATCTACTTTGGAAATCAAACATAAAATTTGTAAAATTCAAACAAATTTCAATACACTAACATTGGTTGTTTTATTTAAAACAACAAAGTAAGGCATATTTTTTAATTTCTATATAATTTCCTTTAATTAATAATAGGTAAATAAGTTATCAATTTCTTTTTTATTCAATATATTGAGAAGTAAAATCTTTTTATATAAAAATATAATTTATGCTCTTCTAATAAATTGTCATATTTAGGTTACATTATAGCACTTTATAAATATCTATGCAAAAAAAGTTAAAAGGCTTGATTTAAAAAAGATATATCTCTGCGTCTTAGGTAAGAAATCAGCGAACTTAGCTATCCTCTAGTAATCTAATATAATAATATGTACCTAGTCATTGTTGTATTCGTTTATTATTTTTCACCAATCTAGCTTTATCATCATTCACCATCTAAGGTTTTAGTGAACCTTTGTAATATTGGTACCTTATTATACTATTTAGCTAATTTTGTCCAATCGTTCAGTGCTTTATAGGTAGCTTCTTCTATCCCACTTGTGTTTGTGATATAAGGTGTGTTCTTTTATTCAATAATTGTTCCATCAGTGATTGATGTAATTTATCTATTCTGCAGTCGTTTTATATTTGAACTCTTATATTTTAGGTTAACTTAAATGATTGATTATCCTCACCATTCGTCTATCACATATCCATCGGCTTTTAAAGCCGATGGATGCCTTGGCTCATTGGTGAACTCACCGCTGGAAAAAAGAATGATTGACACATACAATCGTCTTTCCATCACTTAATTTACGAACGGTTTGCTGCAAGCGCTGGATACAGCACTGAATAAAAGAACACGCCTACACCTACCTCTACTTTTGTGCTATTGGTACTTGATTTCAAGAACATTTTAATAATAAATTTATATAAATATTTTGTTTTATTTGAAATTTTCATGTCTCGATTGAGATTTTACTATAGCCTCAATTTCAGCCTCTCTGTATTACATTACACAATGTGTGTCCACGGATGGACTTAATTATACTTGTAAAAATATTTATTTTAAATTAAAGAAAAAGTTATTTTTCATAATTTCTCAATGTGAATCGAATTTATTTAACAAGCAAGAAATTATGAAGAATTACTTTTTTAATTTAAAATAAATATTTTCACAAGTATAGTTAAGCCCATCCGTGGACACACTGTATAATGCTGTTAGATCTAATTCACATTATAACATCAATAGAACGTTTCAGAGCAACTTTCGGGGTAAGTACCGTAAAAGTGCTAGTGTGATGTTTTTCGAACTTCACTTTGTAACTTCTGTGAGATGTGTTATAAAAGTCTTGCCGTTGCGGACATTCGGTAGTTGCAGGGAGATAAGGGTTACATTTACAGTACATTGCATGCGAGCTTAAAGAGCCTAAAATTGCAGCTTATTAACGTAGATGGGATGTTTTTGTGCTAG
This sequence comes from Psylliodes chrysocephalus, assembly GCA_927349885.1. Classification (NCBI taxonomy): domain Eukaryota; kingdom Metazoa; phylum Arthropoda; class Insecta; order Coleoptera; family Chrysomelidae; genus Psylliodes; species Psylliodes chrysocephalus. The sequence goes on from OV651823.1 coordinate 35,571,027, forward strand.
CTGGGATGCATAATTATTAAACTCAAAGTACCTTAAATCCAAAATATTAGACGAATTCGCGAAATGTATATTTTTTATCCGCCATATTAGATCCACTATTTTGATCTTTTACAATTCCGATGACAATCAGTGTCCTCAAAATACCATATATCCAAATTTTTATTTAAATTCGCAAAATTTTACTTTTTTGATCTGCCATCTTGGATCCACCATTTTGAATTTTTGAATTATAATGACTAATTCGTAATCAATGACGTCAAAATATCATATATCCAAAGTTACATATAAATCCGTTAAATTTTATTTTTTTGACATCATATTCGTAATCAGCGACCCAAAAACCTATAGGGCCACTCGAGTTGTACAGTATATTTTTTCTACGACACACTAAGGAAAATTTACAAATAAACAAAATTATTAAGACAAAATAACTAATTTTAAAATAATTTATCATTTTCAATAATTTTTAAAATAAAATAAATGAAAGAGAAAAAGTTCATTTCATTTTTCCCACTCGACAATCGAACTCGAGTCTTTCGTGTGGAAGGCAAAAAGGCTGACCACAGGACCACCTATTCTTTTATTTTTGTTGCTTTAATGCTCGTAATTAAATTGACTTCCTATAGTTTTATTTAAATTAACAAATTATTTATAATTATAGACGAAATAAAAACAGAAGTCGATTCTATCGATTCTACACAAGAATAACCCATTTTAATGTATGTTTAATCTTAATAACTAAAAAATATACTGACAATTAGTTTGACAGAATTGTCACTTATTTAAAATTTTAAAAATAATAGAAGTCGGTTGATTAAAATAGGAACGGTGAATTTAATTTTTTTGTAGTGTTCTCACTACCTAAAATGGATATGAAATATATTCGTTCAGTTGAAGGCAATAGCATACTTTTTCGTTTTGTAATCTGTGCGTAAATAAGCTAATATCCTTGTGGGTCTAGAAAAAACTATTAGTGAGTTTAAAGTTCCATCTCGCAGCCTCGATCGTACTTTGTTACATAACAATCATGTATAGAAGAAAAACATCTCTCAGATTCCATGCACGCTTATGAGCTGAATGGTTAATACAAAGAGATTTTGAAGATTACGTTCCCGATTTATCCCGGGATTAGGTATTTTCGAGACAGGTTTTTCTTCGGGATCCCGGGACTACGAAATCCCAGCATTGACATCTCTAATCCGGAGTCACCCTGTATATATTAAGCATTATTGATACGCGTTTTTAAATACAACATCTTGTTGATATATCTGTAGCCTTTGTAAGAATAGCCCAATTCATGCCAGCGAAGCGCGCCACTGCCATTATAAATGAACTTGCTTCTTGTTTTTAAAAGCAGATAAACATCCCTGTTCAAATATCAAGGCAGCTGTGGATTCTAATTAGACAAATTAAGTTGGCGTTCTTCGACTTCGAAAGTAACCCGCTACTTTAATTTGAAACTGTTATTTCCCTAGCCAACCGTCTCAGAGCACGTGCACTAGTACCGATTCGATGCATTTTTTCACTTATGCATTTGTTTTAGTTTTTTTTATTTAATTATTTCGCTGGTGTTAAGCAGAGATTGCGATTATGTTTTTATGGAAGTGTTTTCAAATGTTCGTAGTTTTCGTTTTTTTGGTCAGTGTGTGTACGGGGTTTCCTCTAAAAGGTGAGTACCAAGAAAAAGTTGCATATTAATATTAGGGTATTTTAATATACCATATTATCATTCGAGTCGTAATGATAAATGCTAGTATGTTGCACTTGATAATTTTACCGAATTATTAGCTTTAAGACAATATAATAATACTCCTAATTTTAATAACCGTTTACTCGATTTAATCTTTAGTAGATCTGACATCGCTGTACATCGTTCACTTGATCTATTAGTTGACGAAGATATTTTACATCCTTCATTAGAATTTCAGTTGTCTTTTTCTCAAATAAATACCAGTTTTACTATGTCTGGTAAATTATCAAATAATTTCAAAAAAACTAATTTTCCTTAACTCTATCAGAGTATATGTTGAATTAATTGGAATAGTTTGAATGTATGCGCAACTTCTGAGGAGACTTGTGATTTGTTTTATTCTAATTTAAATTCCGCAATAATGGGCCATGTTCACATGTGAGATATGCTGTTTTATAAATTATATTGTAATAGTTAGTCGCTATACAAGTTATTCTAAATAGTCAGTTCGTTAAAAAAGCCAAAAGTTTTTAAATTAAGCCCAATTGAAATTTAAAATTTGAAATTATACGTCATCGGGAATAGACCAATCATCTTGTGTCGAAGTTTTTTTTGTTATACAAAACCAAGCCAACGAACAAACCAACACACAGAATGTCGAAGTGAACGCACATCTAAGTGACATTAAAATTGACACCTCCTAACATCAGTAACATCTAACCTTAGTTTTTTGTTTTGGTTTAATTTTATTATTAATATGAATCAGCTGGATTTATAAAAGTTGAATCAAGTGTTTTACCCATTGTAAACGAAAATATGATTACCGAGATGATTACTGAATTTTTTAACAATACTCAGTTTACAAAAGTCACAAAGGTAAGACTTTGTTTTAAATGTAGGTAGTTACAGTTTATATGGAGCAAGTAAAACATATTTATTTCAGGTTTTATTTTTAGATCTGCCAAGCAAGAATATGGGGATAATTTCTTTTTCCATAAGAGAGAAGGAGACAAATTACACCTAAACATAAAGTACGGCAAAAACCTTCTGATGTGGTTGCATTGTAATTAACAAAAATGAAATTTTTAGTGCACAATATGCTTAGGATATGCTGCATGTCAAGGTTTGTAATATTTATTATGCTTTTTTGTTTTTATATTACATATAATAAACAGTGTATAAGGCCCTTTATTCCTATAAATATTTTTTTTCTAATTTTGACATACAGACATTTTTTGTAATCGCAGCAAGTGTTAAAATAATCTAGAAACAGATTTTGTTAGTGAACCTAGTAATAATTATGACACCAAAGGATGCTGCAGAGCACCTATGAAATTTTGAGTTAAAAAATATGCCATATTTTTAGGCTATTTTTATACCCTTTTCAAAAATTTTATGCTCCTCGTTTTTTGAAAAAGTTAAAATGCTCTATAGCTTCGAACAAAGTCAGCAAAGCACCTCTATTTTATAAAGTTTTTTCTGTAAAAACAGCAACACCATATATTTATGCACTTAAAATATTATATTTTTAAAAAATACATGGTGCTTGCTAACCTTCGAAAGAAGCCAGCAGAGCAATTCGGTTTTTTAAAGCTTTTTTCTAAAAACCACACCCCATTTTTAGAATATTTTTAGACTCTTGAAATATTGTAAAACTTTACTAAAAAAATTGATATTTTTAAATAATAGAGGGTGCTTTGTTGGAACAAAGTCAGCTGGACACTTCAGTTTTTTAATTTTTTTTTTTATATATAAAAACAACTACTTATGACACATGTTTAGGCTGTTTTAAAATCCTAAAAATGTGGTAAGTACATTTGTTTTCAGAAAAAAACTTTGAAGTCAGCAAGGAATTGCGAATTTTTTTTAAAATGCCAAATTTCGAATATTTTATAATATTGTAGGAGCCAAAAAACGTGGTGTGGTTTAAAAAAAAACAGGGGTGCTCTGCTGGATTCGTTTGAAGCTAACAAAGCATCCCGTAATTTTTTATTTTATAATACTCAGTAGCCTAAAATGAGACATAGCTGTTTAAACAAAAAATTGTATTTTTAAAAATAGCAGTTTTTTTTGAAAAGCTCTATAATATTTCAAAAATGTGAAAATGTGGTGAGATTGTTTTTTTTTAAGTTTTGAAAATCCGAGGTTATATAGTTATTTTGTAACTGCATATCTAACCCTTTTATTTTTTTCAGTTGGTTGTAAATATGTGGCTTCATAGAAGAAGTGAGGAACCATCTGTAATATCTATTCAGTGTTATTGGAAAGGCTCTAATTTATCAAAATGCGTAAATATTGATGTACACTTGGCTAGATTGTTAAAGAAACCTCTTCATCCACTACAGGAAAATAAATCAGTACTTTTATATTCTTAGGATTTGTATATATATTTTTTATTTGTAAATAAATTGTTTTTTACTTCATTTTTCTCATTTTTTATTAAAAGATTAATAAATAAAATTTTCACAGATTTTTATATTTTTGTTTGTAAACAATAATTGAAGTGTTTTTATTAAAAATCACCAATGTTAATAATAATAATAATTTAAGTCAATATTATTCTTTCTCCTTTTTTAAAGCTACTATCAATAAAGGTATTACTTTAGCTTGACCTATGATCAATTTTTAAATTTTGTGATATGTTTGGTTCAACAGAAAAAAAATTATAACCCTTTGACATTGGTTATTTTTACTTAGATTTTCATAAAAAATAAACGGAACTGCAAACATGTTTTACTATCGTAATAACGAATAGCAATATTAAATTTTTTTTTTACATTTATCACTGTTGTCATTTTCATAAAGGATTGATAAGAAGGCACACTTTCTGGTTTTTTGAAAAAGGTAGCAAGAATTGTGATATTTTTAAATTTATCACCAGTGATACCACATGTAGTTACCCGATTTATTGGAATATATAGACTTTGCTACCACATTCAACTGAACTTGGTTGTTTTTAATATTTATCACTGTGACATAGGCGTTTTTGTCAAAATGTTTCATTTTAAACTGCTGTAAATAGGGGCCTTTGTTTTGGTAGTTTTAGTCCCAAAAAAATCTATGCATATACAGGTACTCATTCCTCTTTGATTTGTTCAAAAAGTTAAAATTTTATAAAAAATTACATTGGCTGTTTAAAAACTCATTATAAAACCTGAAATGTGATAATTTGGTAAATTAAATTAAAAAAACAAACAAAACAAAATTATTAAATTAATATTTACTCTTACAAAATAGGTTCTTGTAAGTTAACAAGCAATTATGCAGATATTACTAAGTAAATGTACTTGCTTAAAATTCACACACGAATGTGGTTTTAACTTGTTAAATTAACTAACCCTTCTTGTAACTCTTTCCACATGTATTCTTAGAGATGCTATTCTTTTACTTAATTGTACATCTTCTGGAGAATATTTTTCATTCTGTGATACACTAGGTGTGGCTTTACTAAAGTGCATCCCATGCTTTCAAGTAGCTAAATATTCTGAAACCCCTATCTGCCATTATATGGGATCCAGGAACCAGTTTGTTTAAATACCCACATTTTTCTATTATTTCTTTATCACTAGTTCTTCCACAAAATGATGAATAAATTCGGTATCTTCAAAACTTTCAGGAGATTCTGCATTTTCTTCCAGAAGGGTTTTTAGGTTATACACCTAAGAATTTATAGTAGCCTCATTTTCAATTTCCTGAAGGGGACAATTAGCAGAAATTGCTGCTACATCTTGATAATCCGGTGTATTTTTATTAAAAAGTTTACGAAAAACATCGCTAGTAGAAGGTTGATTTTCTTCTTTCCACATTTCTAGGAACACTAATAAATATTTTTGAAGATGATTGTGAATCATTATCACATTTTGGAACAAAACACTTTTTCGTAGTCATAATATTTATTTATAAAAAGTACAAAATAAACACTCAAATTCCAAATAAATTATTGATCGAGACACTATGACAGATGACATACAGTGCTGCCGTTTTGCCATTTTCTGAATTATTAAGTGACTTTTAAAACAATAAAACTTTAAATATAGTAAAAGTTTAAACAGAAACAATACTTTCAAAAAACATTTGATATTATATATTTAAAAGATATTTGTTTAACGATGTTTTAGAAGTCTAAAAGTAAGAAGGAGTACACAAACGAACGTACATCACTTCTCGTAAACCTTCTAGCCGGCAACGTTGTGCGCTAGCTCCTATTGGTCTATTCCCGGTGACGTCATAAATTTTAAAAAAATTCATAACTCCGGCAAATGAATAGATAAAAAAAAATAAAAAAAATGTAGTTTTATTTTTAACTCTACTATTCATAAAAAAAATTTCAAAATTTTTGAACATGCCCCATTGCCGCCAATGTACCAAAAACTGCCCAAGGTGCAACTTAAAATACCCTCCTAGGTTTAATAAAAGTACAATCTCGGATTTGAGGAAAAAATCATCTCTTTATCGTATGTATAAAAGGACACTAGGGGCTGAAATATATACCGAATTTAGTATTCTTAGGTCAAAAATTAAACGCGACATTTCAATAAATTACAGGAATTATTTGACAAATATTGAGAATAGAATATCTTCTAACCCCAATTATTTTTGGCAGTATATAAATTCAAGGACAAACTGTAGTAGTATACCAAATGTTATGAGTTTTGATAATAATCCTTTAAACAATTCACAAGACATTGTCAATGCATTTGCTACAAATTTTCAGTCATCGTACACTAATTCGTCTAAAATTGATATGTCTAAACTAGATCATGTTGTTAATATTAACAGTTTTAACATTCCGCTACTTACAGAAGAAGATGTCATTAAAGGCCTCAAAAGATCAAAATCTAAAAATACTAGAGGGCCAGGAGTGGCACTCTGTATCAAATTGCAATGAAGAGAACGAAAAAGAAAGGGAAGAGAAAAAATCTCCTCTTTTTTTCCGTGTCGAAATTTGTACTCTGTAGCAATTTCTTTATTTAATTCGGTGTAAATCGGGAGTTTCCGTTACGAAGAGAAATTTTTAAAATAACGAACTACTCGTCCTAAAACTGTTGGCTTCACTTCTATTTGACACATTAAATAAAAAAAGAAAGAATTTTAACTAACCCAATTTTTTAAATAAATTTGGATGTTTTGAACGTGGAATTTCTTAAAATAGTATTACTCCATTGATTATTCTGGATTAAAGTTCATTTTCGACTGCTTTTTAATATTTTTATTTACCGCTAATTCAAAGCAGACCCTGTGTTCAAAGGTAAGTGGAGAAAATAAAAGTGATTTCAGATTATACCAGTAATTTGACTTTCTACTTAATAATAGTAATAATAGTTATATTTTAACTTTCAGATGAATCCTGTCATAAGACATGTGATGCAAGAAGCTCAAAATGATCAATAAAAATATGAATATTTTTTCTCTATTTTTAATAATATTGTGATTAATTAAAAACCGACAATCCACATAAAAATAAAGTCAAAACAAAACTGCCAAACCAAGTTCTTAATGTAAACAAAGAAAGAGTTATATCCCTTCCATACATTAAAGCGAGACATATTCTTAAGCGACGAGGTCTTAGCGATCTTTTTCCCAGTGACAATCGTACATGTTCGGTTTAATCATAAGTAGTCGAAGAGAGTCACAGAGTAGAAAAACGTCAAAAGAAGTCGGGATAGAGAAAAGATCTCTTGCCTTTCTCATATTTGTAGTTACGGAGTGCCACTCCAGATGATAATCCGGCATTTTTATTAATAGATTGTGCAAATATTTTAGCCAAACCTTTAACCATGGTCTTTAATATGTACTTAAGAGAAGGAAATTTTCCAAGTTATTGGAAGATATCTTAAATCTGTCCAATCTTTAAGAAAGGATCCAAATCTATCATAGAAAACTACACACCTATATCCATCCTTTGCAATTTCGGAAAAATTTTCGAAAATGTCATCTATGAAATTGTTTTCGCTCATGTAAAATCGATTATATCTACGGCCCAGCACTGATTTTTTCCAGGCAGACCCACAGCGACCAATGTGATATGATTTACACAATATTTTGCGGAATACCTTGATAGAAGTGGCCAGGTTGAAGCTATAGTATATACTGACTTTTCCAAGGCCTTTGATCGCCTTGATCACAGTATACTTTTAAACAAGCTTTCCATTGTTGGGCTCACTACGCCTTTTCTGCGCTTCTTTGTATCATATTTAAGTAATCGTAAATTGAAAGTTGAATACCATGGTTTTCAGTCAATTTGTATAAAAGCGCCTTCCGGTGTCCGTCAAGGTTCAGTTCTAGGACCACTTTTATTTTCCATCTTTGTAAATGACATTACTGAAAACCTATCATGTCAGACTCTACTCTATGCCGATGATTTTAAATTGTTTGTCAATCTCCAGTATTAATGTAAATTATAATGTAAGTATAACTATTTTTGTGCCCATCCTGTAATTGGTTTTAAACTGTTGAATGGTGTAACTTAAAAATTAAATAAATAAATAAATAAATATTGTGGAAAAACAAACTCTTCGAGGGGTGGCTGGCTCAATGGTTATAGAGTCTGTGCTATTGTAATATAGTATATTCAATAAAAAATTATTACCCTGAAAATTCCACACCTGTAATTTTGAACCAATCAAAATACGTGTTTTTGACAGATCACCATGGCAACGGAGGTATTTTAGTGGACATTTTTTTCTCGTGGGGTACCCAACAGCGAATTATACTGGAAATTTTTTGACGTTTACAATAACAGACCATTTTTGACAGACTGGTTTTTATTTGTTCACATAATAGGTTTAGTTTTGATACATTTTAGTTACAATGCTAAGGTGTTTTCTATATTCTTCGGCCACTTCTTTTCTTCTTAATGGCGAAAATGCAGGACTTTGGATGCTTTGAATTATGTGTCTATGTCTAATAAAATATATATAATATTAAGACACTAATTTATTCACCTTTTTCCCATTCAGCACTTTGAATGTTGCGTAGTTTAGGTGCAAATATTCGTGGACAATTCGGAACAAATTTTCGTTTTTCAAGTTGGAGCCACAATCCTCTATTAATCCGAGTAAGTAAGTCATGGTGCAATGATTGATCATTACATCAGACAATTTCACGCATATTTTGCATAGCGTATGATTTTCAAATCGATTCATTTTTAAACAAATAGGTAATTTTGTTGGTTTTACTTGCTGTGCAATATTCTTTATCGCAACAAAACGCGAGTTATTTAATGTTTTGAACTGTCAAAATACGATGATCACAGCCTCCTACGATTGATGCTTGCTGACGCTGGTTATGAATTTCATACCATTTTAAAACGCTCATAACGCATGGTAATAAAAACGCAGAAAAACAATTTTCTACCACTTGTAGTTATTCAAAACTTACGTAAAATTAAAGAATATACTATTTTCTATTTTCAAATGGTATTCCCATGCAACTACAATGAGTAGAAATAAGCAATTTGAAGGCCTAAATAATTGCAGCGAAACATTTTTTTACGTCGGGCCGCTTGACAACTTCAAAACTGAAATTATATTCGAGGTTAGGGTCTCACTTAGTTACCATAACAACTCAACAATCAAGGCGACAACACCTTTTATGTTTCACTGGTGACTTGGACAAAATAATTTGCATTGTTGAGAAACGAAAAATAAATTTTAAAAATATTTAATTTTCAACCATAATTCGGCGTGGAATTTTCTTACCGAATACCACGCGAGGTCAAATTAATACCAGGAAATTTTTTCGAGCTCATGAATATTTTGAAAATTTCCCGAGTCGCAGACGAGGGAAATTTTCTAAAAATATTCATGAGCTCGAAAAAATTTCCGGAAATAATTTGACCTCTAGTGGTATTACTAGTGACAATTATTAATTTATTGACAACATCTAACAACTTCATATCTAAACAACTACATGCTATATCATCTCTTCGATTATTATATATGATGTACATACTTATATATCATCATGTGCCAGCCGGAGTTGGGTATTTTTCTTATTATTATATTTAAATTTTTTATTAATTTAATTAGAAAACATTTTTGTTATCAATTTATGAAAAACACTTTATAAAATGTTTCACTTGGCATGAAACATAAATTAAAATCATCAGATATCAAAATTTATGTCATACCTATACGATTGAATTGTTTGGTGGTAAAAAGTGAAAGATGACTTAGAAGAGAGGCCTTAGTACAGGCCAATAGGCAGGTATTATCCTGTATTTATTTTATATTTAGAGCCAATGTAAGAAAACAGTTTTTTTATTATTTAAAATGCATTACCAATTAGCCAGAAACAGGATATTTAGGAAGAATTGAAGGCTTAACATTTTAAAATTGTATTTCAATTGTTTAAATTTACAAAATTTTCGAATGAAGATATTCTATACTACCCAGACATTCCCATATAGTACCCCATAGGGCCGGTTGTTTAATTACTGTTTTTTCAGTCCGCCCCTATCTATCAGGTTCAAAGTATCCGACAATGCCCTTTTTCTTTGGGATAAAGTGAAGAATGTGATTTTTATATCACTTCACATAACTGGTTATATATATATGTTATATCTTGAATAACACTATTAGTTTTTTAAAAAATATTTTATTACTTAAAAGGTATAATGTGTTTGTAGTAGGTGAGTTGTTATAACTAACTGACTTTTAATGTGTCACCCCTATTTATAACATAGGTAAAACAAAAGAAATATCTAAAAGGTGTAATGTGACAAAAGTGTTGCATTTACAAGAAAATGCAACTTGGCTGAATACAATCCTAGAGGTCAATGATAACCATTCTAGGAATTGCAACTAAGCATTATTTAACTCTAGAGAATTTACTATTAAATAATATATAGAGTGAATTTTTTATATAACATATATAACCCTTTCTTTTTAGTTGTAATCTATATAATCTAATATATTAGAAAAATTGTTTACAAAAATACTTATTTTTGATAAAAAATGTAGGAATAAGAGTCAGATGAATAAAAGGAAGCAAATGCTTATATTTTAGTAGCGTTCTGTTTTGTTTTTTTAATTCTGCATAAGTCCATTTCAACAATTTTAAGTAAAAGCATTTGCTTTTCGTTTAATCATTTGACCTATTGACCTAGCCATCTGACGATTTTGCATAATTTAAATTTATTTAATTTTTTATATTTCTACCTGTTTTTCTCTTTCCAGATTTACAAATGAATCTAGTTAGACAAGCAAGCGCTCCATATATAGAATACAAATACGTCATCAAAACTATTGTACCATCTGAGAACCAGTGGTGGAGAAGAGGTACCCATCATTTATATATCGAAGAAACAGCTCCCAAAATAGTCGAGGCGCGCTAAAATTCAATGTGTGTTCTTTTTTACTGTATAAAAAAATATGTTAAACGAAAAATAGAAGTATTATGAAGAAAATGGAAGTCTGAAATGAAGCCTAGCTAAGGACTGAAAATGTATTTTACAGTAGTAAATTAATTTTAATCCAAAATGTCAATTTTTAAGGAAATTTCCGAAACGGGTCTATATTCAATGTTAATGAACATGTGAGTAATAACGTCAGCGGTAATTTTTTTTTATATATTATTCAATAATTGAAAAGCTAAATTCAAAAATATATCACACGTAGGGTTTGTATACATAGCGCCCGTTAAATATGATGTGCTTTCATAAAGTAGGTAGTGGATAAACTCGTTAAAAGTCAAAGAATTTCTTTTAGAAAAAAGGCTGGAAGTCGTATAATTGTATTTTTAGTTTTGTATTCTTTCAAAAGAAATTAATACATACAGAATAATTTGTAACAACAATTGACCTGTTTCGGGAATTTCCTGGATATTCTAAAAATTAATGTATTCACTATTTTTTTAAGGCATCGATATATCTGTATATTAAAAGCATAATTAGGTAACCGAAATGTGAGTCCTTTAGTTTACAATAAATTGGACTATGTATAATAGGACCCAGGGCCGCCGAGAGCCAGGTCGGGCCCCGGGACAATTTTCCAGGTAGGGCCCCGCGACAATTTTATACAAAAATTAAAAAATTAGGTCCTTTCTAAAACAAAAAAAAGTCTTTAAGCAAAAACTTCTCCTCCTCCTCTTTAATGAAATCTCTAAAAAAAAAGAAAAAGTCCTACTTCTTGTTCCGAACTTCTACAAAAATAAAAAACTTCCTCACCAAAGCTGCCGGGCCCTGCTTAGGCGTGTAACAAACGGTACCTACGACTTTCACCTCCCTCCCACTTACGCTCGTCCCTACTAGATTTGGTTTATATGGTCCACGTTTAAATCTCCGAATCTATACATACTATTTTTTTATTTTGGATTTATATAGGAAAGATAAAACACTAAAATTTCAATTTTAAAGGATATATTTATTTTTAGAAAAATTCAAGCACTCAGTATATTGCACATACCAGAGTCCGAAACAAGTTAAACTCAAGTGGTAATAAATTCGAAACGCAAGTTTAAGTTAAGAAAAACAAATGCAGTGATGGCTCATTACTGGCAATGATTTGATAACAAATCAATCGGAAAATTTAATTTAATTTTTTATGGCAGGCCTTGAACGGTTTTGTAAACTGGATGATCAAATTTTTTATTATAATTGTTTCGAATTAAAACATTCATAAGTATTTTTTATGAAATTTCATTTATTATAAATATATAATGCGATAATTAAAAAAAAACATTGTTTTTTTTATTCAAAACAAAAAAAATCATATTTCTATTTGTCAATTAGTAATTCAACTGAAAATAAATAATTTTTTATTAAAGGCTGGTTAACAATAGAAATGAAAAAAAAATATGCTGACCCTGTGCCACTTACTGTGCCGTCTGCACTTTTATGAAGAAGCAGATGGGCATGAAAACGTAAAAAACCGTCGAAAACTCAAGGTTAAAAAAAATCATGATTCCTATTATACTTTCCTTATCTGTATACAGATAGGAAAGTAAAAATGGATATACATTAATTAACACTATAGAAATAAAAAAATTCAAACAATGATGAGGTAAGGACTATTTGTTAATAGGGATATACATTTGGGACAACGGTCGCTTAACAAAAAAAATAAGACCAAAATAGCAGAAGTCTAATTTCTAAACATCTAAATTTCGAGTATTACAATATCCACTATAGATACCACACTCGATATACTTTGTAGTAAAACAAAACTCATTTATTGGAGGACTGGTATGGTGTAGAATATTGCTATCTTTAACTGAATTGTGCACATTATAGCATGTATTCATTTTCCATCGGAATTCAGATTCATATTAATAATAATAATTTATTCTCAAAAATATAGATACATGTTAATAATAATACTATAATAAAATAAAATAAATTATTATACTCGATATAGTTATTAACGTTATAAGGCCGATAAATAGCAAATAACGGCCGGGCTGAAGTTTGTGATCCGAGGCGATAGCCGAGGATCATAAACAGCCAAGGCCGTTATTTGCTGTTATCGGCCGTGTTTCGTTCAAGATTTTTCGTCATACTGCTACAAAAACAAAACACCTAATTTAAGAACAACTTTTATTAAACGTAACTCTTAAAAGATAGGTACGGAATAAAACAATTTATTCCTTATTGTAATGGATGTGGAAATTGAATTCGCAATTGGTGTTATTTGAAATCTGCAACCCGTCCCAAGGATATTTAGATTTTACAGAGGAAGATGTTTCTGAAGAATGTGAACTATTTGTAGTACTTGAAGATGCAATATTCTCCGGATTATTTGGAAAAAGTTGTTTTGTTATTTTCATTCTTTTAGAAACCGATTTTTCTAAGTAAGTTTCCGCCACCGTTGATGATTCCCATCCTCCCTGTTCTTTTAATGACAGTAAGTCACCATTATTTTCTACGAGCATAGTTGCTGATGTTCTACGAAATGAATGTCCTGTATAAAGTTCGGGATTTTCAAGTTTTAAAAAGGTGGCAATTTTCTTAGGAACGCTTCCGATGGTATGTATGCCGACGACTTGCTGCACACATTTGCCATTCCTATAACCAACGAAAAATCTCTGATTTTTGAAACTAGGAGGACGCAGATTACTGTATTTCTTGTATAAACCATATGCATCAAATGGAAGTCCTGTTTTTGGGATAAGAAAATTTCTGTCTTTTTTATTCTTAGTATTTTTTGGTGATACGAGGATGTTTTTCTCTGTATCTTCGAAACTGTTAATGGCGAGAGACGTAAGTTCACTTCTCCTGCAAGCTCCTAGAATACCGAGCACTAACAAAACCTTTTCCAGTAGCCAGGTATGATCATCCGCGTCCAGCAAAAATTTAAGTATATCATTTTCCGATAGAACCTTGGCTTTCTTTGGGGTATAACCTTCATTTTTGCGCCTCAGGAACAAGAATAGTTTACCGAATCTACAAACAAACATAATTTCGATGAGTATATAGTTAGTTCAATGTTGGCGGATAGTATAGTAATTTACCTTGATATGTCAATGTTTTCATGTATTGTTAACGCAAGTTTCAGCATTGATATTTTTGTCCACAGTGATGTAGGAGAATACGTTTCAGACATTCCTTTTGCATAAGCTAGCAGTACTTCTTCACTTACACTATGTATGTTTTTATTCTGACGCCACTTCACGAAGTTGTCGTATTCCTGCTGATATCTTTGTTGGGTTGTACTCGGAAATAAATTTTTGGTTGCCGCAGCTGCTTCTTCCAGCACATCGGAGGGAATATCGTTTTCGAAAATTTCTTCCATCTTTGATCTTTTCCGCTCTATAATCACTCAACAAGAAACAGTACTGTCAAACTTACAATGTTTGTATAGTATATTGATGTGGTTGCTAGGCAACTTTAGATTATTGTGATTGTTGTAGGTGGTGCCCGGCCGTTATTTTATTTAACGGCCGGCGGCCGTTAAATGCACATTTTCGATATCAATTTCGCTCATATTATGGTAAGATAATAGTACAGTATGACGAAAAGTGATTTATCACTTGTTTCGGGAATAATTTAGAAAAAATATAATAAATGTAAATTAACAAATACATACCTACTATATAATAATTCAAATTAAATTTCTTGATATGTTTTTTCACATGATATGAATTTGCAATTGACATTTTCATATATATAATTTTTGTTTATTTTTTGAATATAACAATAACAATACACAGTAACTGGCATCACTAACATACAAATTTAAAAATGAGTAAATAAGTTTTTTTAAACTGTTTTAGGTACAGAATTTATTTTAAATCGGGTGGTAGTGAATTGTAAATTTTTGGTCCCATATATAAGGGTCGGTCTTTTCACCTTCAGATAAAGTGTCAGGTAATTTTTATCTCCCAAGTAACTTAAAAAGTAATCTTTTCACTTCTGGATAAATCTAACTTCTCAATGATAAATTATCTTATTTATGAAATTTCTAATAAAATACTTCACTGATGGATAAACAGGTAGTTACATAACCACATAAGGTTAAAAACTACTGGATACCTACCACACATATTATTTACTTGAAAAAACAGAACATTAATTATCTGACAGACAGTAACTGTCAGATAATATATCCGTCAGTTAGTTATCTGGAACTTTATCTGAAGGAGAAAAGACCGACCCTAAGTTGTCTAACTTATGCATATAGGTAATTAACTTGGAATTTTTACTTCGGGTATTGTAGGAGTGGATCAGTTGTATACATTTTTTGTTAGAATGATAATATTTGTTTATCTTTAAGTAAAAAGTTGTCGGATATCTAGAATTTTTGATTCGGTATACAGCAGAATTTTAGGAAATGTGAAATCTTTACTAAATATTAGTTTTAAGAACCTTCGTTGGATGATTTCCAATGTACCTATGCACATGATTTTTTAAAGCATTACCCCATACTAAAAGGCCATACCTCATGTGACTCTCCATCAAAGCAGAGTAAAGCAGTTTAAGTTATTTAAATTTGTGAACAATAAATCTTAGTTTTTTACAAATAAACGTAATATGTTCAACCCCTATGTGGTGCGTTTGATTTGATCATCGGAGATCTCCGAGCGCTTCAAAAGTGTTTGAATTGACACTCCGAGAGATCCCTAAAGTGTTTGTTTCGCTTTGGAGCGAGAACATAGAGCGAGCTCGATGTTCTCAGAGTAGAAAGATCGAGAAGAGGGAGAAATTTGTCTTTGTCTCTACCTATCTCTTTTTAATTAACTTACATACAAATTTGAATCTCAAAATTAAAGACCAGACAAGAAGTCAACACATTACTTAGCCGCTTTTGTCTTATAGCTCAAAATTATTCATCATAAAAAAACACAAAATGTGTGTTTGGAAAATACATTTTTTCTGTCCAGATCTAATCACCAGTAATCACAGTCATGGAGTATGAGAGCGAAGCGGGCATTTGTGGTAAATGCTGCATTTCAGGGCCATTATTAAAAGTTTTTCCATTTTCTTTACTTTTTGCTCACTATTTTAACATACAAAATAGAAACAAGAATCACAGAAAAGCGAGGTTATGTTTTTTACTCTGTTTTATTTGATTTGATTCAATGCTCCATTGTGACGTCATCACTTCTCGGTCTCCTCGACGCTCGCTCGATCGAGTTTCAAATCAAACGCCCCTTTAGATGGCAATCTAGAATGATTCCTAACTATTTTATGTTTTTTATTTGATTAATTCTAAAGTGACAGTTATTACTAATAAAATTTAAACTATTAAAAAAAGGTGCTGATGGTGTACTAGAAAAGAATGGTAAGTAAAACGTTTTATCTACATTGATGGTCAGTAATTTTGGATTTCAGGAAAATCACTCTCCACCAGGTCTTTAATATTTTGCCATGTATCACTGCTATAGAACACAGCTGTATCGTCTGCAAATCCCAAAATCTCACCTTTAGATTTAATTAAAAATACATCATTAATAAATTAATTAAATAAATTAGAAAGGAGTGGGCCTAGAATAGTACCTTGGGGAACTCACTCACTCTAACCATTTGTGTTCTTTCATTTAAGTAGGTTTTAAATAGGTTTAGAGAAATATTTCTTATATCATATGTTCAGAGCGAGTATAGCGTAAATATTTTATGCCTGGCATCGTTGTACGACAAGCACGTTGCACGTCAGATTGATGTTGTACAGCTTAATTTTAGCGTTTCCTATTGGCTGAATTGAGCCTCTCTCAAATGTCTATTTGTAGAGCACACGATAGCCCGTAATAAATTCCGCTACACGTGGACTGGGATATCCAATCGTAAGTCTGTGATTTTGTTATACTTTTGTTCTAATTGGTTATCCGACACGCTTGGCTGTGTCATCGCCTTGTTGAGTGAGCACAGGTGGGCAGTGTTTGTTTATCCAGTATTGTATTGACTTTACTGTTTGGATTTTTGATTTATTTTTGGAGGCATTTTGAAAGTGATGGAAATAATGTAATCCCTGATAATATGTAAATAATTATAACTCTGATTGACCATTTTTTAAATAGGTAGGATCAGTTGCACCGCAATATCAATTAAATTGATATTTAAATACCCACATAAATTGTAAAATTTAAACATTTCAAAGTCTGCTTTGGCAGTTTACATTATTGTTTACCTATACAGAGTGATTTACAAAGTAAAGGTAATATTTTACCTGTAGATTCAATAGTGAAACATGTTAATTTTTGGTTTAATAACTGGAGGTTAAATATTAATACATACTTAGAAAAATCTGATGTGTCCAACACATGACTTTCCTATCTAGTTATTATAGGCTTTTTCCGGTTATTTTGTACAACCTATTGCAGCACCTCTATAAATGTTTAGAGGATAAACATTTTCCACATACATCTAACTCGACACATTTTTCTATAATATATATTCCATAAAATATAAAAACGGCTTCCCATAAAGTACCCCCCCCCCTCAAGATGTTCTGCCTTCGTCCAAAATCTAATCCTTTCATGTCAGGCCGAAATAAAACTTAAGTTTAAAATTTAATGTTTTTTCCTTCATCCGTTATTGAGTTTTCTTCAAAATTCGAAATTTACACATTTTCTCAAATATCTCGAATACGATCCATTTTAGAGAAATTATGTATGGGATAAAAATTGTAGAGAATTATATTACAAACAACTTTAATTTAAACAATTTTTATAAAAAATTAATTTTTTTACATTTTGTTAAATTTCTCGAATACGGGCCATTTTAGGAAAATTTTATACAAAAAAAATTATAGACAGTAACATTGTAAGTAACTTTTATTTGAAGAATTTTCTTCTCCAAACGTAAATAAAGAATATATTCCATAAAATATAAAAATGACCACCAATAAAGTACCCCCCAAATGTTCCGACTCTGTACAAAATCTAATCAGTTAACTGCAGGCCGGAATAATGCTTAAGTATAAAATTTGGTAATTTTCTTTGTATCGGTTCATGAGTTAGGGTGGATACAGACACACACACATGGTGAGAAGGGTTGCATGCTTTAGTCACTTTAGAAATTAAAGCCAGACTAAAAAAATCCAAAATCTTTTGAATTTTTTATAATAAAAGGATACAAATAACAGTTGTTCAAGCATTTTTCGTAACATCCTACATTGATTTTTAATATTTAATGTAATATTTAAATACTTCAATAAAATCAAATAAATAGTAGATGAAAATAATATAGTTTCATGGTGATTTTGATTACAAGTCGCGAATATTTATTTCGGAATAATTTGGCCTTAAAAATTAAATTTAGTAACATTTATGAAATCTTTAATTGCAGTTGGGAAATTATGCAAATAATGTTATAATTTTTAAATGCGTATAACATTTCCACTTGAATAATACAATAATCTTACATTAAAGCAAAACATACAACTAATTAGATCGTCCCTGGGCTTCGGTTGTAGATTGTCTATATATGGATCCCTTTGTTGTGCCAAAAGAGAAAGAATATCTTTACCTTTAACTAGAGATACATTAGCGAATCAGCAACAGTACCAGATCGACAGGAATAACAAAAACCGCCACATACGTAAACGGGAGACGCGATTGAGAGTTGCCAAATTTATTATAATATGTAGTTCTGCTTATGTAAAATATTGAAATAGTAAAATGGATACAATTGATGATTTTCTATTATATTTATGATCGATCTACTAACCATATTGAAGTTGTGCAGTTCTGGTTGAAAATTAGTAGGTAAGAATGACAAAGAGAAGGAATATAGTATAAATGTAAAGTATATAAATTATAAACCAACCCAGAAGAGAGTGTTGGATCCGTACTTCCAGATTTATGTATAAACTACCATCTGAATCCTCAATTTCCTCTTCAATCTCCCAAAAGTTTATTCATCTACGTTGCAGCGCGGTCGGGCCGTATGAACTGGCAACGCTGATTTTGTTAGTTTATTGCTCGCTCTAATGCTAACTCTCTGTAGTGTTCACATGTATTGTGCAAAACGTATTGGAAAACTATACTGATTTAAGATGCAAGTGATCATCTCGAATCACCAGGATAAACTGAGCTCTCCACTTTTAGTCAATGAGCATGTGATCTTGGCGGTTTCAGTTATTTATGTCAATCTGTACCAACTATATGAGAAACGGACGGTGGTGAAATAGTTACGACTGATATAAATAAGGTATATAGGGTAAGAAAATGTTGACGGTATTAATTTATTTTCGGAACACTAGTACAGCTGGTTAACGCCTTTATTAATGAAACTACGGTTAAGTCTTTTTGTATAGAGTCCAATTTCTCGATGTTTTTAAATTTATTTTTTCGATAACTACCCTCTTGACATCAACCACATGAAAATATAAACAGTATAAAAAGATGAACTAGGTAGTAGGTACTCGATATAATAAGTAATAATAATATTTAATATAAATGTGTACTAAGGTTTTAGTGGATTGTGAAGGTTATTCGAAAATTATCCAAAATAAACATGATACGAGTATAATCAAAGTCACGGATATTTTGGCAATGAAGATAAGCGTGTTACGAGGTTATATCGATATCAGTAGCGTAGCGTAGTATATATTATACAAGCATAAATATGTTTGTTTTAATACGGACGTATCAAATATTTTTTTTTTTTAATAAAATTTTATTGTTTGGGATAAAATCCGGAATTAGAAATTTCTATATTCATTGGTTATTTTAAAATATAGACACCAATACTTCACAGGGTATTAGGAAAAATAAAATGTCCTGGAAAATGCAGAAACAAACATATTACTTATATGTAAAGTTTTGGATACTATACCCGAAGAATATTTCGCCTTTAAATCTAATTGGATGCTGATATCAAAGCAGGATCTAATAACTAGTCAACTTTGTACAAATGAAATAGCTCTATCATGCAAAAGCGTAGAAAATAGTATTGCAGCTTTAGTAATAAAATCGTCAAAGTACAGAAAAAGTATTATGAAAAAGGAAAAGAAGTTCACAGAGTTCAAATGCAATTATTGTGGAGAAGTTGGTCATAGAGTTAAGAAATTTTGGAAAATGAATTTCAGACCACCGAAACAGTCAAATGCAGTCAATATGAATCTTACCGTGTTGCAGTTGAATTTTTATTCTGAGCGAAGTGTACTGGATGAGAACTGGTACATAGACAATGGTGCAACAAGCCATGTTACGAACAGAGGTGATTTGTTTCAGTCATTCGAATACTTTAATAACTCACATACGGTCACTACAGCTAATGGACAAAGCATTCAAGATGTATAAAAAGGGACCATTGATGTAAAAGCTAAAGTAGATGGTCAACTGAAATATATTAGGTTAAGTGATGTATCGTATGTACCTTGTATTCAAAGAAATTTGTTTTCAGTTCTGGCAGCACAAGATGAATTGACGAATAGTATGTTTGTTTCCAATGGAGAGAGTTGTGAGCTAATAGAAAATGGCAAGAATTTACTGACTGGAAAGCGAAATAGATATGGTGGACTCTACAAACTCAATTTAAAAAGTGTAAAAACAGCGATTGAAGTAAACCATTTATCAAAATCAGACTTATTACAACTCTACCATGAGTGAATGGGGCATCAAAATAAGAGGCACGTAACATGTATAATAGAAAAAGAACTAGGTATAAAATTAGATCTCAATTCAGAAATGTGTGACGGGTGTATCTATGGGAAAGCTCATCGTCTAAAATTTGGAACAAGAGAGAGAGAGAGAGAGAGAGAGAGAGAGAGAGAGAGAGAGAGAGAGAGAGAGCAACGCGCTGCAGAGAGCTAATTCATACAGATGTATGTGCTCCACTTTTTCCACTCTATTTCTAAATTTCGTTACTTTGTTTTGTTTAAGGATCATTATTCACGCTATCGCTACGTGTAATTTTTGAAAGAAAATTGAGAAGTACACTTAAAACTAAAGCAAATGTGGGCCGAGAGTAAAGCCGCAGGGCATATTATAAAAGAAATTTTGAGTGACAATGGAGGTGAGTTTGATAATGAAAATGTACACAATATTTTAAAAGAATGTGGAATTAAATAGCGTCTAACCATGCCTTAACCTCACTCCTCTACATTTGGTGATAGAGAATGTGGCAAAAAGACTGATCAGGAACGGAGTAATCAGACGAAAGTCTACTTGCTTTAGGACTAAATATACCTGGGACATGCCCCAGGATGAAATGCTAAAGAAGTACAGTTTTGTGAAAAACTTCAAAACCACAAAGCTGGTCTGCAAGAAAGAATGGAGCCAAGAATCCATCGCGCTTGCAACCGAAAGACGTGCTATTCAGTGGTATACGGACGGTTCCAAAACCATAGAAGGAACTGGAATAGGAGTGTATGGGCCGAGAAACAAGCACTCCGAAAGCTTGGGAAAATACCCAAGCATCTTCCAGGCGGAAATTCACACCATCGAGAAGTGTATCCAGTTCAACATCGAAAGAAACTATCAAAGACAAGAGATTATCATCATGTCCGATAAAATGCTCAAAAATGGTCTGTAGATGCCAAGAACAATTAAATGAGCTGGGCGAGAAAAACAGAGTTACTCTCACTTGGGTCCCGGGGCATAACGAAGTACAGGGTAACGAGATTGCAGATAGTCTTGCAAGGAAAGGGGCTCAAACGCCCTTTGTAGGACCTGAGCCGTTCTGCGGTATCAGCAGTAACATAATATTAGGAAAGTATAAAAAAGAATTGAACAGTAGAAGAACAGATAATTGGAATTGGAATTGGAATTGGAAAAGATTGAAAGCCTGCATCTGCCTGAGCAAGAACAGGCTACGTATATAACAGGGATCCTTACCGGGCATTGCCGACTAAAAGGACACCTATGAGAGGAGGAGGACCAAACCTCCATTCACATCCTAAATGAATGTGTAGAACTCCAGAATCCAATCAAATAGAAAAGGGAGATTTACCTAACTTGAAGCCACTTCAAATCCTACACTTCCTTGAGAAAAAAGGATTGGAAAGGTCGTTATAGGCATTGAGACATTTCCTTAGTGCATTAGCGACACAAGGGGGCACGATAGTTCTTTTAGGTCGCAGTGTAATAATACCCCATTCCCAACATAACATAACCATGCCTTACACGCCAGAACAAAATGGTTGTAGTGAGTGTGAAAATAGGACAATTGTAGAAGCTTCACGTGCTGTAATGCATACACATGATGAAATACCTCAGGGATTATGGGCAGAAATTATTAATGCAGTAGTCCACATTTTAAATCGTACATGACCTACATCCTTAGATAAATTTCCATATAAGTTATGGCACAGTAGAAAGCCAGAAATCAAGCAACTAAGAAGCCAATGTTACGTCCATATACCTAAGAAGACTAGACGCAAAATGGATATGGTTAACGCATTTGGAATAAAGAGAAACATAAACTAATCAGATCACGAGATGTTATCTTTAAGGAAATGCCACTAATAAGTAAAACCTATGAGATATCAGAAATAGCTAATAAGTCCTTTATTGAAGAAGATTACCAGAAGCAATTAATGAAGACGATAATGTCGAGAGTGAAGAACATGATCAGAATCAAAATGAAATGGAAGACAACCTCGAACAAGAAGAAAAAAGTGAGCCAACTTTAAAAGATCGTTCATTAATTCGCCCTCCTGAAAGATTCAACGACTTGATCATGGCAGCCGTAGGGGAGATAGAAGAAAATGACCATGAACTATCATGTTTTAAAAAAGCCATTATATGTCATCAAAAATATAAGTGGTTAGAAGCTATGCAGAGTAAAATGATATCACTAATGGAAAATAATACTTGGGAGATAGTAGACTTACCGAAAAATAGAAAAGCACTTGCATGTATGTGAGTCTATAAAGTAAATGTTACGTTGTAATCGTCACTCCCTTTTAATAGTTACAATATTTAATTAGTTCAAATATTCCAATATATTCTAATACTTTTTGAGCGCCCCTCGTATTTGGAAATATAGATATTATGTTAAAACGGGAATTTGTCTCTGTCTGGGATATTCTACCAATGATGCGCTTTCTCTAAAAATCAATAATTACGGTCAGATCTTGTGCGCACGCCTGGCTTACTTATGGATGGGGAATATTCACGTTTTCACACATTCGGTCAGCTGTTGGCTTTTGAAATTTCTTTTCAATTTGGCTGCGAAATAAACCAGTTGGGTTTAGTGTTGTTAAGTGTGTCCGAACAACTAAGGTAATCGAATTTTTTTTTTATAATGAATGATTGAAATTAATTTTGTTGTGTGTGTATATTCTGCTTAAATTATCTTTGAGTTATCTCATTCATTAATAGTGAGCTGTTCGCGTAATATAAATTCCAAAATGTACAAAATGGCTGCCATTAATTTTATATTTTTTTTTCTCAGTTATTTAAAAAATCTTTCCATTCTTCATGTATTTTAATTTAAATACTATTGCAAATCTATTGTTGTAAACTTGAAATGTTCAATTTTAAAATGTTTAATTTAAATAGTAAGCTTTTGTGGCTGACCACATGTTTTGTTTTATTTTGAAGCAATGGAAAGATACGGTTTTTTTTGACACGTTTTTTCTTTCTTAAAATTAAGGAACTGGATCTGTAACAAACTAAGGAATTGGCCTTTATAATCTAGAACTGCAGAATCTCTTAAGCTTGTCAGCTGAGTTGCCTCTAGAGCTGCGGAATCTCTTTTGTGAGCTGAGTTGCGTCTGGAACTGCAGAGTGTTTTGAAGACATCGTATGCTCACCTACCATTAAGACACGGACCAGACCAGTTCGACCGTTGAAATCCGGAAACACAAGATAAGTGTCAGCCAGGACCACACACACAATTTTTGAGTCATAGTAATACTAGTCAAATAACGTAAACCGTAAAATTTGTTAAAATCAATTAATTTTATTTTCTTTTATATGTAATATCAGTCATCAATCAAATTCGAAATTAAATCCGATTAATTGTTTTGAAATTTAAGTTATTTATTTTTCTTACTTTCAACTGACAAGTTAATGACAAATTTACTTTTATTGTACATCTAAAGGTATGGCGCCCAAATTAATTTAATTGAATTCTTTTGAAGTCTTTTTAATTAAAGACCTTGTCATTGACTTGAAGGTAAATTCTAAACGAATCCCACTGACCTATTTTGATCTGAGCTAGGCCTGAGGCTTGCAAGAATTCTTATTATAAGGATTTTTACAATGAGACCCAGGTAAGGGTTAGAAACGTATCATCTGGTGCAAAATATGTTTTTATAACGTAACTTTGAAAACGTAACATTTTTTATAAAACATTTTTTATTATAAAACGTAACATAAAGACAAATCCAGATGGTACCATAGAATGCTACAAAGCTAGATTGGTAATTAAAGGTTACTCACAAAAGAAAGGAGTTGACTACAATCAAACTTTTAGTCCAGTAGCTGAGATGAGCACAATTAGAACTCTGTTAAGTGTAGCAGCCAATGAAAGTATAGTTCTTACTCAATTTGATGTCTCAACGGCATTTTTAAATGGTTATCTTAGTGAATAAATATTTATGAGACAACCTGAGGGTTTTAGTGATGGAACAAAAAAGGTCTGCAAGTTATAGAAAAGTCTTTACGGACTTAAACAGGCCCCAAGGTGTTGGAATGAACGTGTTCATAAATTTCTGGTGAGTGTCGGCTTTATACAGAGCCAAGCTGATCCATGTCTATATATAAGAAGTAAAGATAAAAGGAAGCTCATACTGTCTTTGTATGAAGATGATGGAATTATTGCTTCATCTTGAAGAGCTGAGGGAAAAGTTCAAAATTACAACAAAGCCAGCTTCGTATTTTTTTGGTTTGGAATTGAATTTCAGAGAAGATGAATCCATTGAAATCGATTAGACAGCCTATACGAAAAAAGTTTTGGAAAGATTTGATATGACCAATTGCAAATCTATAAAAACCCCAATTCTAAAAGATTCAACGAGTCTCTGCAATAAAAAAACCAACTAAAATTTTCCATATAGACAAGCTGTTGGTGCACTAGCATATATAATGGTCAGCACTAGGCCAGATATATCATATGCCATTGGAGTAGCATCGAGAAACTTAGACAATCCAACCAGAGAAGATATTGTCAAAGTAAAACGTATTTTACGATATCTAAAAGGGACAGTCAGTTTTAGAATTATCTATAAAAAAAGGCGGGAATAAAATTTTGGAGCGTTACAGCGATGCTGATCACGGACGTGATATGCAAACAGGACATTCTACTAATGGAATGTTATGTATGTATGCAGGAGGAGCAATTGCATGATAGAGTCAAAAATAGAGTTCTGTTGCAATTTCCACCACCGAAGCAGAAATAGTTACAGCTAGTGTGTAACGTTTTTTTCATTAAAATAGGAATTCGCTTGTTTTTATCCGTGTTCAGTAATTATTAAATGGGTCCTTCTATACCCGCATTTTAACCACTTACTTTTGGATCGATATTCGAACGGCTGATTTTGTCGTCAGTGTCGAAGGCGTTTCTTCGCGAGCCTTTTTCCATAGATTCAGGGGGTTTTCTGCGACACTTTAGGCGAGTATGTGGCGTGTCCGCCCTGATGTTAATTGTGGGTATATGATCAGTTTGGGGTAGATAGGACCTCTATTTGAGTTTAGTTAGGCTATTTATTTGGTTTTAGAGGTTTGTTTGGTTATTTTAGCCTTTTCTGTCAAGAATATATTTCGTAATAGAGGGCGCTAATGGAACATCTATTTGTCACTAAGGTATGCTGGTATTATTTTGTTGGGAAGTGACGTCGGCTTCTTGCTTCTCGGAATTTGCAAATTCGTTCGACACGTTGGTTTGTTAAAGGTACTGTTTCCAAATTTATTGGAACTAGTTTCAATCCATAATTGGGATATTGCGAAACAACCTTTTGTTTAAAGTTACAACAGTGTGATTTGGTTGTATTTTTGGTGGTTACATGTTGTAAGAGCTCTTTTAGGAGGATATACTTAACCACGTGTTGAATCTCATAGTGCCCACATATATATGTAGTCTTTCTGAATAAGCACGTCAACAAAATTAGTGATTTGGTGGTTTTTCGTCCCCCTACTGCAGATTAAAGGGGTAAATATAGCTTGATTTTAGTCAGCATGCTTACTAATTTATGTTTCTTTTCGTTGTATATATTTTCAGTACATGGGATTGCCTATTAAGGGGTAGTATTTTAAAATCTAAGGGTGTAATTTGCCTATTAAATGTAATTGTTGGGTAGAACTCGCTTCACGAGCCGTCTATCTTGTTGCTTTGTAAATCTGAAGATTACCTACATAAATTAATAAGCCTAACTTAATTTTATTAGTAAATGTTGAGTAATTACTACCTATTTCTAGACCTCGCTTCACGAGAAGGCTATGTAGGTAACTGGTTATTTAATTTTAACTTCTTTATTAACTAGGGATAAATAGTTATCGCTGTTTTATCTTATACGTTTTCTTTAGGGTTCTTATGTCGGGCCAATACTTCTTGTGACGGGCTAATACTTCTTGTGACGGGCCCAGTACTTCTTGTGACAGGCCAATACTTCTTGTGATGGGCCAATACTTCTTGTGACGGGCTGATACTTCTTGGTACGGGCCAGTAGTCCTTGTGAAGGGCCAACACTTCTTGTGAGAGGCCTATACTTCTTGTGACTGGCTAGTATTCGTGTGACAGGCTAGTATCTTTGCAACCTGCTAGAAGATACCTTTAAGACAGGCAGTTTGATTTGTATGCTGCTAACGAAGCAGAGATAGGACATCAACCGTCTACTAGAGTTTTCCCAGCTGAAAGGAAGTCACGGTGTACCGCAAGTTTTTGCTTACTTATTTTTATATTACTATATTATATTTTGATCTATTTTATTGGGGGGTTATTAGTACATAACTTTATCTAAACCTAATGTAAACGAGTTTTAGGGGTGTATAGTTTAGAGTACATTTTATTAAACCCGAAAACGTCACCAAGGGCTCTTCGTGAGGTATATTACTTATGGGTAGTTAATATTTTTAATAAGTAACAGATTTTTACTAGCGTCCGTAAATAGATCACGATTATTTATTTATTTTGATAAATATAGTACACACCTCATGTGTTATATTTTTAAGATTACCCCTAGTCCCACTTAATTATTTTTAAGACGAATATAGCATTTTAGTTGTGATTATTACTCCCAGTGATGCTGGATTATTGTTAATAGTTGGGAAATCTAATAGTTAATGTACTAAAGCATTTAGTTGTTAAATAAGTGTTATATTTCGAAGTGTGAACGAAGTTGACCCCCCAGGTTAACACGATAATTTATATTATTAAAATTTGGGTTTATAAATTGAACTTTACTTGTTATTTATCCCACTTGCTGATTGTCGGTTTGATTTCAAAATCGGATTTATTTTTGATCAGCATTTATTTTTTTTATGGTAAGGTAACATTTATATTATAGTAGGAGCATACTCAATTTGTAGCCGCTTGAAGGCCTTCGTAGAGGAGATGCTTATAGTTTGGCTATTTGGAGTTCGATAGTGAACTGTCTCTTGGATTGTTGGATGTGAGGTTAAACTCCTGCCGCCCACTCACATACATAACTTTTACTACGACTCACCCCTTCTTCACTGTAGTTAGTCGGCATCCAACATTTGGATTAATATAAATCCCACTTCAGGTGCTTAGGCACAGAAAGTAGGTAGCAAGTGAAACCGTTAGTTAAACTATTTGGCTAATAAGAATTTTAAATGAAATTACCAATGTACTAGAGATACCAAAATTATATATTGATAATGAGTCTGCCATCAAATTAGCTCACAACCCTCCATACGAATACCATAACAGAACTAAGCATATTAAAGTAAGACACTTCTTTGTTTGTGAATTAGTAACCGACGGAAGTCTAGAAGTTAAGAAAATAGCTTCAGAATTTCAGCTGGCTAACTTGCTAACGAAAGCCTTCTACAAACCAATTTTTCATCCATGTAATGTGTATGTATAGGAAAATAAATGCTTCCAAAACTGTTTGTATCTTGACCCCATTATTATTTATATAATTACAAGGGTGGACTTTTAGGCATTTTGTATAAAAAGTAAGTTTTCTCGAATATGAGTCGTTTTGAAATTTAATTGGAATTTTACGTATAAAGAAGATTATTAAACACAAGATTCTTTATTATTATTATTTTATTATTTATTAGAAATAAAAGGTATAATAAGAGATGTCGATACCCAATATGACACAGATTATTTAATGAATAATATTGAATCAACATCTCGTGTAATCAGCATTTACCGAACTAAACGCAAAGTCCAAAAGGATGATAAAATAGATTTCGTAGCAAAAAAAACTATTATAGTCACTTTTGAAGGGAACATTTTACCGGAATATGTTGCCTTTAATCGTGTCTTTTTTTTGTGTTGAACAATTTATCGGTAGAGTTATCCAATGTTATAAATGTCTGAGATTTGGACATGTCTCTAAGCAATGTAGGAGTACGGAAGAACGATGTATTAAGAACGATGTATTCAGTGCGGAGAAACTAAAAAAGAGGCTCACAAATGTGATAAGGATATTTCTTTCTGTATTCACTGCAAAAGTAATGACCATCTTTCTATATCCAAACAATGCCCGTTTTATGAAAAACAAAAAAAAAATTAAAAATATAATGGTAGAACATAAAACTTCATTTCTTGAAGCCAAACAATATTGTGATAAATCTTTTTCAAATTTTGCAAGTCAAAATTCCTTTTGTGTTTTATCAAATTACAATCAAAATTTTCCTATACTTCCTTACTCAAATCGAAACAAACCTTTATCTCAGCCAACGCCTCATAATGTAAATACAAACTTTGTCACATTATCTCAACCTAGCGGAAGTAAGTCTTCGCCTCCAAACAAAAAGAAGAGGAAAGCCGACTCTCCCTCTACACAGTCTCCTGTAATAAGGCCAATGTTCTCTTTTTCATTTGGACCTACTGAGTCCCTACCCCCTAATCCAAATAAACCAAATTATAATACTACTGAAACTAAAAAAAATATAACAAAAAATGTGTCAAGCTTCATAATAGATCTATTAGAAAATATTCGTTCAGTCGATGACATTCATTCAATTGATAAGCAATTCATAATTAAGAAAATAGAAAAGGTATTGGAGGGTATATTTTATTACCATTTAAATAGATAATATATCACAACAATATACGCTAAATATAATGCAGTGGAATACACGTTCCGCTGTAGCAAACAAAAATAGTTTAATGCAATATCTAATTAATAAAAAAATTGATGTAGCTCTTCTGAGCGAAACATGGTTTAAAAAAAATACAACATATAACTTTCATGGATATAGTTTAGTTAGAAATGACAGGCTAGATGGCTATGGAGGTGTAGCTATTTTAGTCCATAATTCAAATAGTTTTAGTGAAATAAAAATAAATAATATCTTACAAAATGTACAAGTATGAGGAATTAAAATTAAATATGCAAATTCAGATCTAAATTTTTTATCTCTTTATAGACCTCCTACAGTTAGAAGTAATGCGAATGATTGGGTGAACATTTTTTCACAAGTTAAAGGCCCGGTTATTGTGGGTGGGGATTTTAATGCCCATCACTCAATTTGGGGCTCTCATACTAATGATGCAGTTGGCTTGCAACTCATTAAAACCGCAGATGATCTAAATCTTTCTATTGTCAATAATGGTCAACCTACTATCTTAACTCGTCCTGATCAAAATGCTTCAATGGTTGATATTACTTTATGTTCCCCGGAAATAGCCAACAAAGTTAATTGGTCTGTTTATCCAGACACTTTGGGATCTAATCATTTTGTTGTCCACATGGAGCTTCTGTCTAATAGGATAATAGAAGAAATTAACCCTAAAAGCAAATGGAATATAAAAAAGCCAACTGGCCATTATATACTGCCTCCATTGACGTTTTTTTTTTTGAAAATAATTGTTATCAAATCGAAAGTATTTCTGAAAAATATCAATTCTTAATTAATAGTATAAACAATGCTGCACAAATATCAATCCCACAATATAAACCGTTCGCATGCAAACTTCGTAACTCTCCACCATGGTGGAATGCGGATTGTGACAAAATAATTATAGAACGAAAATTATCGATTTTAACTTATAAACAAAAAGCAAATTGTGAAAATTATATAGAGTGTCAGGCCATAATGGCAAAAACTAAGAAAAAACTTAAAATGATAGCAAAAGAAAATTGGGTAAATTTTGTTTCTTCGCTCAACAAAACCGTACCATCTTCCACGCTTTGGAATCAAGCAAGAAAATTGTACAAGAAACCAGTGGCCAATATTATACTTCTTGAAGATAAATGGGTAGAGGCATTTTTTGACAAAATTGCTCCGCCATCCGCTAAACCCTTTCCGGAGAGTAAAACAACCGTAAATAATCAAAAACATTTTTTACTAGAACCTTTTACTCATGCAGAACTAGACTATGCACTTAATAATAGAATGAATACCAGTCCTGGTTATGAAGAAATCAAATATCCCATGATCCAACATCTCCCCAGTATTGCCAAAAACATGTTACTGGACATTTTTAAGGGTATTCTTGTAACACCAAAAATAAATCAATTTAAGGAAGTTGTTGTCATCCCAATTCTTAAACCAGGAAAAGATCCAAACCTTGCTCAATCCTATAGGCCTATCTCTCTTATGTCCTGCATTCTTAAAACCTTAGAACGAATGATAAAACACCGATTAGAATGGTGGCTCTCTAGGAAAAACCTTTTACCAAAGTCTCAATTTGGTTTTAGGAAAGGATACGGCACATTAGATGCACTCACCACTCTTGTCACTGATGTTCAGCATACTCTTTCCAATAACAAATATTTGCCAACACTATCTATTGATATAGAAGGTGCATATGATAGCGTCTGCTTAACAATATTAAAATATAAAATGATTAACATATTCCACATACCTCCCCAACTTGCGGAAACAATTGTTGATTTTTATACACAAAGAAAGTTGTATATAAGAACACATAATAATAAAATTATAGGACCTAGATATAATAGTTCTGGCATTCCACGGGGTTCAGTATTGAGCCTCTTGCTGTTTAATATGTATACGGCCGATTTTCACGAAATCTGTATCAATAATCCATCTTTCAAAACAATACAGTATGCTGATGATTTTTGTATATATACCGAATCTAAAAAATATGATTCTTGTTTAAAATCTTTGGAAAAACTTCATAAATACGCATCTAATTGGTTTATAAGTAACGGTTTCCTAAAGTCATCCAGTAAATCTAATGTCTGCATTTTTTCTCGATACAATGTCCCAAATATCGAAAAACTAAAATTAAACGGTAACGATTTCCCTTTCTGCAAATCGATTAAATATTTAGGAATGGTTCTTGATAAGAAATTGACATGGAAACTACATATTGATCATATGCTAAATAGATGCAATAGGAGTTTAAATTTCTTGAAATCAATATCGAAAACCTGGTGGGGAGCGGATGTCGAAACTTCTTTGTTATTTTATCGATAGTACATAAGATCCATTTTAGATTATGATTGTATACTTTATGGATCAGCAAGTAATCACATTTTAAGAAGAATTGATGTCTTTCAAAATACGGTACTTCGCATTTGTATAGGTACTATGAAATCAACCCCTATCGATCCACTGCATGTCGAAGCATTAGAACCTCCATTATGCTATAGAAGAGAATATCTAGCAATAAATTTCTAATAAAAGTCCGATGTACCTTGGACCTTGTATGCTAGTATTTGTAAATTAAATCATTTTGATTTAACCCAAAAATATTGGATACATAAACAATCTCCTCCACTTTGTGAAGCTTTTAGAAATATTAGCAATTATGAGGATCTCATCAGTATAGATCAGTGCTTAGATTTTGAGGATTTCTTTGCCTTTTTTAACAATGTTAATGTTATACAACCAATTTATCATGAAAATCATAAAATAAGTTCCAATATTTTGAACTTACAACTAGAAAACTGGCCTGATTCTACAAAGATCTACACAGATGCTTCTAAAACTTCAGCCCTTCTACATCTACAGAGAACGTTTTTAAATTACCATCAAATGTTTCAATATTTAGTGCAGAATCAATTGCTATATATGAAGCTACAAAATACTTTAAAATATCTAATAATAATACTGCAGTTATTTTATCTGATTCCCTATCTGTATTACTTGCTATTCAAAGCCCAAAGCTTCCTTCCAATTCATCAAATGCTTATATTTTGCTCATTAAAAAGATACTATTCGAAATCCATAATACATCGAAAAAGGTTCAATTAATATGGGTTAAAGCACATATAGGGCTCAAATATAATGAGTATGTAGATGTTTTGGCTTAAAGCGCAACTACCAATGGCTTACCGACAAGTTATCAGCTGTGCAATTTGGATGCTTTTGAAATTGAGAAACAACGTCAAATGAAAAATTGGAGAAAATCTTGGAAAGACTTTTGCAAAATCACTACAACTCAATATTCAAAAATACAACCAAAAATTTCGAAAGTGCATTGGTTTAAAAACTTATCCAGCACATTTATTCAAAATCCATGTTATAGATTCGGAGATATGTACTATGTGTCAAGAGAAAGGTGATCATATTTTCTTTAGTTGTGCAAACTACACCCAACAATCTCAAGATCTGACACAAGATCTAACTAAAAATAATGTATTTCCTCCATTTAACATTTGCCATCTCCTCTCACTTAATCAAACAAAAATTTACGACCTCTTTATAAAATTTGTGTATGAAAGTAAAGTATGTTTGTAATTAATATTAGTCTTGCAACCTATGTTCTAACCCAATTGTTATATACCTACCTTTTCGTGGCCTAGTTTTGTGTGTAAAAAAAATGTCTTGACGGGCCCCTAGACAAGAAGAAATGTTTTCCTTTGTTTATATTCCTTGCTTGCCTTATCTTCTGTTATATATTTTTCTTCTTTTCTTGCTTAGGACAAAAGTGTGTATGATTGAATGTATGTATTTAGAGTGATAATGCAATTTAAACTTATATAATATATTCCGCGACTGGTTGAATGGCAAGTGCCCAAACAAAAAAAAAAAATTTTTTATAATATCATAAATTAGTTAAATAACTAAAATATTTTTAGAAAAATTTCAATTAACTTACCCTTACACAATATAGACAATAGAACACTACCTACTTACTAAAATAAATTCAGATGTTTGTGACAATTTTATACATACGAGTACATACAAAAATGGTCTGCATGCAAGCAATCAATTTGTTCATGTATGATTTAGTATTTGTCCGCCAACCACAACATTACTATTTTATAATCTCGAAGGAAAGAGCATCAAAATCGTATAAATTTGGACGTAAGTTGCCTTAAGAGTATATTTCATTTTTTTAGTAGAATTGTATTAGAATGTCGGTAGGACAAAAACTAATAGGCCCCCTCTAAGAATATTACTCCCATTTATAAAGTTGAAAAGTATATATTATAATGACGGAATTAGAGTCATAGTAGGAGACACATGCAACCTTCAACAAAATTGTATAATCCATAGAACTCTTACTGAAAGACAATTACAGTACAGTAATTGTACTTGCAGCTGATAATTTAAAGATGCATCCAGTCGAACTAGTTTAATTCCTATAACAAATTTGACATAATTTGAAAATTAAACTTTTTATATTTAAAATAACAGGACTTTTTTACCACTTCAGCAACATCAGTCTCAGTCTCTATAGAATCATATTTTTGGTCACAAGAAATAAAAGCGGATTAATGACCCATTCTTTAAAATATGCATGTACTTAATTTCTTAGCTAGCACAGGGATCGTTGAAAAATGTTACACAAAACTTACACGCTCTTTTGTTTTAAAATTAAGTATTTTTTACTTTTTTTTTTTTGTTAAAATTATTAATTATGTTAATCTCATCTCTTTAAGTGGATTTAAAATAAATGTTTTACCCATGCGATATGAAATAAGTATTTAAATATAACCAGCTTTGTTATTCTAAAAATTCAATAATAATAATAATAATAATAATAATATGGTAAAACGTGAATATTTCTACATATGCACCCAAGGAAATTTTCCTAATATGTTATTACTTACTGTTAACACGGTTTACATAATTTGAGGTAAACAATGTTAACATACGTGATAATTAAATTAGGTAATTTTTATTTTTTAATATTTATTTTACACTGCTGTTAGATGTTCTAATTGCTTAGCTACTGAAACAATCTATGTAATTGAAGAATTAGTATAAATAGAAGCTAATTAGCCATTATAGGTTATTGCAGTTTTTATAGATTAAAAAATGATCCCAATAATATCGAAAGGCAAATTAAATAATGTACATAGGATACCAAATTTTTCAAACTTTTATTTTGGCTACTTCATATTTATATAATTTTGATTCAAATCTTGCTAAATTCCCGATAGTTTTGAAAGTATTGTCACGTTGTACGTGTTCTTAAGCTAAATGTCACGATATTCGCGCTCTTTAATAATTATAGGAATATCTATGTCCCAGGAGGTTAAGCAGTAAAGTACATCACTCTAAATAAATAAAGTAAAAACTATATTACCTTAAACTTGGCTTCGTAACCCTCCAATAAATATCTTGGGCACATGTCGCAACCCTTGGCTAACTATTCAAAAACGCAATTATTTAAAATACAAAAGGACTATTAATTCACACTATAGAGATCCTAAGCCACCGGTCGGAGTCTCAGTGATTTGGAGCCGCTACTGGAAATCTCCTACAAGGGGAGCCTCCTATGGGAAAGATCCTGCCCTGTGCGTCCCCTCGATAGAACCTTTATAACCTCTGCATAGTTTATTGTTATGACACTAATGTTTAACAATTATTAAAGAATTACCCTTTCACATGATTGCAACTTAAAACAAATTGTCGACATAATAAAACTAAACTAAAGAAGAAGAAGAAAATGAAGAAGAAGAAAGAAGAAATTAAGTTATAAGAACCGCTATAAAAAAGCCATTGCCGCTATTCATGTTAACAGTTGAAAACGGTGCAGACAGTAAAAGAATTTACGAAATTTATACATTACAAAACCTAATAATCCAAATTGAGCCAGTGAGAAGCCCAAAATTGATATCCATCGCAAACGGTGCCAGAGATATGGACATACTAAACATTTTTGTAATAGAAAACTAATGTATGTTAAATGTGCCAAAAGCCATCTTACAGGAGAGTGTGATAAGCCGGCAAGTGCACCAACAAAATGTGCATATTGCAACCAAGCACATCCAGCAAGCTATAGAGGATGGGAAATGACGAAACAGAAACAATACAGAAAAGATCAGGTAAGCAAAACTAACCACAATAGAAATAATACCCAAACTAGACGACCTATCATTAGCAATGCACAAAGAATGACAAATTTAAAATACTC
Source organism: Psylliodes chrysocephalus (assembly GCA_927349885.1). Lineage (NCBI taxonomy): Eukaryota > Metazoa > Arthropoda > Insecta > Coleoptera > Chrysomelidae > Psylliodes > Psylliodes chrysocephalus. Next base: position 35,606,525 of record OV651823.1, read on the forward strand.
AAACGTGGCTAGTAATAATAGACCTGATCAAACTGAAAACGAATCTTCAACGAACCAAATAATGCCTATGCTCAATACAATTCTAGACAGAATTACCAGATTACCTTCCTCCAAACGTCTAGACATGCTCAATGGAGCGTAAAGTCTTAATCATTGTAACGTGGAATGCCAATGGATACCTTAACCATGGAGAATATCTAGTCATATTTTGTTAGTACTGCAACTGTGATCTATGAAAAATGTTCAAAAAAATTGTAGTTTTAGTTTAGTAAAGAACTGGATAGTTGCTAGAAATTAAACCTTTACAATTTGTAGGTAGCTATCTTTTAGCTGAGGGAGTATAGAGTTTGATGTAAGAATGAGTCAGAAACACACATTTTGTACATTCGGGTTAAAGAGAAGAAACTATTTTCTATTCTAAAAATGTGACGAGATGAAGTAAAATGATTTTTAAGATGATTAAGAAACATTTATTTTGTTAAATAATACCTTGGATGAGTTCCAACTCGCGGTAAATCTGGTTCATGGGATGATGAAAGTGATGAGTCATGAAATTAAAGAGACAATGAGAATTTAAAAAAACTAATTTACTAGGCAGAATTTTTGAAAGGGTTGTTCCCTATTGTAAAAAAATATTTTAAATGGAAAATAAAAAGTTTAATTGATACGAGATTTGCTACAAACTGCAACCACAGAAAACTTAAATGAAATTGATAATAGGGAAATTCTACAATCTGAATCACCAGCTGCAGATCAAAAAGAAAGCATTTAAAAAAAAATGATACTCGAAACAAGTTTCGTAAGAAATGGACGGAGACTCCAGAATTTAAGTCCTGGCTAGGACCATGCAGCTCTAATAATCGTATTCTAAAAAGGAAGACCAAGGGTGATATGGCATATTGCAAAATTTCCAAGAAAATTATATTTTTAAGCATAGTAAAACTGATTTACACCTAAGAAATTCTAAATGCATCAGTGGCAATAGAAAAATTGAAGACGTTATTAATCAAAACCACACTGAACCAGTTAGACGTGCAGAAATTAAATTGGTTGCTTTGTTTTCATCTTTAAATATAGCATTTCATGCAATTGATAAATTATGTGAAGCACTACCTGTGATTTTTCCTGATTGTAATATTGCTAAAAAAGTTTCCCTGCATCGCACTAAGACAACAAAAATATTACAAAATATTTTAGCTCCTCATTTTTTTATTTGAACTTAAGTTGGGATTCCGAATAATAGTAGATGAAACAACTGATGTATGCAGTAAAAAACAGTGTGCTATAGTGCTGATATATGGTGCTAAACATTTTTCAATAGAAACTAAATTTTTGCAAACCGTTGAAATTACATATAGTACTGCTCAAGGTTTGTTTAATAGTATAATGTGTTGCTTAAAAAAAAAATAACATTTCAGTAGAATATCTAGTAGGATATTCAAGTGACACTACAAATGTTATGTTTGGAGAGCATCATTCATTGGTAAGTTTTCTGAAGCAGCAGTTTCCACATATCGTTTGCATTAAGTGCCCAGATCTGTTGAAGATTTACTAAGAAATATAAGCGCTCACTTTTCTCGTAGTCCTAAAAGACAGGAAAAATTTGTAGAATTCCAAAAAATTTTTCAAACATATATTCACATAATTCTGCTGCCAAGTACAACAAGATGGTTGAGTTTAAAAGCATGTATAGATAGAGTGTTAGAACAATACCAACCTCTAAAATACTATTTTATTGAGTCACTTGCTTCTGATCCCTCTAAAACCATTGAAGAACTAATAAATACAATAAATAACTCGTGCACTTTAATTTATTTAAAATTTATGAGTTATGTATTGGAATTAACCAATGATTTTAATTTGCTTTTTCAGAAAAACAAATTAAAAGCTGAAGCTGCTGTTGAAAACCTTGTGAATGTGCTGTGCTCTAATTATATGAATGCTAAATTTATTAAAGACAATAACATGTTGAAAACTGCTCATACAAACCCTAAATATTTTTAACCCATTATCATAGTACATTGTCTGATATAGACTATAATGATCTCAACCCAGTAGAAAAACTAACTTTTTAAAAACTTGACTATCTTTTTATGTTGAATTAGTCTCACAAACTAAAACTCGTTTTTCATTTAAAGATGAAATAATTCAAATAGTGGATCCAAAGATAGCACAAAAGGGAGAAATTTTAACTTTGTATCCTGTTTTACAAAGATTTCCTTTCTTGAATGTTAATCCTCAACAATTGGACAATGAGTGAAGAAATCAAGCACTTTTAGATTTTGTCGAAAATAGACTTTCTTTAGATTTACCTACTGATGAATATTGGGGAAGGGTATTTATATTGAAAAATTCTGCAGAAGAAATGTTTCAAAATTTGATAACGGTAGATTAGATTAGATTATATTAGGAGCTGAACGTTACTTGTCCTTGTCCACCGCGACCTTTTCAGATCTATTGTGGGACTCCGCTTGTTCTAGAGTATGTCGTTTAGCCTGGTCTTTTTTATTAGACTTAGTAGCTTTGACAGTGGCTCCAGCATGTAGTTGCATGCATTTGGCTTTTCTTCGCCCAATGTTAGAAACCTCATTCTTGCCAGGCCTTCACATTGGCACAGGACGTGGAATGATGTTTCCTCTTCATCTTTACAGAACCTGCACAAAGTTGCTTCTTCTGCTGGATTTATGACACTCATGTGCCTTTTGAGGCGACAGTGTCCGGTAAGAAGGCCTACTGTTACCCTAACGATTTGACGCTTTTGATCCAGTAGGTCTTTCGTGAACTTGGCCGATGGTTCCTTGATGAACTGTTTAATCTGTCTTAGGCTTGGATAGTTGTTCCACCATTCCTGAGACTCTTTTTGCATCTATTGTGTAATGGATGCCTTGCACAATGCCTTAGCAACTCCACAGAAGGGTTCGGGGCCTGTCATAGCCTTATCTGAGCCTTCTCGGGCTAATTCGTCGGCCTTTTCGTTGCCCTGATATCCCTCATGACCTGGAACACAGGCTAGGGTCACCTTATTTTGACTACTTAGCTCTGTCAGGTCTTCTAGACAGTCTTTCACTAGTCGTAATTTGATTTCTGGTGAGAGATATGGCAATAGTTTTGCCTGATACTTGCTGATTTAATATTTCTCTTGCACAGTGTTGTATGGCTATTATTTCAGCTTGATAACGGTAATAAAAGTCCTAATTATTCTTCCCTTTTCCAATGCATCAGTAGAGAGGGTATTTAGTTCTATCAAAACAATAAAAACGGATCACCGAAATAAACTAAAAACAGAAACTTTAAATGCTTTTCTTTTAACTTCAGAGACAATATCGGATCCAGTTTTAGATAAGAACCTCATAAAACTGTTCTTAACACTAAGATTTGGAGTTAGCAATTTACAGGGATAAAGACTAACTTAATATTTTTGTTTTTTTACAGAGTGATTTTTGTTTTTATTTCTAATAAAGAAATGTTTTTTTTTTTGAATTTTATGGTTTTAGAACAAGCCAATTTGTTTTTAATAAAATGTTTTGACCAAAACTGTTTTTTATTGATTCGAACGTAAAAAATTGTTTTAAGTGTAGTGATAATTAAAAATGTATTTAATATCGAGTGTACAGTGAATTTCAATAACCATTATCCACTTATTTTTCATTTTTAAATTAAATAACTCGATTTTTTATATTGGCAGTAATGTTGCGCTTTTAGTTCGAAAATTGCACATTTTGTTGGCTATATTGCGCTTGTACTTCGTCAGTATTGGCAACACTGTCAACGTGGTCGATCTCCCTGCTCAGAAGTATCGGCTACTCGTTACGTCATATTATTTGACTTGTATTTTCAATGTTCGATTATAGTGGTGTTTACTCATATTTGGATTTTTAATTTTTAATTATATTTATACCCCCTTCGTTTCTAACAATATCGTGTTTTAGAGATATTTGCAAAAACTATTTTCCCTAAGGGCTGCAGAAGCAACACATGATAGGCTACATGCCTAATTATGCACAATCAAATTTCATATTACGGCATTCTCTTTTATCGTGAGCTTACTTTTGTCAATTGTTACTGTGACAATTATAATATCTTTTTCAGTTAAAATTGGCTGCTTTATTTAATTTTATCTTTATCAAATTTTGGCCGAGTTTTGTTTTTACTAAAGAGTATTACTGAAAATGACAGTATGTAGGGTTTGGTCAATAAAATACATTCCGTACGCTCTTATTAGATTTTTTAGAGATCTCCTTGTATATATTTCTAAAGCAAAATTGACCGGAAGCAAACATAGCGTGTGCTATCTACATTATGTATAACCACGAACATTTCTTTTGATTGGCTAGGGACCAACTACTTTTTAATCTGCCATTGAGACCGATTACAATGAATCTAAATAGTATAAAGAATTACAGCGGCCTGGTCCCATTTCTTTGATCAATATATGTATAGTAAAAGTGAATTTATCGGTTCATTGAATAATGCTGTTAAACAAGGCGAACATTATCGTACACAAAACACATTATATGATAATGTAATAAAGCTTGACTTAGTTCAGTATAGGTACATGAGTTGTTCTTTTAATTGCGATACAATTCGAATATTAAGTGTCTCTCTATATATTACGGTATTTGAAACAAAGGTGAAAACATTCAAATCCATGAATTTTTAGTATATTCAATGCATTTTGTAATATTCGGCATTCCCTTCAATTCCCTGCACGTGACAGTCACATCAACGTTTTTTAAGAGAAGTGTTTTAAAGTTTACTTTTTTTACTTTTTCTAAAATTTTAATCAGTTTGTTTTGAAAAAAATCTAAAAAGATTTCTTTCTAATGAAAATAATAAAAAGTTAAAAAGCGCTAGATGGGAACAATATATTTAATTTTTGCCTACAGGAGCATTTGTTTATCTTACAATAAAAATGAACAAAAAATACTTTAAAAGCTTTTTCGTCTAGAAGGTGACACCAACAAAATGTATGTTTTTCTAATATTTACAAGTGATAAATAGTAGGTAAGTAATTTAAATTTATTTTGTTTTATGTTTGTATACTTTGTTATTTTTAACAAACAGTAATTTCGCTAAAGAGATTCTACTCCTTCTTATAAACGTTAATGATCACCCAATTACCATCAAGAAAGAAACCAGAATCGGAACTTGTGCACCAGTAACTTCCATAATAACTTCTGATAATTCCAATGACAAATTCGAGAAAATGATTACAGTTGCTGATCAATCTTTGAATCAATTAGAGAAAAAGAAAATAAAGAAATTTCTTCGACGGTGTCGTGACATTTTTGTACCAAAAGGAGGAAAAACAGGAAAAACTTTTGTTATAAAACACAAAATTGACACTGGTGACGCCAGGCCGATTCGTCAATCAGCTCGAAGATTTCCAAAGGCCAAAAGAGAGGAAGCTGAGAGGATTGTTCGGAAAATAGAGGAAGACAGAATGATAGAACTGTCTATCAGCCCATGGGTCTCTCTGGTAGTACTGGTCCAGAAAAAGGATAAATCTACGAGGTTCTGTGTGGTTACCGTCAGTTGAACAATGATACCAAGAAAGATAGTTATCCTCTGCCTCGAATCGACGATACCTTAGACACATTGACCGAAAGTATTTTCTACCTTAGATTTAAAGTCTGGATACTGGCAGGTGGAAATGGACCCAGTATATAAAAAAAAGACAGATTTTACCACCGGATCTGGATTGTGGCAATTCAATGTTAAGCCATTTGGATTATGTAACGCCCCCGCAACATTTAAAAGACTTATGGAAAATGTATTGAGAGGGTTATCCTGGAAAATATGCCTGATGTATTTAGACAATATCGTAGTCTTGAAAAAGACATTTGATGGACATCTAAAATACCTAGATGTTCTTAAAAGACTTCAAGCTATCCAACTTATGCTAAACCCCAAGAAGTGCCAACTATTTCAAAATAAAGTTAATTACCTGGGTCATTTAGTCAGCAAGGATGGCGTGGCTGTTGATAAGGAAAAAGTCGCTTCCATCAAAGCGTAGCCACAACCAAAGGATAAACACTAAATTAAAAGTTTTCTTGGACTTTGTACCAACTACCGAAGATTCATCAGGAAGCTTGCAGATATTTCTGAGCCATTAATACGACTCAAAGAAGAATCGAGAGAATTCTGCTGGGATGAAGACTGCCAAACTGCCGTTGAAACACTAAAGAAGCATTTAACAACAGTGCCAATACTAGGCTACCCACTACCAAAGGAAGAATTTATTTTCGATACTGATGCCAGTAATGTGGAAATTGGATGAGTTCTTTCACAAATTCAAAAAGGGAAATCCTCATTTAGTTTTGAGCAAATTTGGTCTGATGAGTTTTTTCTCCGACGCATAGTTTTCGTCCGACGCATAGTATTCTGCATGGAACAAGTGAAAAATGTGTCTTTTATGGATCAATATTGTTATGTGATAAACTTAGATTATTTACAGACTAAGACTAAACTACTTTTACAAATAAGTTAATACCATTTACAACAATTGCTGAAAATGCCCGCCGCCTACTGCAACGCATGCGTCAATTCGCCTTAACATTGATTGACGTACTCTTTCGAATATACCTGGTGTCTGATTAATAATGGCATACGATTCAAATATCCTGTTTCTTAGACATTGCTCATTTTGAACGGATGTTTTGTAAACTAGTGTCCTTAAGTGGCCCCACAGAAAAAAATCGAGAGGATTTAAATCTGGTGATCTGGAAGGCCTGGCTTGCGGTCCCACTCTTCCTATCTAACGATTAGGATAATTCTCGTTCAGAAATTGACGTGCAGCCAAACAAAAGTGTGCCGGTGCGCCATTGTGCATGAACCACATCCTGTTTCTGGTAGCCAAATCAATTTCTTCTAAATGTTCAGGAAGCTCGTGCTCCGAAAATCTTCTGTACTCTTCGCCATTTAGCCTTTGTGGAAGAATGCAAGGTCCAATAAGGTGGTCCCCGATAATTCCGACCCAAATATTTAGAGAAAAACGATCTTGGAAATTATTTTCTATGATAGTATTGGGATTATCCTCAGACCAGATATGGTTGTTGTGGAAGTTCATGATGGCGTTTTGAGAAAAAGAAACTTCGTCTGTAACAAGTACATGGCCTAAGAAATCCGGGGTTGTTAATAATTTATTTCGCAGCCAAACGCAGAAATCTACTTTGAGAGGAAAATCTCTAGGTAGTAATGCCTGTACACGTTGAATATGATAAGAATAAAGTTGTTAAGATTTTAAAATTTGCCACACAATTGTATGCGTAATATTCAATTCATGGGCAATTTTCCTTGTACTAGTTTGCGGGTCTTCTTCAATTCTATTTAACACAGCTTCTTCAATTTCAACTGTTCGAACTGTCACAGGCCTTCCTGGGATATCAATTGTTCTTTTAAAGCTGCCAGTTTCACAAAGTCTTGCGTGAATATTAATAAAAGTTTGAACATGTGGAACCACCCGTTGAGAAAATCGGGCTTGATACATTCTTTTTGCAGCTTGTGCATTACCGTGAGCTATTCCGTAGACGAAATGAATGTCTACCAATTCTGCATTGGTATATTCGTACATTTTGAACACAATAATAGATAATAAATTATTACATACATACATTTTTAAATGACAACAACCATGATCTTTTTTTTTTAAATAAACTCATGACTGATTCCGCTACCATGGAAACCTCTCGGTTGTTTGCAAGGCTTGCTATGCATGTATGTACAATTGTACATTTTAGTAATTTGACTCTGAAATAAAAGGGACTTTATTTTTTAAAGCGTAAACTGTGCATCTAACGAAAAAACTCAAGAGATTAAATTTGTTTAAAAATAAATGAGGATTTCAAAAATAATTTTTGTTTTAAGATGAAGCAGTGGCATACTATTTTTTTCTGCAAAAATATTTAATACAAACCCCGTAGGTATGGACGCCACTGGTAGAAAACATAAATTTGTACATCAAAAAATGCATCTTAATGCATAGTATACGTGTACCAACTTTCATCAAGATATCTATAATAGTCTCACAGTTATTGGGAAAAATAGATTTTTTCTGAAAACTTTACCACCCTGTAGCACAAAAGTTAAGAGGTTTAGGACACGTGTTCATATGAACTTTCTGCCTTAAAATTAGTCATAGATTCACTATTTAAAGTTTGTACAAGTACTTAATAAACACCCTAAATATGAACGGCTCCCTATATTTGGAAAATCTATTAAAAATAAATTATTACACTTGAAAACTAATTAAATATTAACATCTCCCTATATTCGGAAAATTTACTAAAAATAAATTATTAGAACTGAAAACTATTTAAATATTGACGGATCCCTATATCCGGAAAATTTACGAAAAATAAATTATTGCAATTGAAAACTATCTAAATATAAGGAAATGTTTATGGTTCATTAGCGCAGGAGGCTAAGCGATCTGGGAATTATGAAACTCCCTGTGTACGGAACATTTATTAAAAATAAATTAATACACTCGAAAACAATTTAAATATTGAGAAATAATTACGGTTCGCTAGCACAGGAGGCCAAGCGGTCCGAGAATTATGAAATTCCCTATATACGGAAAATTTTTAAAAAAAAATTAATACACTTGAAAACAATTTAAATATGACGGTAATCAAATGCAAGCAAATAAATAAAATCAAAGTTGTCGGAACCCCCTCGTATCTTAACCACGAGCGATGGGAAGCAAAAATTTTCGTCTAGTGAGAAACATAGGTATTCATGCGGTGTTTTGGACGGCGGAGACGACGATCGTAGAAAATAATATTTTGAAATTTGCCCAGAGTCGATCGAGAGCGTGTGTGAATTTAATTTTACAAAAGTCGTCTGGCTTCATTTAATAACTAATTAAAGTTGAAGGTGGTAGCCATGTGTGAGTTATATGTTCAAAAAAGAGGTAAATAAAAAAAGGGTGGTCCTTAAGATCTCACAAGAGTAATTTAATACGACCGGTTTCGAGGAGATCAGATCCTCATCATCAGGTATGGTCTAAAATAGATAGGTAAAAACGAATGAGCTCATAACTAATAAAGTGGATTTAAAAAATTATGAAAGTTGTCAAATATCAAGAACTCTCCCGTATTACTCATCTATTTAAGACTAAGCTTAGAGATTATCACAGGGTCGGTGTAAAAAACAAGTATTCGAGTATTTTTTAAGAAATGCATAAAAACAGTAGTTGCAACAAAAAGTTGATGTTAAAACACAAGTAGGTCTAAAACTATTAATTAAAATTATTAAAATATTTCACGAACGGACAGACATTAAGACAAAACAAATTTAAAACTTGAAAGTGTTTATAATTCTGAAGGTATAATTTTTTATTTTAGATTAAAGATACTAATTAACGCCCTCTAGATATAAATAGACGAATTAACAATTCTAATATTTAAGAAAAACAGTTTAGAGGTTGTCAGATTTAAATATTTTGACATCGGCTAATAGATGGCGTTGGAGAAATAAATGTTTCTTAATTAATAATATAGGTTTTAAAATGAATTATTTGAATTTGTATGTAATAATAAACAAAATGAAATAAATTAATTATTATTGTTACACGTAGAGTCTAGCATTAGCGTCTGAAAATAATTTTTAGATGTACTTAATGTTAAAATTAAGAAGTTGGTAACATATCAACGGAAAAAGGAAGGAAAGTGGTATTAAAGGAAAGAAAGAAAGAGAAAACGAAAAAAAAAGAGAAAACTATTGATTTGCTTAGTTGTTTTTTGAAGTAATGTGTTGAAAAATGAAAATGGAAATGGAGACAGAGTAAAAATAGGGAATAGATAAGATAAGTATAACTAATAATTAAAGTCAATAGAATATGTCTGATTTTTTTAAGAGCTATGACGTCTTGCCAAAAGAACAACACGGTTTTATTAAAGGCCGATCCACATTAACAAACCTAATGACCTGTTTAAACGATTGGACTACGTCTGTGGACAATAAAGAGCCTGTCGATGTCGTATATCTTGATTTCGCTAAAGCCTTTGATCGTGTTCCCAAAAAGAGATTGCTTTATAAATTGGAAAAAGCTGGCATTCGCGGCTCTTTACTTCTCTGGATAAGTGATTTTTTGTCAAATCGCATCTTCAAGGTAAAAGTTGGACAGATGTTCTCGTCAGAGTATCCAGTTCTAAGTGGTGTCCCTCAAGGCTCTGTCATAGGGCCATTACTATTCCTGGTATACGCTGCAGATCTAGGCAAAGACTTAAATTCTAATATTTCGTGTTACGCTGATGACACTAAGCTATACTGTAATCCTGTGACAGATTCTACCCAGCTACAAAAAGACCTTGAAACTATTTCAAACTGGTGTGACACCTGGCTGCTTCCTTTAAACGCGGAAAAATGTGTCGTCCTGCATATAGGAAAAAATAACCCGTGCGTGAACTATTATTTAAACGGTAGTGCGTTAGCAACTGTGAACTCCTATAACGACCTGGGACTCATTGTAAACTCTTCATTAACGTGGTCAGAACACATATCAGCGGTATGTAAACGTTCGAACTCAATGATCTATCTATTAAAAAAGTCCTTTACGCGTGTGAACTTTCAAACATTTTCTAAACTTTATACAACTTACGTTAGACCGTTGATGGAATATGTCGGACCTGCGTGGTGTCCTGATTTGGTTTCTGATCAAAAAAGATTGGAAAATGTTCAACGCTACGCTACTCGAATACCTTTCGGCAGAATCAGACCATCGTATGAAGAACGGCTTAACATGGCGAATTTGTGTTCATTTGCCCACAGAAGATTAAGGGGTGATTTAATTGTGACATACAGAATTCTTCATTGTACTTTTTCATCAAACCTCTATAGTATACTCCCACGGAATACAGATGAGCGCCTCCGTGGACATGAATACAAGTTGAGCAAAGAATATTTTAAAACACGTACCCGAGAAAACTTTTTTTGTAATAGAGTTTTTTATACTTGGAATAATTTACCCTCGAGTGTTGTTCGCGCACAGTCAGTAAATGTATTCAAAAACCGACTCGATGACTTTTTTAACGAAAACTAAAAGTTTATTTTTAGTGCTTTGTTTGCATTATGTTATTTGCTAATTACTTATTTAATAATTGTCTTTGTTATTGAACTTGTAATTTTGGGCTTAATAGGATTCATTCCTCAGCCCTAATTAGTTTGTAATAATAATAATAATAATTTTATAGGGAGATTTTAAAGTAAAAGGGGGGTAATTTAAGGGAAAACGTAGATTTTTAAAAAATAACTGAGAACGTGGGTGTGGATTCGGAAAAGACTTGTGAGTTTAGTGATAATGCATTGGTACTTTTTCCTAATCTAAATATTTCTAGGTTCTCTAAATTATTCAATATCAACTTGTTGTGGCAAATGTGGAGTACCTTAAAGCCATCCCCTGAGTCAAAATCGTGATTGGACCTCTATTTTCAATAACTAATTGTGAACGGGGAACGGAATGATTCAAATACAGCTGAATAAATAAAAAAAATAAAAGAAAAGAAATTTACATGAAGTGAGGTGCGGAAATTAATTTAGACGTCTTTTTGGGAATTTAGATAACGTCGTCAGGAGAGAGATCACTCTAACCCGGAAACGGATCGAATTTCCGGAAAAGAAAATAAAATAATAAAATATTAAAAAAAATTTGAAACGGGTTGAACCTCTCACTTCAATGTTAACAGGGCGGTTTCTAAGAGAGATTAGATATAGTCGTTGACAATAAGAGCACTCAGAGTCTAGCCTACGTCCAGCCTAAAATAAAAATTGCCAACGCTTTCCCACTGAGGGATGAAATGAAATATCCTGGATATGAATAATAGTTTTTCACTTGTCGCACGGGTGTCCCAACTAATTATATAAAAGTCAATATAAAAAATAATATACGGTTTCTACCTTAGAAGATAAACGGGGTTATTCAATGAACTTTTTCGAAATCACGGCACTCACGGAGTATTTACTAGGCACTATAGAAAGGGCGAATAGTTTTCGGCTGTCAGCAATCAAGAGAATAGAGCTTACGGTGGTCGGCAATCAAGAGAGTAGAAGAGCTTACGACAGCCGGCAAGCAAGAGAGCGTAATTCCCAGATGTGATTGAATTTATGCTTTTCGGTGGGGATACCACTACTACAGCCGACTGTTTACAATTTAAAAATAAAAAAAAATATCCTAGTATAGTCCATCCAAACAATAAGTCAACTATAAAGGAATACCGCAAACGCAAAAAAAGTTCGGCACCTGTCTGAATAATTCGAAAAAAAATTGGTATAGGGAACGGGTTGCTTGTCGGAAGTCAGCTAAACTAACTCTTTGATAGACCGCCCATAGACGGAGATATATGTTTTTACTTAATAATTTAATTATATGTACGTATTATAGGTATATGTTTCTTTCGATTTGAAGATTTAAAATAGTAATTTTTTATATACATATATACCTAATTAGAATAAAATAAGTAGGATTTATAACTGATGTTTTCCTTCAACGATTTCAGTGTTTTAGATAAAATTTTGCATTTTTTCTCCAAGAAGCGTGAATAGCTTTGTCGGTATACTGCCTCTGTAAGTATATTGTTTTTGGCGGTGTATCGCCTTTGACGGCTATTGCCTTTGTCGGCATATTGTCTTTGTCGGCTTATTGTCTTTGTCCATTTAAAGAGCCGAATTTTTAACCAATGCCGAAAAGGAAAATGAAACGTATTTGAATAAAAATAATTATTTTTACTTTCAGTGGAGTTTTGTTTATCTTAGTGACCTGTTGAGTTTTGTACGGATAACAGCTCCTGCATCGTACTTTTTAAAATTTTGTAGAATATTAGTTTCTGTTTTATTAGTGTTTAGTTTCGTTTTATCAATAATCAGTTTGTGTTTTGGAGGTTATATAGTAATTTTAATAAACGAATAATAATTTTTGTGTATGTGTTATTAACTATGTGGAGACCGTGGGATAGTATTCCGAGCACCAGTACATCAAACAGTGATGGAGAAACTAATGCAGTACCTACGCAAATAAAAAATAAACTCTTTTTAAATGAACAGTCCCAGCAAATTTGTTTAAATGTTTATAAAATTTTGTTAAAACGTGGATATATCGAAAACACTTCTACCGTTCAAGAAGCAGCGTTTCTTACTGGTATATCGGTTTATAAAATGAACCAAATTATAAAAAATGGAATTTCCAGCAGAAAAGTCCGTGAAGACAAAGGTGTGCAAAAAAAATTAGATCCATCCATGGCCAAATCCGTTGTGAATACAGTGTATGAACTTTATAAACAAAATACCATTCCCACTCTTGATATTATACATAGACGCTTAAGTGAAACTTATTTCGATACAAATATAAAAAAATCTACATTGTATAATTGGCTGAAAAAAATCGGTTTTAAATACAAAACGATAGATAAAAGAAGCGCAGTGATGGAAACAAAACGAATAGTAAATTGGAGAAATTCCTATTTACAGAAAATTCGTGAATATAAAAATGAAAGCAGGCCAATTTATTTTCTGGATGAAACGTGGTATGATTCGCATGATACTGCAAAAAAGGGCTGGACAAACGATAATAAATATTGCCAAGCCTTAGGTATCCCTCCAAATAAAGGCATTCGACTGATAATATTAAACTGTGGCTCAGAGGACGGTTGGGTTGACAATGCCTTACTATTAATTGGAAAAAAAAAATGATAGCTGCCAGATTGATTACCATTCAAATATGAATTCCGATATTTTTGAAGGATGGTTTACGAATTCACTGTTGCCTAATTTAAAGCCAAAAAGTGTAATAGTTATGGACAATGCTTCATATCACTCCAGGCTTAAGGAAAAAATACCTAATAAAAACTCTAAGAAAGATGAAATTCAAGAATTTTTAATGAATCACGATTTGTATTTTGATGAAAAATATAAAAAAGATGAACTTTTGGAAGTCCTAAAAACTAAAAATTTTGAAAAAAGTATATAGTTGACGAAATTGCAGCTGAAAGAGGCCATACAGTTTTAAGGTTACCACCATATTTTTGTATTTTCAATCCTATAGAGTTACTCTGGAGCCAATTGAAACAAAATATTCGGAGAAAAAATATATTTCCCAAATTTGATTCTCAGGTCGTCAACTTGATCAAAGAACAAATGGACGCGATCGGAAAATCGCAGTGGGAAGCAGTTATAAAACATGTGTATGAAATAGAAGAGGAATACAGAAACAACAGCGGCATACACGTAAATAATGGAGAACGATTTATCATAAATCTCAATGAGGATGACGACGACGATGATATAATTAGTGATAACGAGGAGAAGGAAGACGAGGAGCAGGAATTTGGAAACAATCAGAAAATCTGAGTTAAATCAGCAATATGTAAGTCACATTTTAATTTTATAAGTCGGTCTATGTTTAGGTTATTTCTACATTTACTTTGTAATTTTAATTTTAAAATATTTTTTATAACTAAATTAATAAAATGTTGACGTTCGTATTCGTTTACTAATCGAGAAGTCACTTGGGAAGTAACCCAACCAGTAGAGATATGTTTGCACTATAACCAATTAAATCAATTATTTCCTACCTATTTATATCTATAAGAAGGTAGGTATGTCATGCAGAATTGATATAAAATAAGAAACCTTTATTTCGAAAGAATTGGAAATGCACTAATTAAAATATTTATTCCAGAGACGGCATTTTATTTTTCCGAAAAAAATTATATACCGACAGTCGATAATTTCAATAGACACTTTGCATTTGGTATATATTTATATCAGTTTTTAATTTTGTATCATATACTTGGAACGCAGTAGCTATATTTCTACTTGTAGGTATATTGTTCATAATCGAATCCTCAAATTGATTGATTATTAATCTATTCTTCGCTTTTTAAAATTATTTATTACATCTATTTTATATAATAAATCGTAGAAATTGAAATATGTGGTAATAATTAATGTTTAAAATACTCCAACCAATTAAATTAAATAATAAACTGACTTAACGATGCGACGACACTGGCTTCTTCTTACTTTGCGGATACTTTTGACTACAATGCCGCACGACACGATATTCCAGTCTGTCTACACAGGTTATCGGTTCATTTCAGTGACGTAGAGAGAAATAATAAACTGGACTACTATATTCCAATTCGGAGTTGAGTTAATAATTTTTAGTATTAAAATAAGTGTATTACTATCGTCCAGGGGCATAATAATGACATACTTTTTTTTCCATTATCGGTATTTCTTTGTAGTTGACTTATTGTTTGTATGGACTATACCTTGACAAATAAAGGTAGATAATTCATACGAAATCGACTCTAAAAATGCCCATTCGGATTTCGGCAAATTTAGGAATATTTTAATCTACGAGGGTACTCGCAATTGTTGAAAAACGGTAATTCCTGGGAAACATAATTACGGGGGAACTTCTACATGTTCTAAGGCGGTAATTAATTGAAATATACATTTTTAAATTAATTGAGAGCAAAATTTAGTGACTTCGTCACAACGAGTATCACACTTTGCATTGGTAGAACATTTTATCTAAAAACAATTCATAAATGTCAATAATTTTTAATAACAGCCCTGTTATAGTTTTATCACCACGAAACATGAAAAATATATATATTTTTTAAATTTTTCTTGCAGATTATACACCAATTCGAGAATCGAGCACAGGTTACAATTTATTTAGTTTCTATTATTCTTGTGTTATTTTTATCTATTGTTTTATTGTAAATGCATTTTATTTTTCTGCGTTTCCTAGCTTTGTTCTATTTTGAAAAGTTGACATGCTATTGTACATTTTTAAATCCACAGAGAATTATTGTTAGATTTGTAGATTGTTAGATATCGCAGAACTTTAGCAGATACTGCTAGTGTTTTGCAAGATGTTACGAATTATATCAATTAAATCTATCATCATTATAATCGTTTTTAAGAAAAAACAGTAATTAAAAATTGTTGACACTGATGATGTTATTTTTTAGACAATACGTCCTAAAATGCTTCAATGAGAGTTATTACTTAAATAGTATTTAAACAGTTCTTTAATAGAGTCGAATCCGTTTTTACAAAAATGAGTATGATGATGGCAATGAAGACAAAACGTCATAACATAGATCTAAAGGTAATGTATTGTAACAAATTTCGTCTCAAATATACTTTTGTTTTTTAATTTTTTATAGTTTTTTAAATAAAGTTTCAAACAAATATGGTATTTATTGTTTTTACTGAACAACTCGAAAATAATTTCAAATTGTCAACTTTTTACAATTTAATCGTCTTCGTATCTATTACGGTTCAGAATATAAAAATGTTGGCACAATATGATAAACGACATTGCCTGTATTCTATTCCGTTATCACTACAAAAAAATAGATTAACCTAATACTTAAAGTCGTCTGGTTCAAATTCTACAAAATTAAGTACCTACTTCAAAACGCTTAACTTTCCTCCAAAAAATAATTGTTTTTATAAAATAGATATATTTTTATCATATACTTAAATATTTCTTAATATACTCGATAATATAATAAAGAACAATTATAACTTGATAAACTGATTAACTTTTATTTAATTAACATTGTTCACTTTTCTTTAAGTGGGTGTTAATTATTACGACCTGGGGCAACATGCGTTGGTCTCGTGTTTAATCAATACCTATTTCGAGAAGATACTTATATTATAATACCTATCTAATGTTAAGTGTACACAACAAAGGCACCCAATACAAAGTATATTTATATAGGGTGTTTCATTGAGAGGGAATATACCTCTTGGTCGCCGCGGTCAGTTTTACCCAAATTTAATCCTTTCGCTATTCGAAAGGTATAGGCCACTTGGTCTCCAAACCTGGATTAAGGGTTCCAAGAAAATTATGGGGTTATTTAATTACTCTAATTATAATATCGGTTTGTGACCTGTCGAGAACTAAAATAAAAATATTTTTCATCAGTTAATTGTCTGCATTCTTACTGAAAAGATTAATTTTTTTATTTTAAAAGTGATTCTCATCTTATTCATTATTCCATAAAAGAAGTTTTGAGTTTGTGTTGCAATGGAGTCGATGTTAAGTGTAAAAGGAAAAAAGTTGTTAATTGTAAAAAAATATACATTTGGAAAAGACAAGGAAACAAAGTTAGGTGTATCATATAAGTGTACTCGTCGTGGGTGTAAAGCGACTATTGGAGTGGACGATTCGGAAACTGTCTTATTGCCCTAAATTTTTTTTACAATTTTTCACTATACATGCTGTTGATAACGGACACTACATACCATTGGCATTTTTTGTTTTACCAGATAAAAGAGCAAGTACCTATGCAACTGCATTTAAATTATTAAAAGATTACTGTTATAATAATTTAAATTTAGATTGGAAGCTGTGTAAAGTTATTTGCGATTTTGAGAAAGCCATACACACTGGTATTATACAGATTTGGCCTGATATCTTAATTATTGGATGTAGATTTCATTTAACCCAATCGTGGTTACGTAAGATACAAAATCTGGGTTTGATTTCCGAATATAAAAATGAAAATTCTGAAATCGGCAAATGGCTTCATTACACTTTCGGCATTTTATTTTTGGAAAGTACTGAAGTGGCAGAGTGTTTTTGTAAAGATTTAATTCCAATAATGCCATTTGACGAGAGATTAACTTCATATACTCTTTATATGATTAATACGTATACTAGCGATACGTCTGACTTCCCGCCTACAATGTGGGCATCGTGCACAAGTTCCACAGAACGCACAACAAATGCTTGTGAGTCTTTCCACAAACATTTTAATTCTGCTTTTTATTCGGCGCATCCCGATATATTCAAATTTGTTAATGTAATTCTCGATATTCAGTTAAATACTTATGTGAAATTAAACAGTACACATATACCTAACAAAATTAAAAACGCTAATTACAAAAAACGGCATGCGTATTTAACGAACGTAATAGAACAATATAAAAATAAGATCCTTTCACGAACTCAATTTATCAAAGTAGTTTCTTATCATTACAAAAACTAATTGCAATTTGGGTTTCTTAAATAATTTTTATTTGGTATTTTGTGTATTTTGTACCTACTTTTTTTATTATGTATAATTTTATATTGTTTTCTATTAATTATAAGTGTTTTTTTAATTTGGTTTTATTCTTTTCCTGACCCACATTCTGTACCATATCATATCAGTTAAAAATTTCTATTCACGTGGAAAATAATAAAAATCAGTTAAGAGGAAAATTTACATTACAAACTGAAAGACCTGCGGGGCAACGGTGGTTTAGTAGGTATAAAAATTACAACTTAAGGGTGGAGCCTAAATACTACAAAATTACTTCCGAGACTAAACAAAATCCGCATTCATCCATAATTTTAACAATTGCCTGTAGATACGAGGGATACGTATTCCAAACTCTAACGCGCTAAGTTGAGACTCATAGGAACCTAAAAATCCTACAACGGCTGCCGACAGACGTTCATCAGTTCTTGTTGTTGAGTGAGTCAGAGTTACCTAAATTAGGGCAACCAGAATTATTTGTTTTTCTCGGTGCATTGCGAGATATTGTTATAACGCAGTTCGATTTTTTAGAGGGTTTTACATTATTTTTATATTTTAATTTAGTGAATAGGTTCAGTTAGATTAAATTACATTTAGGAGTAAAGAGTTGTGAAATATAAATACAAATAACGAAAAAATAGACGATGGGTTCGAATAAGGTAATATCAATTAATACAGGGTATTTATTAATTGAGTGCCGATACTTAAGGGTGTGAATCCTTGGGTGTTAAAGTTTTAAGAAAAAAATAACTATTATGTCATAAGTTTCTTATCACTCTAGATATTTTTATAAAATTTTGCCCAAAAAAAAGTGTTTTCACTCATGGTGGGTTACTACCAAATTTCAACAAAATATCAAAAGCAGTTTCAATAAACTGGTTTTTATTTTCTTACGCGAAAAGGGTGCGTCGTACGAAAGTACGTCTATAAACCAAATTTGCTCCAAAATAAATAAGGATTTTAAAGATAATTTTGGTTTTTAGAAAAATCAGTGGCGTACCATATTTTTGTTCAAAAATACTCAGTTCAAACCCGGTACGGACGTCACTAGTAAAAATTTAAAAGTCATTTACGACAAAAGGGCGGGATTAAAAGTGAAAGTTTAGTCTGTTGGTACATAATATAATATATTTATATATCTAATTTTTATTATTACACTGAATGTGACATGGCTTTTTTGTTTACCTTTTTTGGATCAACAAAATATTATTTTAATGATTTAAAATAAATTGTCAGTAATAATAATTATCTGTACTTAAACATATATACAAAGTAAAATCATAAAACGACTCATCAAAAAAGCACCAAATTATTAAACTTTTAATTTACGTAACATGTATTAAAAGTAATTTTAAAAAACCAACTTGAAAATCGCGCAGATGCCATCACCACATCTTAACCAAATTTATATGGGATCACCCTTGAGGTACCTCCTTACTAACGAAAAGAATTATAGAAATCGGACAAGGTGGTAAAGAATTATCGCTAAACATACATAAAAAATGAAAAGTTTGAGGATTTTCTCATGGATCCAATTATTAGATTTTGACCAAATTTATATGGGACCATCCCGGAAGTACCCCCTTTCCAGTAAAAAAGAATTATTTAAATCGGACATTGTGTTAAAGAATTATCGCTGAACATACATAAAAAAAATATATACAGACGAATTGAGAACCTCCTCTTTTTTGAAATAGGTTAAAAAGGATATAATAATCTATATTAATTGTATTAACTAAAAAACTACTATATGGAGTTATATATATATCTTGTTAAATTAATCTTATATGTAAAAATGTGGGTTCGGTTCCTAGAAAAGTACCTACCTAGTTCACTGTGCAGCCAAATTTTTATTTATGATACAGAATTTTTTGAATAAATAAAGTTTAAGGTTTAATTAAACCCCAAGTTTTATCAGGAATAATATTTTCTGAAAAAAGTAACATATAAAAAGCAGACTTTTTGTGAGCCACTATATATATTTTAGAGGAAAATCCATATTATTTTAGAAAAATAAATAAAATTTTCGTTTCTTAAGAGGAGTATATACTTGGCTGTAAAGCGGAGCATGCAAGTGTTTCGTAGTACCCCACTTTTATAGTTTATTTTTGACCCTTTCTGAAAGAAAAAAATATGTGCGTGTAGGTAAAGGATAAATCTATGCTCCTCTGGAGACAATTTTTAAAATTTGAAACTGTTTTTTCTAAAAAAAATACAAAGCTCGACTATTTTTACCCATTTTCTCATTTTTTTTAGAAAAAACTAAATTGAATTTTGAAAAAGTGGTTCCAGAGGAGCATAGATTTAACCTTTACCTACACGTAATGTGATTTATCTTTTAGAATATTGTACATGTTTGTCAAAGTTTACTAATTAAAAAAAAAACAAATATTCTTCAAAATTTTTCTTACATTTTTTAAAACTGTACAAAATACCTTAATCCGTTTATAGTTATCGATTTTAAAACAAGAAGGAGACCGGACATCGTCGAAGAGAAAGAACGAAATTAGTAAAGAATTTTAACTTGATTAAAAAGCGTTCTTTCTCTTTCCATTTCCTATAAAAACTAATAGACCTTTTTGAAATCGGTATTCGGTGACTTTTCTTCTGTTTTATTGCCTTGAAAATGATATGATTTACTTAAAAAACAGAAATTGACTTATTATTTTTGTGAAATAAAAATATCCGAATCAAAATCTTGAAACTATTATTTGGGGACTTAAAAGAGTGGTCCACTAGTTGGTGTAGCCTTTTTAAACATTTGGTATAGTAATAATTATATATCATCAATAACCACTTTCACTGGTAAAATCCTAAATTTAAAATAGTGTATTATAATAATAAGACATTATTAATATCTTAAATAGATCGCCTACTACTATGTTTTAGAAATAAATAAAAAGTAATTCTTAAAGCAATAAAAATATTCAAAATAATTTAAGATTCCTTGCGTTATGTCAATAAACATTAAACAAAATTTCTCACGAATTATTTAGTATTCTGTCCTGTACTTCCATGTCTCTATTAGTTTCGCTGTCAACAAGTTCTGACAGGGCATATTGCATATAAAAAAATTTTATTTTATTTTGTATCTGTTCTTCCCAGAAGCTGTCATTATGAGATATTTTCTCCACTTTTATTCCTACAGAAGTCCAAAAGCACAAAAGCACAAAATGGAAAAATCCATTTCAAACAAAATCCATTATGTGCAGCTAGCCCTAAATTTGAAAATACCAATAGTGGTTCTCCTTAATGGTATTGTCCTTTTTCCAAAAAGTTATTTCTCTACTGCGTATTTCTTCTTCTACAGTCAGCACTTCAGCTTCATATGGACATTTTAACTCTATCATAGTGTTTTGTTTTTTTTTTAATTTCATCCAGACTGGCAGCAACATAATCAAATTCGAATTCAATAAAATGTTCACATTTAAAAACTTTTACTTGCAAATAAATTTCCAAATCTTATTTTGCTCTGAATTTATGGTCCATGTCATATCGGGTGGCTTTAGAAATAAATAAAAGATTTTAGGAGATTTTTTACAAATTTCTCTAAATTTTAAAGCAGGTACTCGTTTCCGTCTTTTATTGTGCCACAATGTACAATCAGCTTGTCACAATCGTTTTTTTCTCATTTATAGACATTGCCTAACTCTTTAGAAAATTTTCTCTTGCAGCACGCCTCAAAGGATGCGTCAGATCAAAGCCATGCGCGAAAGCAAGAAAAAATATTTACATTACTTTAACGGATTGAAGAGATATTAACATGCTGGAATTAATAATTATTGTTGACTTGAGGTATTCATTAAACAAAAACATATTTATAATTCATATCTCAGTGTATATCTTCCAATTTCAGATATATATTTTTTAATAAATAAATGATAAAATTAATTTAATGTAATTGAGCGAAGTTACTGTATGTAAAAAATAACATGAATTCAAATCACTTATATACTGTTTATCACTAAATAGTAGAAAAAAAGATATATATTTTGTTGGTGTCACCCTCTAGACGAAAAAGCTTTTAACATATTTCTATTTTTATTGTTATAAAAATAAATGCTCCTGTAGGCAAAAATTAAATATATGGTTCTCTTTTAGCATTTTTTTAACAATTCTATTTCTTTTCGTTTCTTTTCTTAGATTTTTTTCAAAAGAGACTGATTCATATTTTTAAAGTGACTCCAGAGAGGTATGGGTTAAGCCTTTACCTGTACTTACATAAAATTTCTTTTAGTAAAATTAAAAAATAATCCTTAAAATTGGTCTACTATGAAACCCTTGCATATAATATATATACCAATCTTACAGCCGTATGCATAGTCGATCGCCAGCGACTCGCCAGCGACTCGCCAGCGACTCGCCAGCGACTCGCCAGCGATTCGCTGGCGATCCGCTGGCGAAAGCCCAAAAAGCTGGCGGCTCGCCGGAGATTGTCACCGGAATGTCATTTCACGAAAGTTTTCATGTTCTTTTATAGGGAAAAATTTGATATTCGTTCATTATTTTTTGAGTTTTAAGAAATGAATCATGAATAAAATGCGAGAGATACCGGTGATATTCCCTATAAAAGAACATGAAAACTTTCGTGAAATGACATTCCGGTGACAATCTCCGGCGAGCCGCCAGCTTTTTGGGCTTTCGCCGGCGGATCGCCAGCGAATCGCTGGCGAGTCGCTGGCGAGTCGCTGGCGAGTCGCTGGCGATCGACTATGCATACGGCTGTTAGTATTACAGAAATAAATTACGTAAAAAATAAGGTGTAAAATATGTAAAATTTATTCATCCCTCGTAAAATATCAGTAAAATATATTATAAATTGTTTTCATTCACAAATATTAATTTCTTGAAAATCTAACAGAGGCGCCACTTTCCAGACGAAAAATCTTGCAATGTAAGGGTTTCGTAGTACCCCACTTTTAAAGTTTATTTTTGAATATTTTTAAAAGAAAAAAATATGTACGCGTAGGTAAAGGTTACATCTATGCTCCTCTGGAACCACTTTTTCATAATTCAATTTAGTTTTTTCTAAAAAAAATTGAGAAAATGGGTAAAAATAGTCGAGCTTTGTATTTTTTTTTAGAAAAAACAGTTTCAAATGTTAAAAAAGTGTCTTCAGAGGAGCATTGATTTATCCTTTACCTACACGCACATATTTTTTTCTTTCAGAATAAGTCAAAAATAAACTTTAAAAGTGGGGTACTACGAAACCCTTGCATGCTCCGCTTTACAGCCAAGTAAATACTCCTCTTAAACTATTTTTTTCTTAAAAATATTATTTTCAATAAATCGAAATAGATACCTTTAATGATTGATAACTACGGCGACCAAGAGGCCTACCTGATTTTAAAACTGGAGACCAAGTGGTCGATGAGATTACGGAACCCCGCTGACAAAACTAACCGCGGCGACCAAGTGGCCAACACCCCATTGAGAAAGGGAAATATTTTAACCCTATACAGGGTGATTAATTAGGAAACGGACATACATTAACTGAGGCATAAATGTACCACACCATTAAACAATAGTTTGAAAATATAGATGAAGCCGATTTATCTATTTAGACAAAATTACTATTATTCTATTATTTATTAAAACACATTATTTTTAGGTAGACATGTACATGTAAAAGTCTGCCATGATAATAGGATAGTAATACTCACATTAGTCAAATAACCTCTAAGGCATTTAAAATGTTAGGATTTATTCAGAAAAACAGTAGTGAATTTTCTATCAATAGATTTAAACTGCTGTACTCGACTTTGGTCAGGTTTAACTTAGAATACTGCTGCTCTGTGTGGTCCCCCAATTCTGTTATTTACATTAATCACATTGAGAAAGTGCAACGATAATTTTTGTGGATTTGTGCTTTCAAAATGGGCATAAACGAAATAGATATTAATTATGAAAATATTCTTCTCCAATTAAACATGCAAACATTGGAGCACAGGAGAATACAATTATGTTTTTTATTTTTTTTTTACTTTGTAGTTCTTAGGATTTTAGGTGCTAGTGGGAAATGAAACTCGTGTATGTGTGGGCTTTCGGCACTGATCAGTGCCTTCTTCAGTAGTTTTTTATTATTATTGGTAAATTATTATTTTTTTTTTTTGTATAAAAGCCTTGTTTTTTAAACATCAGAACAGTTCTTTAGTACAAAGTTTGGGTTGTGTCGTTACAATTATTAAAATACCATGTGTACAGTGACAAATTCTGTTGTCAATGAACGTGATATATTTAGTTGCAATTTGACAGATATAAAATCCCACTTTTTATTTTAGTTAATTTGTTACCTATTACGAAATAGTTTTTTTTTATGTGCTAAACATTCATATAAAAAATCTGTGATTTATTAATAATTATATTTTGTCAATTCATGCTCTATAATTGGGTTTATTGTATTAAAAATAAATAAATAAATACATTGTGTAGTGGTGTAAATGAGAACTAGAACTAACTTAATATGTAGCTTTTAAAAATTCACTTAATTTGTTTAAATAATCTTATTTTAACGTAATAAAAACAATAAAAACCGGTTCTATTCCATTTTGTACCCCGAAAATGCTCAGAAATACAAATTTGAATTTAAAATTTAAACAGTAAATTCGTCTGCCTCAAAATGAAAATAACATTTTTAGATTTAGTTTTTTTGTCCTCTTTTCAAATATGGAAATGAATTATAAAAAATCAGTCACTCAGGGTCTTGTTTTCAGGGTGGAAGAATTTGTAAATTTTTAGCTAAGTTGGATCTGGATTTTCCAATTTTTTTATACATCAATATATTCGACAAGAAGTGGATGATAAGTATACCAAACGTCATAAATATCTACAGGGTTGTTTGCAAGTTATGAATTTAAAAAGAAATTAATAAAATTG